>JAWZYV010010341.1:0-333603 GCA_038373885.1 Cheiracanthium punctorium
AACTGCACTGTGCAAAAGTTTTTTCTGTATCACGTCAGAGCCAAGATTTAAAGCATTCTTAAAACTGTATTTTTTATGAAATTGGGGGTATTTTGGGGGGCCCTAATTTAGGGCTCTGACAATTTTCGAATGAATTTTCAATTTGAGATGTTAATATGTAAGGTATATTATAGGATAAAATGAAAAAATTCTCTGAAGCACCTCTGAGCCAGTCACAGTCGAGACAATAAAGTGGAAAAATGGCCATAAATTAATTCGACGTTGCTCCTCTGGGGTACTTTGACCCCCCATAACTCCAACACTAAAAGAGATAAATCAAAAATATTTCAGATTTGTTCTTTCCTTGGGTAAGGCAACACAATAAAAGAAAATCATGAAAATCTGAGATGGTGATGGGAACTTTTTTCTATTGACCTGCCCGATTTGCTTTTGCAACGGCACTTAATTCATAGTTTGTCATCAATGCTGAAATTTTCGCTTTCTCGGCAGAAGGACATCAGGACTCATGGGCGCCGGCAGAATTTTTTCCAGGGGGGAGGGGGCAAAGACTACTCCAGGGGGGGGGGAGGAAGGAAGTCACCCGCATGGGAGAGCGACCGCGGAACGCGGTTTACACTGCAAGACTTCCCCGGGGAATGGAAGCAACAGCCACCCCGGACCTCTGAAAACCTCTTGAACAATACAGAGCTCCCATAAAAGGCGTTACATCAAAGAACATAAAACACCACAAAAATATGAACAAGACACAAGTAATACACAATATACACAGTAATACACAAAATATATAAACAACAAAAACACCCAAAAATACCAGTTATTACAGAGACAAGAAGCCCCACACAACAGTAGTTTAAACATGACAGAAATACAAGACCATAAAACGAAATAAACAACGGAAATAAAATCCCAAACAGAAAGACAAGCACGAGGCATATAATTTAACAGAAATATCACAGTGTGGTTAAATATCACAATTTAAAACTAGTTAAAAGTCTAAAATATCAGAGGGGGGGGGGCAAAGACTTCTGTAGCGTATGGTTACCATGTTGGAAAGAGCAAAAAAGCCAGGGGGGGGCAAAGACTTCTGTAACGTATGGTTACCATGTTGGAAAGAGCAAAAAAGCCAGGGGGGCGGCAAAGACTTCTGTAACGTATGGTTACCATGTTGGAAAGAGCAAAAAAGCAAGGGAAAACACTGCATACGAAAATCCAGGGGGGGCATGTCCCCCCTTGCCCTATGCTGCCGGCGCCTATGTCAGGACTTGATCCCTTTCTGCAAAGTTTTCTTAACCTAGTGAGCTAGCGTTGATATTAATTGAACAAGTTTTCTTTCTGTCGCAATCGGTGCATATAAATATAAATAATATTTTTACATAAAATTTGAAAATTTCGAACATGTTTCCTTTTAAAACGTAATCCATCGTAAAACATCAGAAGATTTTTTTTCTACATTTTTAATCTAAATTATAGACTAACCTTAAATACATGATGGTTCTTTCTGCTCGAATAGTTGTCATTGTTCTTCTCTACACGTAGGACAGAATTTCATTGGACTCTACCACCTGAACAAATAAACAAAGTTTAAATATTCGACTTACTACTTTCATACGCACGTTTAGTATGTTAAGTTTTAAAAAAAAAATAGTTTTTTTGTTTTAAACAGTGTACGACGATATATTGATACTGTTTTACTTGGGAAATGTTCTTTCTCATGGTGTGCAGTAAATTTTGTCTTAAATAGCCACCTGAAAACTAAAATATATCTCAAATGCAAAAGTTATCCTGTCTTTCATTTTAATTGATCAAACAAAGTAAAAATATCAAATTTTCATTCATTTTCAGGATGAACTGGCTCAGTGACCTTCAGACTGTCTCAAAAATTCCGACAGTGCCGGAATTTTTGCCTAGATTGGATCACTTGTGACAAATTCGATAAGACATATTGGAGCATAATATTTTAGTAACAAACATGTTTAGAATTTTGAGGCATAATGTTCAAAACACGATCGCCAAATTTTAACGGGTGGCAGTAATGGAGTTTTGGGTAACAATTTAATGATCTATGAATGCTCAACTGCCATCTTTCACGGACTATAATTAATTAACCAGTTTCTGCAAAAAGTACCTCGTTCCTCATCAAGTACTAACCAGTTTGAAAATTAAATTCACCAGAAAAGAAATCGCCTTACTTTAAGCCGATAATTGCTATTCTTGAAAATGTAACTAATTACATTCCATTAACAATACCATTAATTTTTACCACGTGTAGTTAAAATTATAAAAATTGGTGGTTGTAAAAGGAAACCACCAACTTTAAAAAAAAAAAGTAAATAGTAGCGTCTGCCATTACTGCCAAGTCCTACAATCCTGCGCATAGGTATTGGATGCTTGGAATACTCAGCTTTCTGGTATTGATGTGCCGGTTGGTCCTAAACTATTTAGGACCAACCTGTATAAGTTCATGCAGTTCGTTTTTTAAAGCACAGTTTTTTCAGTCTTCACCTTAATTTATAGGAGTTTTTATATTGTATGAAAGAAGCTAGCTGAAAATAGAATGTCTGTATTTTTAATTATGCGGAATGTTTTTAATAAATGAAATAAAACTTACATCCTTAGGTAATCCATGCTCATTAATTGCATTCCTTTTAAACTGCAATGAAGAATTTTCAAAGTGATACATATGCCAATTTTCTGTAAAAACACAAACAGTTTTTAGTGGTATGCAAAAAATGCTAGAATGTACATTATTTTTAAATTGTGTATGTCTTCATAAAATTTTCAAAAATGCATTTATTACGAGTCGCCGAACTTTCAAATCATGGGAGAAGGAGGACACAATATAAGACACATGAGATCAGTGGTTCTCAACCTGAGGGGCACGACCGCATGGTGGGGGACGTAGAAGAATTTAAAGGGAGGCATGAGTCTAAAAAAATAAATTAAAACTATTATGTAATTTACTGATTTTTATAACCGTACCGGTGCAAAACAATAATATAACCATACCCTATTTTTGACATATGAACACGAACTTAATAAGTGTGGTAAGGACCGCTCAGGTAGTGTAGTAGCTAAAACACGTTTCTATCATGCCTTGGGCCTGGGTTCAAATACCGGCTTTGGCATGGGTGTTAACTTGTTCGTCCCTTCATAAGGGATAACTCTGGCCGCCCATTGGGTACTCCTATAATAAAATGGTACATGCACCTTTGTAATGGAGAAGGCTTGATGAGTGAGCGCCCGCCCACTGGGCAAAAAATAACAATAATAATTGTCGTAATTGTAAAAACACGATAATTGTCGCAGGCATATATAATTTTTATCTTAAGTATTCGCTTTCTGTGTTCGGAGGACAGCTAACCCCAAATGGATAAGGCACTGGACTTCGGTATTGTGGTTTGTGGGTTCAAATCATCTTAGATGGCTGAAGTGTGAAGGTCCAGGGTTCTGGCCTACCGCCCGACTATCAATCTAACGGTCCGAAATTATGCATGGTTTTCTTCAGATATTACGTGAATATGCATTAAAACTTGAAAAGTACTCCTCCCAAGGTACTCTCCTCCCTAGGCAGACAACCCTCGTATTGCTTGCCTTAGCACAACACAACAGAACCCTCTTCGATGTCCGACAGTGGTAGACAGCTGTAGTGTAACGTCCCGGTTTTGGGACTTCCGTACGGCTGTCAACTTAGCGGTCTGGAGTTTTGCGTGATTTTCTCCAAATGCAACGTGAATACACTCTCGAACGCCTTTATGTCCTTTCCTCGACGCATCCCTTCTTTTTAGGCAATGGCCCTTGAGTACATGATATCAGACTTATTAATGAATTTTAAAAAATGAAGAAGCTTGTATTAACTGGATTAAAATTTTAAAATATGTGTGTATATATTTTTTAAATATGTAATGAAATTTAAAGTGCATACTATTCCTGTCTACACATCTAATATACAGGGTGGCTATAATTAAAGTACCACTTTCAAACGGTCAGAAAAGGGAAACTACTGGACCAAATGTTATCAAAGTTGGTACCCTTGTAAAGCCATGGGAATTCATCATGCACGAAAAAAGAAGTTCCGAAATTCATCCCCAGGGAGAAAATGGCGCTGTATGCAATCTTGGTAAACGAAATAAGACATGAAAACATTGGTTTAAAATGCTTGTAATTGTTTCTAAAAACAAAACTGGGTGTGGGTTTATCTCAAAAGAACTGTTTATGATAATAATGAATTTGGCGGAATTAAAAGCTGCCTTACACAGATGTCCGTAACATTCCTCCTCATATGCTGGTGGTGAGAATGCAGTAATACGATGCAACAATGTTTTAGGAGAATGATAGACGCAACATTGAACATGCTTTATAACACGTTTCCTAAACGATTAAGAACATTTTAAACCGATGTCTTCATGTTTTATTTCGTTTACCGATATTGCATACAACGCCATTTCTCCCTGGTGGTGAGTTTTTGAACTTTTTTTCCGCAGATAATAAGTTATCATGAAGTCCTTTACACGATTGCCAGGTTTGATAACATTTGGTCTAGTAGTTTTCCTTTTCTGGCCGTTTCAAAGTGGAACTTTAATTAAAAAATCCCATATATATATATATATATAAGTATTCGAGTAATAGCCAAATTTCCTATTTCAGTATAATTAATTAGTTAGAAAGCATACCATTAGAAAGAGATATGGCAAGTCATTATTATATACGGCATAGTTGATTTTTTCGGAGAGCAATATTTTAAATATGAAACTGACATAAGAAATTTGACTTATGCTCGAATATTTTTGAGAGGGTGTATATTAGTTGGTTTTAAATTAATTAATTGAAAAGTAGTTGTCAAAATAAATTAGCTATCAATGAATGCTACTAATTGAAAATTATAATTTTTTACGGTAAACTGTAATATCAAAACTAACAAAGATTTTATATACATTTATGTTATTTGTACCGAATGTTAAAAAAATTAATTAGCAATCGATGTAAAGCAAAGAATTTTTAAGTAATCTGAAATATTTAAAGTGGTATATTTTTCAAGGAATACATTGTATCCTAAAACTGATAGAGGTGTTTAAAATTTTGAATGTATACTTTTTACTTTTCATAAATTAAAAATGTAAATTCTTTATTTTAAATATTTTAAACAAGATATTACCAAAATATTAGATTTCATTTTTGAAAAAAGAAATTACATCTTGAGAATAAGTGACGATATAATTTGGCGGTGAAATACTAAACTCGAGTAAGGGGAATATACTTTGGTTAGTTAACAACATACAACGTTTTTGGAACCGAAATGAATAGTTTACTTAGCTCGGCGAAATTACATCATTCAAAGAGAAACCACGTGATCTGTGAACGTATATTTTGTCGCCCCGCCCATACCGGAAAATAATCCTTCCACGGTGCCGTGAACCTAGCTGCTTCGTTATATTTCTTTTACTTATGAAATGTGATACTTTGGCAATACCTTATAAGTACATACAATATCCTTCAAATATCCTGGAGGTATAACATTCTGTACATTATCTGATGTTTCCTCGCTTAGATTGAACCACAGAATGAAAAAAAAAAAAAAAGCATGAATACATAACCTCATTCGTTTACTATTTAATAACAGATTACCACTAATTTTGAAGTATTCGTCACATAATCATATTTGTCTTGATTGCATGTGCGCTCGGAAGGGACTAAGTGCTTTATGCAACAATGTTCCTAATTGTGATCCCTTTAAGTCTAAGATCGTGTTCAGAGATTTCATACATACGGTGGAAAACTAATCAATGCCTTGCCCACATGAGAGATCCCGAAGCTTCAACCAAAGGTTACCCCCTACTATGTAAGCCTAAAGGTTTTCCTGAAGATTACCCATGAGGCAGTGGTACCCATGAGGCACAATTACTCAAAATTTTAATCACTCTCGACATGAAATGTTGTTGAATAGTCTCTGTTGAATTTAAGAGAAAAGTTTCGAATCTAATATGGTAATTTCTTTACCAAACAAGGTATACGGGAAAATGAAATTGAAAATTTTTGTGTGCCTCGATTTCCCAAGCATATTGTAACAACACAGAAATGGAATTTTACTTTTTATCTACGAAGATCTGAGAAGAGAGTCAAAAAATACTTCCGGTAATGCATTTGAAATAAATTAGCAATACCAGAATTTTCAAGTTTGTCTTGCATTTTGAAATAAATAGCTGTGTGTGGGATGCCCAATTTCTCATTTGTACAGCAAGAAATATATTATTACTAAGCAGAAATATCCTGATCGAGTATTGCCTCTTGTTCGAATTTTAACCTTTTTTTTTACAATTTTCGGAATATGAAATTTTGTATGCTCAATAATATTTGTCGCATCTCTTCTTGTAACTTCTTTCCTGCTACTTTACTCCAAGTCTGAAGCTTTTTGTCAAATATTATTCTGTCTCGTTTCTATCACTTTAGCACACTATGCGCCAGTCACATACTTCTTATCTCGAAGTAATTATAGAGCACTGGGCGTGAAAAGCTCTACCCTGATAATGAAAATTAACGCCCAGAGTAAAATACATTTTGTTCCACAATATCAGCAGTAAACTTTTGAAATTAATTAAAAATGTAATAGGAAATACAGTAAAGTAACAATTAACGAAACACATTAAACAAGTGCAAAGTTTACATATGGGTTTCAGGAGCAAAGTAGAGATACATTCAAAGTAGGAGGAGATGTAACTTTCATTCTGGTCATTCTTCGCATAAAATTCCCGCCACATAGTGCGCAAATTCGCAATATTCGTCTGAACTGGTTAAACAGATTATGGGAATGTGTATTTGAACAACCCGTCGTTTTTCAAGTGATGGATTGTTTGGAAAATAATAACGCTCCCCCTGTTTTCAAAGTGGCTCCGCCTGTAAAATAAAGCACTAAGAAAATTCCTTTCATAAGAGCAATACTTAAATCTGTAATTTCAACGTGTAAACTCTTTGAATTCCAATCCCTTTATTAAAGGCTCTTGTCTTATTAATCACCGCTGAGTTTTCAGGGTGGTTATAATTAAACTTTTGTAAAAACAGGGTTCCACAGCTAAAATGGGTGAACGAATTGTAACCAAATTTATAGACAATACATGAGATGCGCTCAAATAAATTTGAAAAAAAAATACTTGGTTCAAAAAATCTCCACTAGGAAGAGCCTTGCGTCGTAAAACAGCAAGTTTAACAATGAAATGGCCAAACCGGGATGTTCAAACAATTTCCACATTTATTATTGACGGTACAGAATGCACTTCCGAGAATTCCGCGCAGAGTTCAAGGGTGCTTAGTGTCCACAATTCCCCACAATCTGTGGAAAATAATGTTATTTAAAAAGAAAAAATTAGACAAATAAGTTGAATTTCTGGTTTGAGGGAAAATAAATAAATAAATGGCCCATCACAAGTATTCCATTGATGAAAAAGAGGTCTGTGATGAATTTTTCAATTTGTAAATTTAGTTTCAAATTTTGAAAAATATAATTATCCGATAACGACATCCATTTGACTGATAAATATATATGTAGTGTTACGAATTTTCGGGGCAACCCGCTGCTCTGGGGCTTAAAATGGTTTAAAATTCGTATTCTACGCTTCAAATAGAAAAATTTTGCTTTTTGTTGCATCAAAATCGGCCAATTAGAACCGGAGATACGGAGGTTTCGCTTTCCCATATGTTTTTATATGGGCTTCTAGAAAACTCGAGAAATATTAGTCCTAGAGCTTAGATCTCTTCACTTTTGAGGACTTATTTTTGGCGCCAAATTTGGCGATATTTCGCCAAAAGTCGCCAAGCTTGGCGACTTTTTGGTCATTTGGCGCGATTTTCCCAATGGGGCCTGGAAGTTGTTTTTCCTGCATTAAAAACGCATAATAACCTAACATTTCTCCTCTATGACGTAATCAAAATTCACGCTTTATGTAGAACCCTCGAGAAATTGACTTTTCTGGAAACCTCTTGTACCTCCTGCGTCGGCTATTTATAGAAGCGTGCATCGCCCCGAAGAGTCAGTTGCGAGTTGAACATTCAATGTGTGAAGAGCTCTGAGTACGCTTGTTTTGTGTGAACTGATAGTGCTATAGAAGCTGTGTTTTAGCTTGCTTTGTGAAGCTGTTTTTAAAGTGCTGTGTGTAAATTCTTCATTGCTGTGTCTTAAGGGATAGTGTACTATATCCCTTGAATATTTCCACGGAATTTTTGCCTGTAAAAGTGACTTATTTTGTGTGAGAAATACAGCATTTGTGAGAGCTTCTGATCCAAGCGGATTGTTAAAAGCACGTTACTGCTAGATTGTGCTTGTGAATTGTGTGCAGCTGATTGTTCTACGAAGTTCTAGAAGAAATAAAGTTTGTGTTCCATCCTGACAAGTGACTTTTTACTTGAACTTTTTACACCAACTGGACTTTAGAACGACGAACCCCAGGAGTAGCAGAGTAATTCCGCAACATTTGGTGTCAGAATCGGGGTTCTAAAGAAAGACTTTAATTTTCCAGTTTATGGTTTTGACTAGACAAAAAATGGAAGAACAACTTCAAAAGCTCATGAATATGATGCAGGAAATGAAATCCGGACAAGATGAGATGAAAGCCGGACAAGACGAGATGAAAGCCGGACAAGAACAGATGAAGGCGGATTTAGAGAAGAAAATTGAAGCCGGACAGATCGATTTAGAAAAGAAAATTGTAGCCGGACAAGTCGAGACGAAAACCGGATTGGACGAATTAAAGGCTGCGCACAATGAAATGAAAACCGGATTGGAGGAGTTAAGAGCCGCACACGACGAGATGAAATCAGGACTGGAGCGGAAAATAGAAGCCGGGCTAGAAGAAATGAAATCCGGACTGGAGAGAGTAGAGACAAATCAAGAAAATATGGAGAAGAGAATGTCGCTCCTGGAAGAAAGTCAAGCGAAATACGAGGAAAGAATTGAGGAAAAGATCGATCACAAGCTAGAAGAAAAACTGGACAGTTTGGTAAAGCTGGGAAAGGTACCAGAAAACATCAGGTTGTCGTCACGCCACCCAGCAGTGAAACTAACGCCTTATGACGGAAAGACTCCCTGGGAAGCTTACAAGACCCAATTTTCGATCGTCGCCACAGCCAATGGTTGGAGCGAGTCCGAGAAAGCTAATCAACTGGCCGCTTCCCTTAGCGGAGATGCAATTAATGTATTGCAAACTATCGGAGCGACGAAGATAGGAGATTTTGACGCCCTTGCCAGTGCCTTGGAGATGAAATTCGGAGAGAAGTGCCAGAAAGAATATAGTAGAATCCAACTTAAGTCAAGGATGCAGAGATCTGGCGAGACCCTTCAAGAGCTGGCTTCGGACATAGATAGGCTGTGTCATCTAGCCTACATGGACCACCTTGATAATGTCCGAGAAGAAATGGCGGTGCGACATTTTATTGAAGCCATCCGTGATCCAGAAACCCAAAAGTCACTTATGTTGGAAGATTATCAGGATTTGAAATCTGCTCTCGTCTTCGCAATGAAGCTAGAAGCAGCTCAACGGGCCGTCAGGAAAGATCGGCATGCTGTTAGAGCTGTCACGGTCCAAGAGGGAGCTGGCAAAGACACAGAGAGCGTCGAGAACAGATTGAAGAGAATTGAAGATCTCATAGAGCGAAAATTAAGATCCGATAGAACGAGAGATGGCCCAAAGAAAGTAAAATGCTGGAAGTGTGGCGTCGAAGGCCATGTACAAAAGTATTGTGGTCGAAAGTCTCATGACCAGCAAGAGAATTCTAAAAACAAGAAGGAGGGAAACTAGGAGGTGGCCATCTCGCGGGGCGGAGGTTGCCAGATAGTCAAAAGCCCCACCTAAAAGTCTTGCAGATTTCATCAGTGAATGGCGGCAGTAATGGACTCTTCGTACTGGGATACGTTAATGGTTCTCCATGCCACATGGTGATTGATACTGGCGCGAACGTAACCATCATAAGGACGGATCTGGCCAAGAAATTAAATTTGAAGATTATCTGGACTCCGCCCTCGCTGACCCTCCAGACTGTGACAGGTGACAAGATCGAAGTGGGCGGAAAAGCGCAAGTAGAAATCACATTTGGAAATGCCAGATACGACCATGTGGTATATGTCGCTAATATTACAGACTCTTTTATTCTCGGACTGGACTTTTTAAAATCGCACAAATTTAACTTGGACTTTAAGAATAATGAGCTTCGTTCAGACTCAGAAGAAATAGCTGCGTTCGATATTAAAAATGAAACTATTTTACCTGTACAGCAAATAATAGCCCAGACTGATATCACTCTACCTCCCAGAACTGATTCAATAATTTCTGGAACAGTAAAAGAAAGCAATAAATTCCGTTTTGGATTAATCGAACACCCAAACAATAGTAATTCCGTCAGAGGAGTACTTGTGGGAGCAACACTTGTGGACTTGTCGAGAGCAGAAATTCCAGTTAGAGTAGTAAATGTGACGGACAAGTCGAAGGTGATAAAGAAAAATGAAGTGTTGGCGACATGCACTCCTGTTACCTGCATTAATAAGAACATCAGCCAAACGACAGCTAAATCTTCCGAGTGCCTGACGAAGGAATTAATACAAGACGTGGAGTTAACGGCAGAACAGAGAAGCGCTGCGGAGAAAGTAATAGCCGAATTTGAAGACCTCTTCTCCCGTACTTCGGGTGACTTTGGCCGTACGAGCTTAACTCAACATAGGATAGATACAGGCAGCCATTCTCCCATCAAGCAACATCCTAGGCGGCTGCCGTTTGCTAAGCAAGAAGAGGTGAGCAGACTTTTAGAGGAGATGCAGCGTGATGACGTCATCGAGCCATCGACTAGTCCGTGGGCCTCGCCGATTGTTTTGGTCCGGAAGAAGGATGGTTCCACCCGGTTCTGTGTTGACTACAGACGTCTGAATGACATTACCAAGAAAGACAGCTACCCTCTTCCCAGGATAGACGACACTTTGGACACTTTATCGGGAAACGAATGGTTTTCCACTCTGGATCTGAAAAGTGGTTACTGGCAAGTGGAAATTCATCCCGACGACCGTGAAAAGACTGCGTTCACCACGGGACAAGGATTATGGCAGTTCAAAGTTATGCCTTTTGGACTCTGCAACGCACCTGCTACATTCGAGCGACTAATGGAGACAGTGTTGAGAGGACTTTCCTACGAAGCATGTCTCGTTTATTTGGACGATATCATCATCGTCGGAAGGACTTTCGAAGAGCATCTAGAGAACATCCGAAAGGTGCTGCAGAAATTAAAGGAGGCGAACTTGAAACTGAGTCCATCGAAGTGCAATTTGTTTCGTCGGGAAGTACGTTACCTCGGGCACATAATATCCGCCCACGGAGTCCGAACCGATCCCGAAAAGACGTCCGCAGTCCAGAACTGGAGTCGTCCCGAGAATATCCACGACTTAAGAAGTTTTCTCGGTCTGTGTACTTACTATCGAAAATTCGTGAAGGGCTTTTCTCAAATTGCAAGACCTCTTCACAAATTGACCGAGACTGGACAGAAATTTCTATGGACTGAGGAATGTGAGGACGCATTCAACGAACTGAAGACGGCTTTAACATCTTCGCCGATCTTGTCGTATCCTCACCCTGACAAGTCATTTATCCTGGACACAGACGCAAGTAAGGAGAGTGTCGGAGCAGTTTTGTCCCAGGAGATAGATGGCCAAGAACACGTCATTGCTTACTGGAGCAAATGCCTTTCGAAGGCAGAACGTAACTATTGTGTTACGAGAAAGGAACTCCTTGCTATCATTAAGGCCGTGGAGCACTTCCATCATTACCTGTACGGCCGAAAGTTCCTGCTCCGAACGGACCATGCCTCTTTAACCTGGCTTCTAAATTTCAAGAATCCGGAGGGCCAAATAGCCAGGTGGATACAGCGATTACAAGAATATGACATCGAGATACGTCATCGGAAAGGGGCATCTCATGGAAATGCAGATGCTTTGTCGAGAAGGCCCTGCATAGACAGTTGTCGCTATTGCTCCAGGGCAGAGAAAAATTACCATCTGAAACATCCCGTTGTCCGCCAAGTTACATCATCGGCATCATCTCAAGATCCCTGGAGTGACGAAAATGTTCGGGCGGACCAATTAGCAGACAGCGACATCAAACCTATTGTAGAATTTATGGAAAAATCCAGCGCTAAGCCCAGTTGGCAAGAAATATCATCTTACAGTCCGGCAACAAAACAGTACTGGGCTTTATGGGATTCGCTTCGCCTGAGGAATGGAGTCCTGTATCGTAAATGGGAGTCGGACGACGGCAAGATGCTCCGATGGCAGTTAGTACTCCCTCGTTCGAGGATTCCGAAGGTTCTAGAAGAACTTCATAATGGCTTAACTGGAGGCCATTTTGGCGTAATGAAGACCCTGCAGAAGGTTCGCGAGCGCTTCTACTGGGTTAGGGCTCGAGGCGACGTCGAAAAGTGGTGTCAAGCTTGTGACGCCTGTGCCGCCCGTAAAGGCCCGAAGAAACGAAGCCGTGGAAGACTACATCGTTATAATGTAGGAGCGCCTTTTGAGAGGATTGCCCTCGACATCCTGGGACCTCTTCCGCGAACTTCGGATGGCAACAAATACATCCTAGTTGTCATTGACTACTTTTCTAAATGGCCCGAAGCGTTTCCTATTCCCGATCAAGAAGCTACAACCGTAGCAGAGGTACTGGTGCAAGAATGGATTTCCAGATATGGAACCCCTCTGCAACTTCATTCCGACCAAGGAACGAACTTTACCTCTGCAGTCTTTAAAGGACTATGCCAACTTCTCGGAATGGACAAAACCCAGACTACGCCTTTACACCCACAATCCGACGGCATGGTGGAGAGGTTTAATCGTACAATTTTGAACAACCTCTCGCTCCTGGTATCTAGGAATCAAGAGGACTGGGACAAGAAACTCCCCCTGTTCCTGCTGGCCTATAGGAGTGCCGTCCATGAGACTACCGGCTTCACACCTTCCCAGATGCTGTTCGGCAGAGATCTTCGTCTTCCCGCCGATCTAGTGTTCGGCCGCCCTCCAGATGCGCCTTCATCGCCAGAGGAGTACGTGGAAAACCTTCGGGCACGGTTTGAAGATGTACATCATTTTGCTCGGGAGCGGATCAACCTGAACACGGAAAAGATGAAGACTCGCTACGACACGAAGGCTACGGGACACGAGTTCAACGCAGGTGACAAAGTTTGGCTATGGAATCCTACTCGACGGAAAGGCCTGTCTCCCAAGCTGCAATCGCCGTGGGACGGTCCTTACACAGTCCTAAACCGGCTGAATGACGTCATCGTACGGATTCGTAAGTCACCAAACTCGAAGCCAAGAGTTGTACATTACGATCGGCTAGCCATCTACCGCGGTTGTAATTAGCTCAGACCATGGTCACTATGGCGTAATTCCTCCTTTCTTTCATCTCTCATTTCTTTCCTGTCTTTCTCTTCTCTTCCTCTTTCGTCAACTCTCTTTCACTCACTACTTACGCCATGTTTAGTGTACATATTTGTAATATATTGGTTTTTATTAATGTGTATTTGTTTATTACATTGATTACTTATTAGTGTAATTGTTTATTATGTATATTATTTATTTATTAGAGTGCATTTGCTTACTGTGTTTATTGATTATTTGCTTAAATTATGTTGTTAAGATTTGGTTAAAGGTTGGACACTGTATATTTGTGTGACCTCCTAACCGGGGATTGTACTGCCCGGGACGTGCAGTCCTTGGGAAGGGGGCAATGTTACGAATTTTCGGGGCAACCCGCTGCTCTGGGGCTTAAAATGGTTTAAAATTCGTATTCTACGCTTCAAATAGATAAATTTTGCTTTTTGTTGCATCAAAATCGGCCAATTAGAACCGGAGATACGGAGGTTTCGCTTTCCCATATGTTTTTCTATGGGCTTCTAGAAATCTCGAGAAATATTAGTCCTAGAGCTTAGATCTCTTCACTTTTGAGGACTTATTTTTGGCGCCAAATTTGGCGATATTTCGCCAAAAGTCGCCAAGCTTGGCGACTTTTTGGTCATTTGGCGCGATTTTCCCAATGGGGCCTGGAAGTTGTTTTTCCTGCATTAAAAACGCATAATAACCTAACATTTCTCTTCTATGACGTAATCAAAATTCACGCTTTATGTAGAACCCTCGAGAAATTGACTTTTCTGGAAACCTCTTGTACCTCCTGCGTCGGCTATTTATAGAAGCGTGCATCGCCCCGAAGCAGTCAGTTGCGAGTTGAACATTCAATGTGTGAAGAGCTCTGAGTACGCTTGTTTTGTGTGAACTGATAGTGCTATAGAAGCTGTGTTTTAGCTTGCTTTGTGAAGCTGTTTTTAAAGTGCTGTGTGTAAATTCTTCATTGCTGTGTCTTAAGGGATAGTGTACTATATCCCTTGAATATTTCCACGGAATTTTTGCCTGTGAAAGTGACTTATTTTGTGTGAGAAATACAGCATTTGTGAGAGCTTCTGATCCAAGCGGATTGTTAAAAGCACGTTACTGCTAGATTGTGCTTGTGAATTGTGTGCAGCTGATTGTTCTACGAAGTTCTAGAAGAAATAAAGTTTGTGTTCCATCCTGACAAGTGACTTTTTACTTGAACTTTTTACACCAACTGGACTTTAGAACGACGAACCCCAGGAGTAGCAGAGTAATTCCGCAACAGTATTAATTTTCAAAGGTAGAAAGATTGGGAAACCCCAACCTTTGATGTAGATTAGAGTTAAGATTGAACTCTAACCACCGATTACTCTAATGGAAAAAATGATAATAATTGGAAGAGTTAAAAAGTTTTCCAGATACTGGTGTAGTAGTGCTGGCAGAATTTTATCTTATTATTCAGCCATACAAGTTTTTCTTACCTCGTGCAGCGATGCTTCCTAATTCCATTTTCGAGTAGAAACAAAGGAACCCGCTTCTACGAGATATCTGAATGACATCGTAGCGGATGTTATTTTATTATGACATTCTGGATGAATTGTCCGATGGAGATGATACAAATATGTAGCTCATATTATAAACAGATGCCATTAAAGAATGGATTGGAGCAGCTTCCAGGATGATCTAATGGGAAAGAAACGTTAAGTTTTAATTCAGCACTATCAATGAAAAGAAATGTCAGAATAATGCGAACACTCAAAAAAGATCTAGTGCTTAAGCTTTTAAATAAATAAATAATTGAAAACAACACAGACATCGCCCTTCCTAAATTGTATAAAAATAAGACTGGAAATATTATGTTTTCCTTGAACTCAACTGTGTCTGAAAGTTTGAAAGACTTTTACTTTCTTTTCCCAAGAATTACTTGAGTCCATTATTTTTATAAAGTTATACAGGGTGGCCCAAAAGTATATGATTAATTTGAAGATTTAATTTGAAAAAGGAACATAATTGTTATGGTTTGTTGCAGTAATCATGGAACATCAGGACTTTTGCATCTCCAGTGTTCAAAAATAGTCCAGTGGATGACGAGATATACGGTGTTGACATTTTGCCCACAACCTTTCGTGCCCGAAGAGTCACATGACCAAAAGGGTGTGACCATCATAGCCCGAGTATACCACAGTAAGATGGTCACACCCCCAGGTCATTAGACTCTTCGAGTGAAAAAGGGTGTGACCAAAATGTCAGCACCGTAACCTGTATATCTAGTCAACGGTCGCAACGGTCATCTACGCAACGGTCCCAAAATACGGCATTAATCGGTGAAAATAGCAAAATCAATAAATGGTGTTTTCAAAATAACAATTATTTCCAGTAGAAAAATGCCGTAGATTGAGAACAAAATTTTAAAATATTTGAACCAGAATGTAGATGCAGTATAGATATACTCCTTGAGTAACTCTATATGTGCATTTTGGTGGATTATATGTGGATTTTTTTTGATAAATCTGATTTTGAAGGTACCGCGATAAAACTTGTTGCGTAGCGTAAAATCTGGGGCATACGGAAGACATATCTTTTTTGTACGCAGCTTTCAATAGTAATGATATGGTCATACAAATGCTCTTAAAAGAAAGCATAACTTCAGCTGTTGCATGTGGCTGGGCAGATTTTCAGGAATTAAGGGGTTCCAAACCCATTATTGAAAGCAGTAAAACTACTTCCAGTTGTAAGTCGATTTACAAGAAACTTTCAAATATTTATCAATGCCATGTATTCACAAGTTCATTCACATAGTTTTATCAGTTGATGTTACATAGCTCCCTACTCTTCCAATTTCACCGGAATATTTTTGACCACAATTATCAAACAGTTTCATTTTGGTTTAAGTATTTGGACTTATTCTAACTTAAAATCGCTAAGTATCAGATACTGGGTAAAAATCTCTCACCAAAAATCAGAAGAGTTGGTACCTATTATGTCATATCTTCAGCGAAATTAAGAGTAATTTGACACGTAACGGTTTTGTTCAAGTGCATGTTTTGGAAAAAGATAATCATTAGGGATTTAAAGTTTTGCTGCCTAGTGTCAAGCTAATCTGTACCTTGCAAGGTGTAATGAAATAAGTCGTGAGTAAACAAACGGAATTCCTGCACAGGACAAATCCCAATCACGTCTCTACCTTAGTAACACAGATGGTGAATAAAAGCTTAAGTTAAAATTAAGTCCTTTTAATATATGGTTGCTTTGTAGGGATAAAAGTAACTCGGGAGAATGACCTTATAACGCTAATTTCGTAAAAGAAAATGTGTAACAAAAATTGCGAAAACTTTTTATTGGTAGGTTAAAAAGTGTTGTAACATCATCTTTCAACATTTTAAGATTATTCTACGTGTAAATTGCTAATTCATGTTCTTTCTAAAGTACTGGGTGTCCGAAATTAAATGACCCTATTTTGAAGTTGTCTTCAGACGAAACTATTGTTGAAAAAAAAAGTTATGAAATTTTATGTAGGACATACTAATGAAGGTACGGGAATTAGAGCGAATAAATTTTTGTTTCAAATATTTGCCCCCAGGGGGCCATTTTCCTGATCGATGGCCTCACCTATCCCCAGACCTCCATCTATGCGACTTTGGGAGAGTTTTGAAACATTGGGTAAGTCGTGATTATCCAAGAACATTGCCTGATCTCAAAGACAGCATTTAACAACATGTTCGTAACATTTTCCTGAACACACTGCGGTCAGCTGTGGATTGTGGAGCAAGATCTCTTACGATTCCAGATGGTGGCTGGCAATGTTGACTGTCATGTTGAACATGTTTTGTTGTAATAATATTTGTAAAGTATCATAAATGTATTCTAAAAGTATAATTCATTAAAATGTCGCCTCTTGGTGGTGAACATTTGAAACATTTTTTTATTATTTTTCTCTCAACAAATTCCCATACATTTACTATGTCCTACACAAAATTTCATAATTTTCTCAACGATACTTTCGCCTGTAGACAACTTTAAAATGGGGTCGTTTAATTTCGGAGACCCCTGTATTTATCTTAAAACATATTTATTTGTAACGTGTGCTGAATTTTCATTACAGACTAATTTTAAGAAAATAAAATTAAAACAGGTAAGCTTTCGCAAAGCTTTTCTCATTACAACATATTGGGAAGTGATAATTTTAATTTGCTGAAGAATAATAATACCAGGAGCAAAAAGTTGCTAGCTCGTAAAAGTAAAATTTGAAAAAAAAATGTACTTTGAAATAATCAAATAATATGTATTTTCTTATTTCGTTTTAACAGAAAAAAAATATTGTCAAGATATATTTCAAGATCACGAAATACATTATGAGAATATTTGAACTAAGCTACTGTTATAGATTTTGGAAAATAAAAAATGAATAGAGCTATTACGTGTTTTCAATATCTATTAATAATCCGCGAAAGTTAGTTTTTAAAAAATGTAAATTTCCAAATGATTTTTTCTTTTTTCTAATAGTGCTAAGCGTTACTAAAAACTTGCTTTTGACACTTCCATTACTCAATATAGTTATGGTTTATTCCGGTAATCACAATTGCTGTTGGAGAAATTAAGGAAAATAGTCATGTAACTGCATATTAGATTAGAAGAAGATCTGTCTGATTGCAAAACAAAACATATCTACTTGAAAGAGAAACGCTTCAATGACAGAAGGAGAAAATCAGACAAACCTCGCTAAGCGCTACCCAGTGATCGACTTCCTCTTCTACTTGTATCCTCAATATTCTCACAGGTCCAACGGTAGGAATAATTGATCCCTCAGCGATGCCGGAAGTATCCGAGAAACCTCCCACTATGAGGAATTGATCAGAAGTGTTGGGATAAGGAATTAACTCTGGAATCTTGGGAGTAACAGCTGGGAGAACTTGTACGGATGCATTAACAAGAATGTCTTCGGGATGATCAGTAGAGCCACTTTTGAAGAAGTATCTAGTAAATAAGCAAAAGTGAAAGCCAATAAAGACCAATGTGAAATAGTCTGTAATTTATATAAAGGTATGTGTCATCAGCAATGTGTGAGAATAAAGCAAAGATGTGAGAACTTGCATAGTCGTATCTGAGAGGAACAATGTAATAAGAAAATAATCTCATTTCGTATAAAACGAAGCACGTATTTAAAGGGGAACCCTCCCCCCTCAAAAAATTTTGATTTTTGTTATTACGATGATAATGATAAAGTCTTTTTGTGAAAAATTCTGCCTTTTTACCATTTTGGACCCCCTCCGAAATGTTTTTCTGGATACTTCTCTAAAATAAACCATCCTCACCTGAATCAATATGTCGCCGGTTTAGCTACATCATATTATTCCTTATTTGATTTATTAGTGTATATTTATACAATTATTTCATAAATTTTTACTTCCCTGTAACAAGTAAAAGGAAGTATAGTGATCGCGAAAAAATTTGGTGTTCGCATTTTAACGGAAAAATTAATTTTGATCTTCTCTAGATTTACTTTGATAAGATTTGGCATGACATCTCAACGTACGCATATATGTATGCATGTTTGCATTCATGCACGATCTGTTCTGAACAACTGGGAGTCCATTTTGACTAGATTTTTTGTGACGTCTGTACGTACGTACGTAAGCATGTATGTAACTCGCATGAATCGAAAATTATTAGGCGTAGAATATTTATATTTAGGACTGTTGTAACATCTTGCTGTGCATCTTCCTTTTTGATTGCAATCTACTCAGTAGTGCATTTACGGGGTCATCGAAAAGACTTTCAATACACTGAAGTCTATGAACAGCTTCAATATGCAATGTTCACACGATGTGCAAACCATCAATATTCAGGTCACGCCCATAATCTCGCCACCCGTTGCAAATCTTGGCGTGTTTGGGGTGAAATTTCGCCAAATTTGGTTCCAAAATAGATCCTTAAAACTTAACTCAGTTTGGCGATAGCTCTTATATTTGACGAGAAATCTCTAAACTTTATGGCTAGTTAAATAAGTTTCGTATCCCACTTTCAAATAAAATAAGTTTGAATGACGTGAATCAAAATTTTATTTATAGGATCACTCAAAAGACTTTCAATGCATTAAGGTCCAAGCCCAGTTTCAATGCATTAAAAGTTCTATGGGCAGTTAGCGTTTGTGCCATGACCAAAATCTTGCCAACTGTAGTTAGGTTTGGAAAGTTTGGGCAAAATATCACCATATTTGTCACAAAAAATAAATTTTTAAAACTTACGAGCTTGGGGATTTTTTTTTTTTTTTTTTTGAGAGAAATCGCCAAACCTTAATAGTATTGAATTATCGCATCTCAATTTCAAACTAAATAAATATTAATCATGTGTATCAAAAATTTATATAATTTTTGATTTACATGAACATTTGCAGTGCAAGAAAATGCCCAACGTGTTCGAAGAAGCTCTCTCCGAGTTCCTGCTGCTAAATATGCCATCGCTTTCTGCTTGAGAAGCATTGACGGTGCTGACATTTTCGATCATCCTCATCTTCAATATATACAATATAACCTCTGAGAGCAGTCTACCTATTAAGTTTAATGGAACTAAAAGGCATGTGAACAGTGATGAAGAATGTTTTGAGTTCCTGAAGAAGATGAGCAAAGATGTTACCAATCCGCTCGTTGATAGAGTACTTAGGTAATTCATTCATTCCTTGTGAGGAGTAAAAACTACACAGCACACCTAAAGTTCTTCCTCTTAAACCAAACTGTTATCTTTCATGAAGATAATATTCTTGAATAACTACTACTTTAAGTGCCACTTTCAAGAGTGAATTTCTCTGTACTAATACTGGCAACTTTCATAATATCTTTCCACATTCAGTTAGAACTAAACTTGCCATTATTGAATTCTATAAGGATATTACACTAAGGATTTATATCAACCAACACAGTAGGGCCTTGTTAAAAGTAATAAGCAGAGGTCTTGCTGCTAATACACCCGTTGTAGATCTCAAACAGGCTCTTACTTTTTTTTAAAATTTGATGTTATAATTGTCGCCCAAGTCATCAGTAAAATTGTCTTTCCCAAGTTACCTCTACCTGGAATTTATGAAATACCTATATAGGAAATAGAGACATACCTCTTGGGAAATGCTTTGTGATCTGTCAGATTTATTTTTAGGAAATCAAATGTACATAGAAAGATTTTGTTGTACATAAACAAGTAAATCTTACCTTTCAACAAGAACTGGAGGTGAGAAATGGAATGTTATATTGTCTCCTTTCGAAGGCATGAGTGACCAAAAGTAACTTTCCCCTTTGTACGCTCTGCTCAGCGTGTGATCTCCGTATGATTTCAATGTGGTTCTCAGTACAGCAGGCGGGTTTTTATGGGGATAATGAGTGTGAGTCTTCCCAAACTGTTTATCCTGTGTTAAAGATAAAGTTGCATACTGATATAATTACATAACGCACAAAGAGAAAATTTTAATTTTAAATTTAAATACCTATTAACAAACCGAGCTCCCCTCGGGTCACGTATGTGTTTTTCTCGAGCAAAAATTATAGAACGCTGGGCGGGGAAAATTCCACCTTCTCACTAAACGTTTACGCCCACAGTAAAATAATTTGCTCCACAATAACAGGAATTAACATTTGAAATTAAGTAAAGTGAGAACATTTTATTTGCATAAAGAAAATGTAAAAAAATGGTAATTCAAGCAATGGACTCAAACAAACAATAGATAATGTTTCTAAATGGCTTGGAAGAGCGGAGGATGGTGTTACATTCAAAGTAGGCGGGGATGTTACCTGAATTCTGATCATTCTTGCACGAAGTTGCCGGCACATATTGTGTTAATATTGGTATTTATAATTTATACAATACGAAAGATAAAAATTCAAGCTCTTTTTTTATTCTAGTGAATGCATAGGCTGGGGTTGAACCGTCTTTTAATTTCTATCTACATTACTTTTTGTCACAAGCATCATCTCCACGTTGCACATGACTTTTCGATTCTTTTTCCTAATAATGTTCCCCACATTCCTTTAAAGTTAGCCTCAATAATCCTGCGAGACCCAGTATGCATACTGTGTTACAAATGAAGCTAACTTAGTACTCATACTAGCATAATAAGGTTTGCTGTTTCAGGCTATCAACACTCAAGAAATGCATGTAAAAAGACCATGATGATTTATGTAGGAAATCTCAAAGTTGATAGTAAGCTCAATGTAAAGCTGGTGGCAAAACTTGTTCTCTCTTTCTCACTCTCTCTGTATAGATATATAGATGTAGATATGTAGATATAAATATATTATGGACAATCAGTGATCAGTAACTTCTAAAAGAAGTAGATCTACTGGTGGAAATTGATTTATGAAGTCACGGTATATTTTCAAAATAACTTTATTTCTATTCATTGAAGATGTTTCATGTATCACTTGTTATGCATGCTATGCATAACCAATAGTTTAAGCAGAAAGAAATCATTCACATTAATAAACAAAAAAATTCAACATTTTGAATTTTATATATGGAAATTGATTTATGAAATCTATCAATAAAATGTTGCTAATATTTTGTAAAAGCAACTTTCTTAATCATTCTTTAGTTGTATCCCTCATCTACAAAATAAGATTTTGAATATTTTTTATCGATTAATGTGCACTTCTGACTTATTAAACCTCCCGATTCTGTAACCGATGCATCTCCATAAAGCATTCGGAAAAGTTCTGCCCAAGCATTTTCCATATGGTTAAGATCTAGACTGTTAAAACGATGATCTAATCAAGAAATTTCTTGTTCTTCAAGTCGGTTGTTCATATCATTTGAACCATGAATATGTGCATTATCCTGCATAAAGATAAAACCGGAGCCATCATTTTTGCATTCAAATTGTAAAGACAATTTTACTTCTTCCATTATAAGCAATTGTTGGCCAAATCCAGTGGCTTACCAAGGGGGGCAGGGCGAGGGGTGGCGGTGCGCCCCAGGTACCGAGGAAAAGAGGGTGTCGTTTTCGTACATTTGTAAAAAAAAGAAAGAAAAGAAAAAAAGAATTGAGTAAGGTTGAGTAAATCACACTTTTTTTCCCCCTTTCTCCTTTTCAGCTTTCTTTTCTTTTTTAAGTTTATATTAAAAGATGGATACCTTCACTTCTTGGAGAAGGTGTACTTACATAAATCTAAGGCAAATGTGCATTGGTACGATACTACGATATGGATACAAACACCTAATCAAGATTTCTGAAGAGACTATTTTCGGAATTTTTTTTGTCTGGGATACGTATAGGTGTGTGCTCTTCCTCTACATATGGATATAGACTATTGGCCAATATCGGTTCCTGATACTATAAGAGTAGGAATCATAAAAAGAGGTAGCAAACCCATACAAAATAAGGATGGACCATTTATTTCCGTAGTGAGACTTGGAGTGAGCCAAAAAGGAAATTGTCGTTAGTTAACAATTGCTTGGTCTATAAAGATTTACCGAATGCGGAAAACATTCTTAGAATGTGGATGGTATACTCTCCATTAAAAGGGACTTTCTTTTATTTCTGCCGTAGGCTGTTTGCTACTGATCAAAATGCACACGGAGTATCGAAATTTGTTACAGGGTATCACAGGGGCGATCCTAGGGTACGTAGCTACTTCCTGCATACTTAAAAAACGCACCCCCTTTTATGCTCTTGCTAAAGTTTTTCTCAGTTTTTGAGTTCGAAATTTTGTGCCTTCGAAGATGGCGCCTCGATGCGATGCTTACTTTGCTTACCGTGTCGGGCAGTCCCTGGGTGGATATTAAATCCTAAAGTAAGTAATCTTGAGAACTCGGAGAGACACCGTGTTGTCTTATGAAAGAAAAACATTGAGAACAAGACATAATAAACCCATTTATAATCTACACCAAGAAGCAGTAGAGAGTGAGGAAAAAATGAAGGTAAATTTTGCATAGCCATCTGGATGTGAGCTTATAAATTCGCCAAACAGACTCTTCCTTTTCGGAGCCACCCAGAAGATATCATATTGGAAAGCATAGGAAACGTCTTAGAATTAATAGAAATATTTTCTAATTATGATCCTGTAATAAAAGAGCATTTAGTTACAATAAAACAAAAACGAGTCATCTGGAAAGATCGTAAGTACGTATTTGCCTTCAAAAATCCAAAATGAATTTAAATCTGCTTTGGGCACTAGAGTAAAAGAAGATATTTTATTGGACATAAAGAAGGCAAAATATTTTGGGTACTCCAAATATATCACACACTGACCAAATGTGTGAAATAATCTGATATGTCCACTTTGAGTTTGGCAAATTCAGAGAATCTTTTGGGGGATTTTTTTTTTTTTTTTTTTTTGGCTGCAAAAAAAGCCGATGTTTTTAGAGCTGACATTTAAAAATGTATAGAAAAAGATGGGCTCGACATTAATCTGTGCCGAAGTCAAGGTTACGATAACGCTTCAACTATGGCTGGGATTCATACTGGTGTGCAAGCTAGAATACGAGAGCTTAATCCCAAAGCTTTATTTGTACCGTGTACAAACCACTCCTTAAATCTGTGTGGACTGTAATCATTTGGAAGTGTTCCTCCGTGGGTGATATTTCTTGGGACACTGGAGATTGTCTTCACTTTTTTTTCCACCTCCACACATCGGTGGGATTTACTAAAGAAACATGTAGATGTTATGGCCGAAAGACTGTTTCAAACGAGATGGAGCGTTCACCACGATGCTTTGAAACCCGTAAAAAAACACTTTGCCAAGTTTATTGAAGCGATCGAAGAATTTTGTTATTCAAAAGAAAACGTTGACACAATGGGTTCAGGTCAGATATTGATATCTGCTGTTTGTAATTTTTCTTTCTTAGCTTATCTGTCACTATGGTTTAAAGCAGTGGTGCACAAACTATTTTCATCTGCGACCCCCTAATTTGTGTAAAATTTTGTCGCGACCCCCTATTTTGAGTAAAATTTTGTCGCGACCCCTGGATAGACAGTTGACATTTTGTTGAATTGAAAACTAAGTTAAATTGAAATTCTTTCTGGGAGTTGCTCTTACAGGGTGTTTTTAAAAGAGTGTCGTGACGTCATCGATTGAAATAACGCGTTTTTAAAATAGCGCACCAAACTTATAAACCACCATAAATGTTATAAAAGTTGTAACATCGTAAAAATCAGTTAATGAATCAACACATAATCTTATGAAGCAATGCTTTATTTATGCATATGGATATAAATATTTTTTAATGAAAAATACCTTTAAAAAACTTTACATCATAAAAAGTCAATGTGAAATATGTGCTTGCAAAGAGCTCATGATTGCTTCTATGTTCGGATCGGTATTGGAAATTGCAAGTCGTAAGTCATTCTCTAGATCCAATCGAGATCGACGTTTCGTTTTAATGAAAAATAATTTTGAAGATCACTATGCATGATCGCTATGCATGATAACGTGGTTTTGAAGCTCCGTGATAGCGATCGCGAATATCGCGCTCGTAAAATAATAATTGTCAGTTTCTTCTCTTGTATTACTTCAGTTCTTTGAAATGAATAATTGTAGATTTTTCATAAATTTGAATCTCTTTGAATTTGGCGACCCCCAAAAATTTTCTCGCGACCCCCAGTTTGCGCACCGCTGGTTTAAAGTTTTAGAGGAAGTAAACGCTACTCAAAAGTATTTACAAATATCAAGGATGAGATTAGATAAGTGTGTCAAGAAATTCTCTAATGCCTAAAACTTTACCTATAGGAGTATCGCAGTAAAATTGTGGAGGACTCAATCCAGTACACTTTTGAGCTATGTGAGGAAATAAACATTCTTGTCGAGAGAAAAGGGAGTAAGAAATTCAAGAAAATGATGCTAGGAAAGAAGGCTAAAGATGTAGGCTTAACTCTGGATCAAGAACTGAAAAGATCTATGTTTGAGTGCGTGGATCATTTCCGGGAAGAAATAAGAATCCGTTTTAAATCAATGAGAAGCATTTTATTAACATTCGGAGTTATTCAAGAAAGTAATTTGGTTAGTGCATCAGATTCAGAACTTGAAGAACTTGTTACAATCCATACAAAAATTTTTGATGAAATTTCCAGGGATACCATAATTTCAGAAATCATGCGATTTCGGAGACTCCTAAAAGCAACAAATATTAACAAAAAAAGTAGTCAAGAATGGTCAGCGCCGAAATTTTTACAATTCGTTATAGATTTAGATTTCCTGAGATTCAGTGTCAAACTTATCTTTCGCTCCTTCTTTTTACACTATGTATATCTGTCTCATTTTGTGAGCGAAGTTTTCCGAAACTTAGACTGACAAAAAAATACCTCTTTTCCACCATGAGCCAGTTACAACTGTCAAATCTAGCTCTGCTTTCAATAGAGCAAAAAAGTACCATGTTAAATAGCGTAATAGTCGCACTTTTTTTTAACCAAATATCATGTTGAAAATCTGCGTGCGACTATTATGCGTTGAAATTTACTACACAATATTTTACGCTCTAATACGAAACAGTGCATGCATTATAATAAAATAACTAAGTCTCCAAATGTTTCCAGTTTATCTGACGTAGATTAATTAATCTTTTCTTCAATTGTACACAAAAAGAAGACTTTTTCTCTTTATATTAATATTTTTATATGCATAATATTAAAGTCTACGAGACTGCGACTTATGCGGGGAAAATATTTCCACGAGATTTCTGCTTCAAAATTGGGGTGCGACAATTACGCGAGAAAACACGGTAGTTAAAAATCATGGATATGAATGATGTTATTTCTAAATTCGCTAATTTAAAAGCAAGAAAAAAATATTTTTGATTTATTTTTTTCCCGATATTTTTTATTTTTACTGTTAAAAATAAAGTACATATTAATTACTAAACTAAACTAAACACCAGTTTTTTGAGTTTTTTTAATAGTAAGCAAATTAGTTACAAATAATTAAGGAATGTGTTTTACGAACAAATTTATACACTAATTGTTTTTAATAAACTAATTTCATAAAAACTGCATCTTAAACTATTGCATAGCTCTTAAATTTGTTTTAAATGATGCAATTTAGCTTTGGAGGAAGGGGGGGGGTTTACAAAATATATGTCCACCTTAGGTACCAAAGACCCTTTGCACGTCACTAGTGAAGCCGTCAAACGTCCTTTACCAAAATTTCTATTGAAGATAAATTATGCCTCTCTCCTGAGATCCCTCTAATAGTACTTAAAACCACCAGGACCGTCTAAATTATTTTTTTCTCATGAAAAAATATTACGTTCTTCCATTTCTGACCCATTTCCATATATTTATCGCAATATTGCAAACACAGTTGCTTATGATAACTTGTCAACTTTGGTGCAGCTTTCTTCTTTGACCATCTCAAGTGCTGTGAAGATCTTAAAATTTGTCTAACTCTTCTAGAAGTGACGGGAAAGCACAAATTAATGCAAATCTGGTTTAAACTGAAGCCATTTTGCGACGAACTTTGAAGAATCCTTCTTCTCTATCCCTTTCAGGGAAGCGTTTATTGCCTTTAGTTTTTGCTGTAATTTATGTAGGGTCACTCTTATAATTATACTACACCAACTGATCTTTTGAGTATTTTACTAAATTCAGGAATAGATTAACCGCATTTTAGATAAGCATCGATCTTGCCTTTTTCAATCCCAGACAACCCTGGTCGTTTACCCAACGTGACAAATGGTACTTAACCTGCTCTCTTTCGACTGAAAAACATTTTGTGCAGCTTCTGTGCAATGTACACAGGCTTCACCTTTTGGTCAAACAGTCATTTAAAACTAAGGAGCAGGAACAACTACATTTTCATAAATCAATTTCCATGTTATGCAGATATAAAAGCAAAGAAAAAACATTTTTTTCTTGTTTATGAATATATCTAAAAATCTCTTTTCAGAAATATTTTGAGATCCGTATATTGTCATTCTCGATTTCTAATAAGTACAAATCAGTGTTAGAATCAATTTGTAATCAGATTGACACGAGGAAGATTTCAGTAAACTGCTTCTGCTATCTACGAATTCAAAAACCTACAGGATTATTAAACAGCAAATGATCATTAACTATGTTCCACTAGTTCTCATTTTTTTTATGAAATTTGCGATATTTTTCATAGCTAAGATAACGCTAATCGGTTTCGCTCTAAGAGAAAGACAGCAGCAGTACTGTTAAGTGCCATAAGTTTAACTTTTTCACTAGTAATTGAAGGTTTTTTTTTCAGTTATGAATTTACTAATTATGATACAAGTTCATACATATAAAAAAGAGCCGATTTTTGTCCACTAATAAAGTCCAATTAAAATAAGTCCAAATTTCAATCCAAAGTAAAGGTGTTTTAAAATTGTGGTGAAAATCTCCCGAAAAATCTATTTAATTTTGTCAACTAACGACAACGAATCTTATGATACAAGTTTTTTTTTTTTTTTTTTATTTTTTTTTAAGGGAAAGAAAGAAAAATGGATGTGCTTGGGAATTAATTACGTATATAGCTAAAATCTCACGTAAATTGAATATTCTAGTTTTCAAAAGTGGTACCCTCTCGATATCACTGAGTGATCAATTTATCATTAAGAAAATGGCCTATCGAAATTTTAAAAACCCATAGCATTTTTTGCTCGCTCTGTCATAACAAAAGTATAAAATTCTTAATTTTGTTTTGTTTCACTTTCGTTAAAGATAAGCATGTAACTATTATATTTAGCCATAAAATTCTGTTAAACTAGACATCAGTATTAAAAAATATCTGAAAACTGAACTCATCTGACAAAAAGAAGATTTCTACTGCCTTACAAATTCAATTTAAAGATTTCGAATAAACTTTTAGTTCCACGTTGTTCGTATTGAAATTCCTCCTTGGCCGCATTTCAGAACTGGAAAATTCATCGTGAGATCCGGATGTCGGATCGATCTTGAATAATAAGATTTGCTTGAATTATATTCGCTATGTTAAATCTATTTTTGGGATGCCATTTTCTATAAAGTTAATCTGGGAGGATTTTATGACGTATTTCTTGATTCCGGAGAAAGGTTTTTTTTTTTTTTTTTCAAAGAAGTGAAAGGTACCCCAATATATCCAGTTCTTTTCGATTTCAAATCCGTGTTTATTACTTGATTTCTAACGTTTACGCTTTAGTGCTATAGAAGATCGAAAGAGACATTTTGCAAAGAACATACAACATTCAAGGAAATCGACTGAATTTTGATGGTGTAGTGAAAAAGTATTGAGATTTTCAAATTGGGATTATTCAATCGATTTGAAAAATGTAAAAAGAGAATTACCATATTCCTGCGTCTACATCTTTTTCATATTATGGCATGGTTTGATCTGTTAGTTTTAACAGAATTCCACTTTCCTCAGGTGTTGTACTTAGATTGATAGTTACTACTTACACATAAAATTTTTCAAACTTATTGAATTTTGAATGGAGCTGAAATCACATGATTTTCTTGAATTATATGCGATATTTAAGAATAAGAGTAACCATAGAGGACACAGATATGAGAATAAAATTTGTATAATTTCTTGTTACTTCTGTAATATGTTCTAGCTAGAGAAAGATCCTTACTAAAATTACCTCTCTTTCATACAGTCGAAACATAGAAAATAAGTAAGCAAAAATAATAATATAGATTTCAATTTTTAAAAAAAATTACAATATGTTACAGACACACCAATTAGCATACAGATAAGTGATGTAATTTTGTACTTTAACCGTAGGTTGAAATAAATTCAGTAAAAAATATAGTAACGGCACAACTTTTGATGAGAAAAACATGTATAATGACTCATTTTTCCAATTTGCTATTTCACGAATTCTCGGTTTTACTTTTTTATAATGAGTGTGAGCCAATGAAACAAGCATCTACTGCAATACGTGAATCCTGTTGGTTAACTTTTATTTGAAGAGCACCATTTCTTCGTCTGAGTAAAAAACAAGCTTGAAAGAATCCTCAGTTGTTGCTTTCCCCCGGATGAATGGTTGATTATATTTATTAAAGGTTCCCAATTGCGTTTCCCTCAGAGGGCAGATTCTGGAAATATTGAACCTCTTTTCCCCACTTCACTGAATGTAGGAAGTACAACAGATTTCGATGCCGAGTTTAAACAATATACTATATCATAATTCAGCAGCTTGTTATCCTTAGTGATTTTTTCCGACTATAACATTGTTGTCTAGCTCCTATGTTGTAATATAGAGAAAAGTATTTAGCTAGTCTAGAATTATACAGAATCTACCTTTTTAGTGGTTGCTTTCTTATTGTACATTGCAGAGAAATAAGAACAGGGCTGGATGCTCGGCCGCCTGTGTGCATTTATTATCGGGTTGACAATTTACAGTAAACTTTGAAAAACAAACAAAAACAAAACAAAAATATATATGAAAATGAATTTTTTATTCTGGAAAACAAAGGGAAAATATACATAGGGGAAAATTATCATGCTGTTTTATGCGCAGTATGTTTGGGGAGCTTCACTGTACGCAAATTTAACTATCAAATTATGCATATCAATATGTAGGAAATATAATTATGCATTAATGTAAAAATAAATGAAATAATATTTCAGTAATGTAGAAGAAAAATATTACATAGTCGATGGAATATAAACAATTAGTAGATTTTGCCTGACCCCTTTTTTTTCGGACGCCTGTGTGCGGTGCACACCTTCTACACATGGTAGAACCGGCCCTGAATGTATTGTTGTCTTACAGAGATCGTTCGTGCCATACCACTCGGCAAATTTTGGTACAGTTAGAATTTTCAGAGATTTTTCCCAGTTTTTAGAGTAACCTTCGAGTAAATTACAAAATATTGTTAAAGTCAGCTCGCGTGCTGCTGCTCTTGGAGCTTTAAAATTTTTTTTGAGAACAATCGTTTTAAACTTAAAAGTTACCCCACATGTCATTTGTATACCGCTGTACGAGTGACGTGAGTTGCTAATTTAAATAACTGTCTAATCTGAAGAGCTGTACTTGCAGAGTCAAGATATATTTATTACTAGCTGCGTACCCGTTCTCCGCACGGTAGGGAACGAAACTTTTTCTTACATGTATAGTTCGAATTGATTCCAGTGATTTGGGATCAAAAAATAAGCAAAATGATTTGACTCGTGGCGTAAAGTTACTCATTAGTTATTCGTAAAGTTAGTATAAGTACTGACCTGAGACCCTTGTTAATATTCTGACGCAAAAAAACTATGTCGGTGTCATTCGCAATTAGAAAAGAAAAGCGTGACGGTTCGCAGTGAAAATTCCTAATATTCAAAATGTCTCATTTCTGCATCATACTCTTTTTTAGATTTAAGTTATGCCATTAATACCTTAGATACTACATGATGTGGAGAACCGTTTTATTTTATAATTAAATAGTTGTGTACCCGCTCTTCGCAAGGCAAGAAGAGAACATTTTCCTAAAAAATGTGATCATAACTCTTGTGAGAAAACAGAATCTCCAAGAAAAAAGAAAGTTCTGTTACAGTCTTTTCTGTTGAAACTACAGTGGGATATATTAACGCGACGTAGACTTACTTACTATTTTGTTAGCTGTGATGTAAGACGGTTGTTGAAGAATAAATAGAAGGCTTAGTTCCACGAAATATTTATTAATGCGGTATATTGTGCTTTGATCAATATTGCCTTAGCATATCTACTTACTATTAATTATACTATCTTTTACTGATACCAATACAATATACTGTCGTTTTGCAAACGTTAATGCTTAATTTAAAGAAAATGTTTAGATATTCGCCACGATTTTAGGCTTTTACTCATTGGTGATTCTTTGCAATTTACGCATCAGCATAAACGATAATCATTTCAGTTTATGGTTGCCACTAAATCAGCTCTCCATAAATTTTTACGCATAATTCTTGTCAGATTGGTGTATTTAGCACCAGGGCCCTGTTATCGCATGGGGAAATCGGGACTTTGCCCAGGGGTCTCCGGCTCGAAATGGCCCCCAATTTCAAATGTTGTTCTTTCTTTACAAAAAAAATTATGAAAAATAAAACAAATTTCATACCTGCGGGGGCCCCCAAATTCAATGCCGGGGCCCCCTGTTGGTCATAATCAGGCCCTCTTTAACACCGCAATATAATTCCTGCTATTCGAAAACGTGACCCGTTTAAAATCTCAATCGGAAATAATGCTGGATAATTAACTCACTGATGAAAAAACAGCATCCAATTATTTATCTGGCAACTTAAAGTAAAATATAGAATTATTTCATGCGTGGCGTATGTTTTGCTTGTGAGTCCGTTATCCTGATTGAGTTTCGAACGAGGTTTTAAACTTATGACATCAAAATCACGCACTTTTCACATGCGAAACCTCAGTTATTTTAAAGTAATTTTTTCTTTTTCAACTGGCAATTTTAATCATTGTTACTGTCTCCAAGACAACCAAAACGCAAGATATCATACCGAAAATTTTAAGCTGCTGCGATTGAAATGAAAATCCTTCTTTACTTAAAAATTCGTAAAAAATCTCCTAATTTATATTTTCCTCTGGTTTTTCTTTTAAAAGAGGGCGAAATGTATGCTCCGTCATTTGACAAAATATAAAAGAGTTATGACGGATAGAATTTAAGATGCAGCAATTTTAACAATAGTTTACGAAAGTCAGCGTCATATTTAATTTTATTTGAAAAATTCCCAAAAACCTGAAAATTATGTTACACAGTCCGAACAAACAATTTTTAAAAGAAAACTTTCTCCTCTATCCGATGATGTAAATTTCGTTTTATTGCGAGTTCAATGACCGGCGTTATTACGTGTTATGCAAGAAAAATCGCTAAAAATCGGACAAAACATAAAATAAAACCTTTTCTAATTCGAATTTCGGGAAAAATCGCTCCGAGGCGTCTTAGGATCTGTCCTAGTGAAGCCGTATGCAAAATTCGGTAGGTCTGCGACCCACCGTCTCGGCGCAATGCGATCGAGAGACGCGCGCAAGAACATCGGTGGCCACAAACCTACCTACCTACATAGCTACATACAATGTTTACTCTCTGATTTTATTATATACCAGCTGCGTACCCGTTCTCCGCACGGTAGGGAACAAAGCTTTTTCTTACATGTATAATTCGAATTGATTCCAGTAATGTGGAATCTAAAAATAAACAAAATGATTTGACTCTTGGCGTAAAGTTACTCATTATACTAACTTTACGAACAACTGAATACTGATCTGAGAACATTGTTAATATTATGAAACAAAAAACTATGTCGGTGTCATTGGCGATCAGAAAAAGAAAAGCGTGACGGTTCCTAAAAATTTCTAACTTTCAAAATGTCTCATTTCTACATCATACTCTTTTTTAGATTTAAGTTATACCATTCATACCTTAGATACTACATGATGTGAAGAACGGTTTTATTTTATAATTAAATAGTTGTGTGTACCCGCTCTTCGCAAGGCAAGAAGAGAACATTTTCCTAAAATGTTATCATAACTACTTGTGACAAACAGAATCTCGAAGAAAAAAAAAGTTCAGGTACAGAATTTTCTGTTGAAATGACCGCGGGATATATTAACGCGACGTAGAATTATTTAATGTTTAGTTAGCTGTGATGTAAGATGGCTGTTGAAAAACGAAAAGAAACGAATAGTTTCACGAAATATTTATTAACGCGGTATATTGTGCTTTGATCAATATTGCCCTAGCATATCTAATAACTATTACTAAGAGTATCCTTTACTGATACCAATATATTTTTGTTTTTCCATCTTTAATCCTTAATTTAAAGAAACGGTTTAGATATTAGCCACTAATGTAGTTTTTTATTCTTTGGTGATTCTTTGCAATTTACGCATTAGTATAAACGATAATCATTTCACTTTCTGGCTGCCATTAAAACAGCTCTCCATACATTCTTATGCATAACTCTTGTCAGATTGGCGTATTTAGCACGTAAAATATTTCCTGCGATTCGAAAACGTGTCCCGTTTAAAAATTATATCGAAAATAATGCTGGATAATTCATCGTTGAAAAAAAGCATTCAATTCTTTTTCTGGCAACGTATTATAAAATAGGGAATAATTTCGTGCGTGGCGTATGTTTTGTTTGTGAGCCCGTAATTTTGATTGAGTTTCGAAAGGGGTTTTAATTTCGTGAAATCTAAGTCATTTTGATCTAACATGTGGAAACTCAGTTATTTTAAAGTCATTTTATTTATGTTTTTCAAATGGCAATTTTATTCATTGTTACTGTTTCCCAGACAACCATAGCGGAAGATATCATACCGAAATCTTGAAACAGCTTTTATTAAATTCAAAATCCTTCTTTACATAAAAATTCGTAAAAAATCTCCTAATTTATATTTTTCCTCCGTTCTTCTTTTAAAAGTGGGCGAAATATATGCTCCGTCTTTCGCCGAAATATAAAAAAGTTATGACAGATAGAATGAAAGATGCAACAGTTTTAAAATTACTTTTACGCAAACGTCGTCAAAAGAGAAATTCTTTTTAAAAATTCCCAAAAATCGGCAAAATATGTTACATAGTCAAAACAAACTGTTTTCGAAAGAAAATTTTCTCCTCTATCCGATGATGCAAATATCGTTTTATTGCGAGTGCAATGACCGGCGTTATTACGTATTATGCAAGAAAAATCGCTAAAAATCGGACAAAACATAAAATAAAACATTTTCTAATTCGAATTTCGAAAAAATCGCTCCGAGGCGTGTTAGTATCTGTCCTAGTGAAGCCGTATGCAAAATTCGGTAGGTCTGCGACCCACCGTCTCGGCGCAATGCGATCGAGAGACGCGCGCAAGAAGATCGGAGGTCACAAACCTACCTACAAACCTAGCTACATACAATGTTTACTCTCGGATTTTATCATATATAAGATAAGATAAGATTATAGGAATTTAAAATATGGAAGAGCATTTCTTAAGCAACCAGCCAACAAATACATTGAAAAATACGCTTAAAAAGGGTTTTGTGAATATGACAGTCACTTAAGAGCAAAGTTTTCAGGGTTTCATACATGTGTAGCAATGTAAAAGATCACTGCCCCACCCAATAAACTTTTAATTTTCTATCTCAACTAATTATATGACGCTAGCCAACTAAATTATATGACGCTAAATGTCTTGAATCGTGAAGTCATTCAAAATGCTAATTGTATCAAATAATGCAAAATTAATCGCCTATAAAAGTTTCTGTAGGTTTCTTTTCTGACATTAGCTTTTATTTCAAACAAAACATAAAATTTAATATAAATTTTGTTTTTAGAGACTTTTTACGGGGAGTTTTAATGCTTAATTCTTTAATAAATCATGATTTGTTGCTAAGATTTGTTTCTATATTATGAGTAAATTTACCGGAAATTTATAAAGTTATTTTCATATTCAAAGTATATTAAGCATCGATGTATATCATAAATCTCCAACTCTGTTTCTCATACCAACACAGTTTGTGTATTCTTATTTGCACTGAAAATCGGAAGGATTAATTAAAGAAAGCATGCCTGCTTCATGAAACAGCAACACCTTAGGATTTATTGAAATAGGTTATACTTCAAATATAATTTTAACAAACTAGCTCTTAATAAAGTATGTGCTATTTGAATAATAGTCTTTTTTCTTTTTAAATTTCGCAGGTCAATAGTACAGTCATAAAATTGAGTGCACGTACGTTAGTGCAACAGCATCAAATAATAGTTTTCACAATTCGAAATTGTCAACTTTATGTTTGCAGTAATATAATGTAACTGTTGTAAACGCGGGCATTACAGGGGTTGGATTTGCATTTCTTTTACATTTCTTCGGAGACAGTTTAACAGTGTTTCCCATTTCGACCGTGCAGCAGTGTGAAGACTTAAATTCAAAATGAATGCAAATGTTATTCTGAAACTGTGCTCAAAATGCTAATTTCATTCGCAAATACAGAGTTTTAATGCAGAAACTTATGTCTGGAAAGCTTACCGTGAGCTTTTGAACTTTTCCTTTCAAAGAAGAGTGTGTTCCTATATGCTGAAACAGAGACGGCCTGTAATGGATCCAGACATTGTCCTTTTGCTTGCGACAATCCTTCTGAAACAGAAAGATACTTTTAAAGAAGTATTCCAGCGTTCCATTAGAACATGTGTGTTAACTGTTGAATGTTACTTACAAGCTGTGACTTTACTAAATCGTCGTGAGTAAATCAAAAAGACAATGATCAGAATTTAGTGTCTAGTGATATAATAACTTACTTGCAAAAAAATAAAAACAAAATAGTTTTCATTATTTTTTGCAATATTATATTACATATTATTATTAATTTCGACTATTTTTATATTTCACTATAAACGACGAATAAAAGCTTTCACATGCATGTACCGAAAAATCAGCAATTATAAAATCGTAGATGCTGTGCAGAGTAAGTATTACCGCCCGCGTTCCACTTTCATTTGCGAAGTTAAGTGGTACAAAAGATTTCACTAGTATTTTCAAAATGGCTGCGCACTAATGACGATAATTTGAGCATTATTTTTTTTTAATTTGCAGTTCTAGTGAAAGAGAAAAAAGCAATGTCTGTTATTTTTTAAACTTAATTTTGAATATCCTCTTTAATTTTCATTTAAGCTCAAGACCTTAAATGCTATAATAATCCAATGCTTCAGTATAGATGTGTACAAACTGGAGCATAAAAATCAATCTTTTTAATTATGTCGATTATTATTCACTATTAAACAGTTATTCTTAATAAACATCGATTTTGGACATTTTTTAAAGCAACTCCATCACGAAACTGGATTTTTTTCCACTCAAATATTTTAGTGCTGTACAGAATCTGACCCTGCCGACGGCGCTGTAAATATGAGTGAATCATATCATTCAGATTCGGGTGTTGCTTATGACAAGCATGTCATAGGTTTACCCTCATTTTACTGGGAAGATTCATGTACCAACACTAGAAAAAAATTTATGAGAATATTTTGAGACGTTTTGTTTCACTCACTCCTTGATTGTGTATAATTTATAAGATATATATATATACATATAAACTGGGTTCTTGGCGTCATGTGTCACCTTCCGACGATATGCATTTTCATTACTAGAAAAATTTGTAAATAAGCTTTAAAATATTAAAAATTGTGTAACTTTAAAGTAAGAGAACTGCTAAAATTAATAGCAATCGCATGATTGCTAATAAATGCTAGCTTTAAAATATAATACATATCTTGTGACGCTTCTGTGTGCGTGGAATGTGAATGTTAAATTGCCATTATGTGTCATAACTCATAACAGTTTTGCCATGACTTACATTCGCCGTTGAATATATTAAACAATGCAAATTACAATTTCTGCTCAAATCGAAATCCAGAATAGCTACATCGGATTTGAAAATGTCATTTAGTATAATGAGAAATTAAAGCCTGTCATGCGACAATATTACCGAGTTAAATCTTTAAATTATGACCATGAGGAATAACTCAATCAGAATGCATCCGCGTGATGTTTAATAGATGAATGCAGAAGTCAGTCGCAAGGACTAACAGCTGAATGACAATGCTGACAAAATGTAATTTATGACTTATGTTTCAGAGTGGTAAATACCCACATAGAGGGTGGTTATGAAATAATCGGAGGTGTTCAGAGCTCGCTACAGGATAAATTGGTGAGCAAAATATAACCAGATTTAATGGAAGACTCTTCGACCAGGAGCTGCAAATTTAAGCTGAGTAAGAATGTCATCGAGAGCAGATGATGATGATGAACTAATTCAAAATTTTGAAAATCCCCTAACAATATTTATTGAAATTATTGTAACAGACGATGGATAAAATAAGTTGGCAGGGTAATTAGTAGGTTTATATATGTAATGTTGTATTGTATGGGATATAAAATAATGCAGACACGTGTTCTAATCTACATATACATTAAAGGCTGTTGCGTATTAATGTGGTAAAATAATGTCGCGAACGTGTATATAAAACTGCGGGGCCATGTACCCTATCACATCACTCTAAATGGAATTATGCGCACTCTGACTCTCTTTACACTCTGGTGAACTCGCGAGATTGAGGAAGCTTAAAACAGTTTAACACACACAACTAAACTTTCCTTGTGAAAATTTCAACAGTTAAATGGGCTTGTAAGTATTGTACTTGCTGAGAGTGATATAAAATACAGACAAGTCAAATTGCCTGCCCTATTTCAAAGAAAATTTAGCAACTCCTATATTTGATATGATATTTGTAAAATTACAGTTTAGAAAGAAACTGACTATAGTTATATACTAGACTTATTAGCAACAAATATTCCCTGACTTTTTGAATTCATTGTGCAAAATCACCTACAGGAAAGAGCTGCCACTTCTATAGATGTTAATATGTCGCAGCATAGGTATACGAAAAATAAGTTCTGTTGCATAAAGAAAAACACATCCCACAATAACCGTTTAACCTACAACTCTCAACTCAAAACTTGTAACTGTGATCCAAAGCTTTTATAAAAGTAACAATGGAATAACTCTAGGTTTTTAAACAATACTTTTAAACTCATTTTCATTTGACTTTATTTATCCATTTATTTTATTTTATTTTATTTGGAGATGGGAGTGGGGATATGCATTTTTATTACTAGAAAAAAATAATAGTGTATTAATCGAATTGATAGAGAAGCGAACAAACTTTTTCGCATATTGTCCTTGTCCTCCCTACACATACACTCATGTCCATAAATTAAGGATAATTCAGAATCACACAGAAATTGATCTCTAAAATAAAAATTTCACCTGTGGAATGATCACACACATCTTGAAGAAGAATATGCAAATTACAGGAAACCACCAGATGGCGTGGATGGTACGTCACAATGACGAGAGTGTAAGAGAGGGGTATATAAGGAATGGTGGCAAAGAAGTAAAATTGTTCACAAGCGCTGTGAAAGCCTTTCAGTGCAAAAACCGCATAGTTATGGCACAAAGGAGACATTTGGATGATGTTTTACGTGGCAGAATTATCGGACGACTGGAATGTGGATGTACCCAGGTGGAAGTATCCGAGGAACTTGGAATCGCCCAGAGTGTCATCTCCAGGCTTTCGCAACGATTCCAAGATGATGGTAATGTGAGTAGACGTTACAGCACAGGTCGCCCCCGAGTTACAACGCCGAATGAGGACCGCTATTTGGCAGTTACTGCCAAAAGAAACAGACGGAGTACAGCATCAGACCTGTCTCGTCAGCTCTCTTCAGCTACCGGTACGACAGTTTCAAGGCAGACCGTGTACAGACGCTTACGGCACATTGGTCTATATGCTCGTAGGCCTGTCAGATGTGTTCCACTTACCGCAACTCACTGTCGCCTGCGATTAACCTGGAGTAGAGAGCATGCATTGTGGACACCGCAACAGTGGTCTTGCGTGATGTTTTCCATTGAGTCCAGGTTTAGTTTGGAGTCTGATTCTCGCCGGACATTCATCTGGAGAGCGCCAGGTACCCGTTACCACCAAGAGAACACCATTGAAAGACACCGTTACGGTGGTGCAGGATGGCTCGTTTGGGGAGGAATTATTCTTGGTTCCAGAACTGACCTGCATGTTCAGAGTGTAACGATGACAGGCCACATCTATCGGGATGTCATTCTGGAACAACATGTACGTTTGTTTCGGGGAGCCATGGGTGCTGAATTTGTGTTTATGGATGACAACGCCCGTCCTCACCGTGCAAACATTGTAGACAAATGCCTTCAATCGGAGGATATCACCCGTATGCATTGGCCAGCATACTCACCGGACTTGAATCCAATAGAGCATGTGTGGGATATGCTTGACCGACGAATTGCAGCCCGTCAACCCCCTCCCACCTGTCTACCGGAACTTCGGAGTGCATTGCTTGATGAGTGGTGTAATATTCCCCAAGATCAGATTGATCATTTGATACTCAGCATGCCTAGGCGTTGTCAGGCCTGTATTGCATCGTCCGGGAGACATACTCCGTATTAACCATCCTACTAACCATGTTATACTGTTTTTTGTAAATAGGTTCTTTTTTGAAATTTGGTCAAGGGAGTAAAACTTGCAATTTTTATTAATTATGTCAAACATATAGCATCTTTTTTGCTCTTTACTTTTTGTTTAATAAGTAGACTTTACAAATAAGTCAAATTTGTTTTGCTTCTTTCTCTTTCTTTGCCTGAACTTCATTATCCTTAATTTATGGACATGAGTGTACTTGCGTGATTAACAATTTAGAGAAGTTTTTTACTAAGAAACTATCAACTTGCGTCAAACTGATGTAAGTCGTGCAAATATCGAATGCCTTTTTGTCTGCACCTTTACCGAATGAACTGTTTTCATAAATGTTATTCGGTATTTTTTCGTGAGCTCGTCTCTTTTGTGAATTTAAAGAGTGGGTGTTACCCTTTATAACGTTGCATGCAAGATATGGATTAGTATCTCATTGTAAGTGGTGCGGAAAAGGATTTCCGACTTTATGTGTAAATAAAATTATCTTTTAATTTAAAACTTGTCTATTTGATCTTGCCACTACGTCCAGTTTTGCAGATAGGTGTGAAAATACAATTGTGAATATGGTAAAATAGTTGCATATGCGGATTACAGTACTTACGCTATCGCGGTCGAAGCGACAGACTTTAGTTTGTATCATATGATCAAGTAACCAATCGACTGGTTTGTCATTATGGAAAATGGCAAAAAACGTCACCAATTTCGATAGATCTACAGCTTTGAACATTTTTCCTGGAATAAAGAAAATGAAAGTTAATTGTTAAGAGGTTCGAACTTTAAAAGATCACAAAATATTTTAAATCCTTAATAAATAACAGTATAAGAAAGAAAGAGGATTTGTAAAAAGAAATATTACAGCGGAAAGTCTCCAGGGGCGTAGCCAGGGGGGGGGCATAATGAGGAAGTTATGATTTGACCCCCCCCATGAGGAAATTTTTGCTTTACAAAATGTATATTCTTCACTACATTATCACACACACATATACATATATATGAGTTGTAGTAGTCGTAACCCCCCCTCATGAAAAATTTCTGGCTACGCCCCTGTATAAAGATGATCATATACGTCAGTTTAAACCATTTTGACTGTGTAATCCATTCTTATTATTTTTATTGTTCTGAGAGTCAGTATCCCTAATATAGCAGTACATAGAAGACTACTGCTGGAGTAAGCTCAAAAAAGACATTTTCTTTTGTCCACATTCTACACATTTAGAGCTCCCGCGGGCACTAGTCCTGTGAATTTCGCATTACTTTAAGGAACAGATATTAAAAGTATGTTTTATTACCGTTTCTAGATTAAAAAAATCTGGAGTGACTCCACTCGACATTCCGAACACTTACGATTAAGATCATTACCAAGCATTTAAATAAATTTTAATCGATGAATAATTCAAACATATATACCAAATTGGAGCTCAATCGAACGCGCCGTTTAAACGCTAGCGCACTTTCAAGAATTTCTTCCAATACGCCATAATGTAAAAGAAGTCTTTGTCGTAGCCCTGTAGAAAAAGTATAAGACCTATACACATCAAAATCAATACCGGTCCTGCGACGGTGGTTTGTAACAAATATACCAAATTTGAGCTCAATCAAATGCCCCGTTTAGGAGCTTTCGTGTTCACTCACTCACTCACACACACACACACACACACACACACGCACGCGCGCACATATATACAATTTACATCTCGTAAAAATAGCATAAATGAATTCAGAAGACCACAAAACGTGTAAATACACCAAAATCTCGAAGTCGAATTTTTTCATGATTACAATACTTTCCTTACATGGTACATGTTCGGAAAGTAATAAAAAAGCAAGCGAATATTATTAATGTATTTTTAAGCAAACCGCATGTTTATGTCTAAGCATGCAACGTGCTTTGAAGAACTTTTACAGGGCTATGAGAGCAACTACTTTGTTGATATCATAAAATTTACGGAAAAAGCTTTTTGGCGGTGAATTTTGAAACATGTGCCAGATGTACCTGTGTTTCAATCTAGTACCATTTAACTTATTAAATTTTTAACAAATAAAAATTTATGCCTTTAAAATGATTTTAAGATAGAAATGCAAATGAAATGCTGAATATTCCAGAGAAATTTGCTGTTTCAAAATATAGAAAAAATTTAATTTTAAAAAACGCAAGTATCATTCACCTTAAAAATTACTTTGGTAATAAAAAGTCATTTATTGACTCGTACACATTCAAAATATGAATATAATTTATGCATGTCAGAAAATATTTTATATTTTGCTAACTTCAGAAATGAATGGGGCTTCAGTACCTTTACTTTCCTTCAAAATATGAGTAAAATGAATAAAAAAAATCTGGAGTGGCCCCACTCGACTGTCCAAACACTTACGATTAAGATCATTACCAAGCATTTAAATAAATTTTAATCGATGAATAATTCAAACACATATACTAAATTGAAGCTCAATCGAATGCGCCGTTTAAACGCTAGCGCACTTTCAAGAATTTCCCCCCATAAGCGATTATGTAAAAGAAATCTTTGTCGTAGACCTGTAGAAAAAATATAAGTCCTATACACACCAAAATCAATACCGGTCTTCCGACGGTGGTTTATAACATACATACCCAATTTGTTACATAGCGCGCGCGTGCACACACACACACACACACACACACACACACACACACACACACACACACACACACACACACACACACACACACACACACACACACACACACACACACACACACACACACACACACACACACACACACACACACACACACACACACACACACACACACACACACACACACACACACACACACACACACCACACACACACACACACACACACACACACACACACACACACACACACACACACACACACACACACACACACACACACACACACACACACACACACACACACACACACACACACACACACACACACACACACACACACACACACACACACACACACACACACACACACACACACACACACACACACACACACACACACACACATCTCGTAAAAATAGCATAAATGAATTCAGAAGACCTCAAAACGTGTAAATACACCAAAATCTCGAAGTCGAATTTTTTCATGATTACAATACTTTCCTTACATGGTACATGTTCGGAAAGTAAAAATATTATTTCCCATCATACACCCATAGTTTTTACTGTTTTAAGGAACAATAATACGGGCATCATACAGTGTGCTCGCTAAAGTCAACTGTGCTCGCTTGCCAACCCAATAGTTTCTGAACGGAAAGAGCTATAGTCATCATGTCATAAAAGTGGGATCTAGGTGTAGTAAAGTTTCCATGCGCTATGTAAAAAGTTGCTTACAGCGCCCCCTGCTGCTAAATTTGGAGTTACCGTTACTATCTCAAAAACGGGACGCGATAGGGGCCAAAAGTCAATTACAAAGTTTTTCCGGGTAGCCGATTTATTAGAAAAGACATCTTCAGCACATTAATGTTAAAAATTGAAGGCGTAAAATGCAAGGTGTAAAGAGGTATTACTGATAGTTTTGCATGCGTGTCACCAGCCATATTGTACAACTTTCAGTAGGAATTACAGACCAGCCCCTAGATGTGTATTGTTTCTGACGGAAAACCCTTTTAGCATGAAGGATAAATGAGTTAATGCCAGGTTAGTGCAGTTTTGGAAAATTCGATAGAACAAATGCGTTGAACATTTGCGTCTTGAACATTTTCATCGTTAAAGTCAAGACTTTTTCTTTTATTCATGTTTCTTATGTATCAACAATTCTTTTACATATCTGATGAGTGTTCTTATTTGTTACATAAATAAGATAACAATAACAATCAACAACTTAAGTTAAAATGCCTTAAGAAATTTTAATTTGAGTGGTTAATTTTCAAACACGAATTCAATCAATTTAAATATCTATAAAGAAGAATGTTGGGGGCAAATTTAATTTTCGTTCTACTGTTTCATATTCCATTTTATTTTTTCTAATTTATCAGCAGATTGCGATGTTATAACTTATTAAGTTTGTATGAAGTTAAAAATTAGCCAATGCGCATATACATGGATGGATTTCACTTCAATGTATAGTTATTCTACATTCGCTAACAATGTTACAAAATTATACATTCCCAGCCTCAACAAAAATAATAACTCATAATACGACTTCATGGTTATCGTAATGTATCATTATAAATGTAAATAAAACCACCGCTATCTAAATCTTCTCCGAAATTTAACAAGTACAGACGATTTAATCTGAATAAATTAGATTTTATCTCCTTACGAAATATAATGCCCAGCACCGTAACCCCCCAATAATACTCTATATTTTTACCCCCTTATTAGCCGATGGAACTGAATAAAATCTGCATAATAAATGTTAATACGCATTTGACTTTCATACCCCAGATATTACTTCATGAACCTATATAGCCAAGAGAGATTTAAAATAAGCTGAATTTTATCCAAATTCCTCCGCAGGATCCTTTAGTGCTCTTTCTGATCAATAATATCTGCTCTGCTGCAGTCCAGAGGGCTGGGAGGGGGGGAAGGGGCGAGCAAAGTTATGAGGGATAGGGAATCTTACCTATAAAGCCCAGTTGGCAGAAATCCAAAATAATCCATTCTTTGTTCTCCCTGAGCTTCTTAAAAGCAAAGTTCTTCATGATCGTCAAATAGTGCGGCTTGGTGAGAATGTCGTCCTCCAGCTGAAATATTAATTACAGTTGGTAAACACACATTGGATTGAAAGAACAGAAGTAAAGTAGGCGATGCTCGGAATGGAAGTTTCAAGAGAAAATAAAGGTTGTAACTTCTCAGATAATAAATCAAACGTGGTGAAGGAAACTCCTGATAAATATATGTTCTACTCTTAGCATACAGGATGCGTTAGAAAGATTCAAAGGGACTTTTGCGAGACAGACATGATTATAGTTTTGCAGTTAAAATGTTGTGGAAGAAAATAGATAAAGAGCAACAAGAGATAAATTAAAAAGAAAAAAAAAAGTTTAAAAACTTAAAGAAACTGCTTTCATTTTTTTTTTCCAGTTTTCAACATTTAAAACGTTTATTACTGGTCCAAAGAGTATTACAGTACAAGTCAAATTTCTTATGTCAATTTCACTCATAAAATATAGTTTTTAATAGTAAATGATTCCTATCGCGAATAATAAAAATTTCCCATATTTATTTCGAACTGCGTATTTTTCGAAAAATTAATTAGCCATTCCCAAAACTGAAATGGGAAATCAAGCTTACACTCGTGACTATTAAGCACTATCACGTGATCGGTAACAAGCATGTTAAAGTGTCTCTGTAACTAATTCGCAAATTTCGACCAAAAGGTTAACCAATAGAAGCATCTGAGTATCTCATTTTATTGTGTTGCGTCCCAGTATTTAATGTGTGCAACTCTTGTTTTGGCCAATTTCTAATTCATAAACCATTCATTATAATTCAGTAGTTCTGATTATAAAATACTTATATAAAAAAATGGTTTGGACTTTTCTAAATCAATTTTGAATGGGTAAAATAAATTCTTTTCTGGGAAAAAAGAAAGTATTTGTCTCGTATGTTTAACATTTAACGGATATACAAATAGATAGTTATAAGTTGATTTTCTTGCATTTAGCGCAAAGTGATAACCCTGCATCAAACTATACTTTGATTTTTGATACATTTTCCCGTAATACGTAATTAAGAGCAAAATGTTATTTTTAAGTACCCTATACTTCTTATCGTGGCAAAATAAACAATAAAATAATTGAAAATAAAGAGAAAAATTAATTTTGCTTATTTAGGTAATACATTGTACTTTGCTGCAAACTCCCAAACAGGTGCAGCATAAAGGGCAATCGGACGTACCAGAGCCTTAAAAGAGACAATTCGATTTCGTATTTAATTTTCCTAGTATAGATGAGGTTGCTGACAACATGAAACGCTACCTGCATTTTCCTTTTAGTTTGGTTGATATGCCTTTTCCATGTTAAGCAACGATCGAGAGCAACTTCAAGGTAGGTGACAGAATCAGCCCAGTTGATTGCCTTGTTGCCAATGACAATTCTGGAAAGAGGAGATTTCCTTCCCATCGAGATTGCGGTGCCCTTTTGTGCGTTTAATTTGATTTTTCAGTTTTTTATCCAAAGTTCAATAGCATCAATATGAGCGCTAGTAAAGCATTCTTCGTGCATCTACCAGTTGGATGTCTGGCTATTATTGCAGTATCGTCTGCGTAGAGAGCGATACTAGTGCGATCGTGTCGTGGGATGTCGTCGACAAATAGGTTATAAAGAGTAGGGCCGAGGATAGATCCTTGCGGGACCCCACTCTGTTTTTTATGCCTGGAAGAATGAACGTTTACAAGTCGTACCTTGTAGGATCTTTCATGTAGGTAGCTCCTAAGTAGATGTATAAGACCATCGGAGATGTCAAGATTGATTAACTTATACAGGAGACCTTTGCTACACTTTGTCGAAAGCTTTACTAATGTCCAAAAGCATGATGGCAGTGTGCTGTTTGTTTTGGATTCCTCCTGAAAGCTGTTAGACAACGCGGTTCAGCAGATGCGCGGTAATAAGCTGCTGCCTGAAGCCGAACTGCTCGGGATGCTGACACTATTTTCCGTGAGAGTGACGTGAAGTCTATGCTGCTAAGTAGACTTATGGGCCTATAGGAGAGAGGTACAGGGAGGTCCTGATGCGACTTAGGAATTCGACCAACCACGACGTCCTTTCAGCAGTTTTATTTTGACAAAATAAAACTATTAAAAATTTCTGGTGAGTTTCGTCATGCCTAACAGAATTTTAATAATTTGAGATTAAACATTTAATTTTACGACAAATCGCAGTTTTTAACCATGCCTATTCAGATACTCTGATCAGGAAGTACATCAGAATGAATAATTTTGTATAAGAAAGGTATTTTCATTTTAATATTTGATTTATTTTCTAATAATTGAAGCATTTACCAAAAATTTTAACTAGTTTTATTTGGCGAAAATGAAACTGTGATGGTTCCGTCTTTGTTCTAGTTAACGATGTACTCCGACACCAGCACTTCCCGGACGCCAGGAAGACCTCCATAGTGTGTCCAAAGCCGGGCCAGGACCATACTGTAGCTAGTTCCTACAGATCCCTCAGTCTCCTCAGCAGTATTGGGAAGATTACTGAAAGGGTCATACTTAACAGACACATAATTGACGCTCAAATCATGATCCCCGAACAGTACGAATTCCGCTGAAAACATAGTACCGTCCACCAATTGCACAGAGTAACTGAAAATATTTCAGACGCGTAGATCAGCAAGGAACACACAGCCATCGTACTACTGGACTTTGCCAAAGCCTTCGACAAGGTTTGGCAAGATGGACTGATTTTTAAACTTATGGAACTACGGTTCCCCGATAGCCTCATTAAGCTCATTCATAATTACTTACAAAACCGCAGATTCGTCGTCCGGGTTGACAATGCCCTATCTGACGAGCAGCCCAAGCGGGGTCCTCCAAGGATCCATACTTGGGCCCACATTATTCAATATTTATGCCAACGATATTCCGCAAAGCGAACATACGACTTTAGCATTATTCGCGGACGACACAGCTATTATCGGCCGATCGACCTACAAGACCACGTTACAAAAAACAATTCAACACCACCTTCATCTCATCCTGCAATGGACTGCCAAATGGCACATCACACTCAATGCTGACAAATGCCAGGCAATCTATTTTTTAAACAGGAGACCACCTTCTAGAATTATGATCGACGATAATCCCATCGACTGGACTAGTAATGCCAAATACCTTGGTGTTACGTTAGATAAGAATCTAACTTGGAAAGCGCATATCACTGATGGCAGAAACAAAACGACGGCCGCCTTCCGCCGTCTTCATCTTCAATAGCAAAGTCTCTAGACATAATAAAGTGCTATTCTACAAATCTATCATTAGACCAACCGCTACTTAACGCTGCCCGCTACTTAACGACGTCAAAGCACCATATTAAGATCCATCAGACACGGACACCATTTCCTGTCTAACGAGACTATTCGACGGGACCTCAAGATCGCAACCTTAAAAAAAACTGTGCACAAACTATCACAACGGTTCTATTCAAGGAACAGATACTTACCGAATGAAACTGTGGCTGAGTTACCGGATTACGATCCGACGCTCCCAAGGAACAGAAAAAGGCCCATGGCCTCTCTCGCCATCCTCCACTGACAACTGCATCGACTATCTGATTGATTGAACTAACGCCCGCCATGCTCAGGGCTTCTGTTTAAACACAAGTTCTAAGGACTCATTGATCTTTCCACGTACTGGAGATAAGCACCTCGAGTGCAGGTACTCCATTGTACACCCCTCAGTCAGTCAGTCAGTCCATTTTTGTTCTTCTAGTGATGACGTCAAAGCGCACTCATTAGAAACACGATGATTTTTAGCGTTGCCATTAAAAGTTATATTAATTATGGGAGCTATAGCGTAATGAAATCAAAACATCTGTCTAATTTTACCGTACTTTACGAGTCTCTTAACTCCTTCGGTCCTGAATTTCGAATAGGGCTCATAAAAATATGAATGAGTGGTTAGATATGCTGCACTATATGCAAACACATCTGCTAACTCTCCCGGTTTTTTTTCCTTTTAGATTTTTCACCACTAATTTTTCACGAGCAGCTTATAATTGAAATAAGACCGAAAATTTAACATATAATAAAACTATTTGAAAACTGTGGTAGAAAATCTTCCGAAAAAACGGGAGAGTTGATAGTTCTGAGTAAGTATCTAAAATATGAAATATAACATTCAGCCAATCACCAAACTAATTGATATGTGTTCGTAAAATAGGACACGGGGCTATAATTAAGCAAAGTGAGAAAAAAATTTGACGGTTATTTTGTACGAAACCTTTTGGAACATTTTCTTTGCGCGTGAAAGTCTGAAAATACTTCACACATCTCATGCATTTTGATTGTATGCATGCATTCATTCATGCATTCATAAAAATGTATTTAACTTTTGGGTTCACACGGCCATCATCTCCTCTGCAGGAGATTTTCTACCATCTACAGAGCAAAGGTGATAACGTTCTGCTCTTCTTACATACATTATTAGTAGGACACTGGGTTTTGGGGTTAAAATTCTTGAAAATGAAGAATATAGAGTACTGCAAAGATGTGTCCTAATATCAGGACGCCAGGGCCGAAGGGGTTGACGTGTTATACGAAGACGATCGCAATTTTTTCGCCGTGTTATATGGACCCGTGTTATAGTGAGGTCTACTGTATTAAAACGGGAGAATTTTTCCCTTATTAAAGGAAAAATTCAATGTTTTGAGGGGAATATTGGCGTCTTGTTTTTTCTTTCCTATTAATTCATTTAATGTCCTTGTTATCAGCTCAGCTTAGCAAAATTACTACGCATATTTTTATTTACTTTGAAATGTTGGCGACAAATCCCTGTTGTATATCTATAACTGACATCAATGATTAAAAAAGAACTCAGATTAAATTAGTGACTGAATACTGGAAAGGAAAGAACAGTTCAAAGATGCAATTGAAAGACTTGTGACGTATTGAAGAAAAGTAACAATCGTAATTAATCACAGAACATTATAGCTTTGAACACACAAATTTATTTAGACAAATATCACGACAAATATACATAAAAATCAGTGCATATCTAATCGAGGAGTCTTTACTGTTATCTAAAATCTAAACGAGATATTGCAGACGGAGCGACGCCCTTTTGCTTGAACTTGAAGAAGAGGGGAATAGAGCTAAATTATTTTAACCCTTTATGACCAGACTGTTCTTTAAAGTCGCATCAGTAAAATCGTTCAGTCGCAAATAAACCCCTCATAAGAGCTAAACAGGAGCTTATGACAGCCCCTGTAGTAGAAGATTGTAATAATTTTATAAATCTAATATGAGATGCTTTTACATTTTGAAAAAAAAAAATCCACCTTCATAAAATAAATTTGAGATTATAAATAAAGTTGGGTCTATTTCATAAAATAAATTTGGTACATAAAGTTTTTGTAATACCCGGTCGATAAAAAAATGAGATAACAATATCAATGATCGGTGATGAACAAATTTTAGACACAAACACACAGAAAAGAAGTAGAAGAGTGGTAACAATAAGTAGAATAGTGGAATAGTGGTAATAAGTAGTAATAAGTAGAATAGTGGTAACGAAGTTCCTACTATTCTTACTCCAGGCGGTCTTACTCCTGGCGGACTAAGAGTAAGACCGCCTTGGTCTTTTACAGTTTACTTTCTCGGAAATCGTAATCTGGCAGCTCAGCCAATAGTTCGTTCGGGACATTACCAAGATTGGTGAAGAAATTTTCACCAATCTGGTGGACAGTTTTTCTAAAGGAAGGTATGCCGAGATCGCGCCGAATAACTGTATTAATCAGATACCTGTGTCCATGCCGTATTCGGCGGACAATTAAGTTGTGTTTTCGTGATAATATATCTAGATTGGTTTTGGCGGTATATCCCCAGATTTGGCTGATGGTAGTCGCCGCAGGAAGCACTATGCATTTATACAATTTAACTTTATTGACGGCTGAGCTTATTTTAGAAAAGCAACTTCTCTAGTTTTTTTGTTGCACCAACCATTTTGTTTTGGGCATAAAGCACCTGTGCTTTCCATGTCAGACGGTAGTCAATCATCACATCCAAGTACTTTAAGGTTCTGGTCCAAATAATTCTATTGTTATATATGTAGAGATTTCTAAACTGCTTTCTGCTTTTGGTGAAGTGAATCGCATTACATTTAGATGGGTTAATTTTAATTTTCCATTTTTGAAACCAGGCTTTTAAGATATCTATGTGGAGCTGTAATTGTTTAATCATAATGTCAGAGTGGAATGATCTTGAAAGTATGGTGATTTCGTGGGCATATATTGCAAGTGTTATGTTTCCGTACACTTGGAGTTGCTTGTAGAATTTAATTTAATTTTAAATTGCCTATAAAAGATAATGGTGAGTAATCTTCCGATAAAAAGCTTAAAAGGTGGTAGCTACGATGTAATGACGCTTTATGATCTTGCATGATCAATTTTGTCATTTGGAACAATCAGGCCTTTCGAAGCTAACACTGCAGCTTACTTTTTTACAAAAATTTTATTTACAGTAGGGTCAAATAATTTCAAGCGACATAGACTTACTATATAAAATTTTACATTTTATGATTTTTTGCTTGTAAAATCATCGAAAATGCGTGTTTTGCATTTTATAAGGACAACGCAAAGAAACAAGCCCAACGGAACCGCAAACTTTTCCCTTTCTTTTGACTTCCAAAAGGTCATGCCTTTATAGTCAAGCTCAATCAAAATAAAAATAGAAAAACCTTGTAATTTTTATGATCTTTTCTAATTTGACAAATGAATCATTAAAAATTGCGACGTTGAATACTTTGTAAAGAAAAAGCGAATATTGTTTTTGGCGCCATTATCAATTGATGGACTTAATATTACGAAAACTTAATTTTTGTAAGGTTTACCTCTTCCTCATTGATGACAAGAACTGTCAAGATTTATCCTGTGGAACAGATGTGTTTTACCACAATGGTATTTTAGAGGTTTTCTAGAAAATATGCAAAGTTTAAGATTTTTTATGAGTTTTTCAATGTTTGAAAGCGAAAGAAAGAGAATGAAATGAATTGAGCAAACACTCAGTTAGTTTAGATAGTGTTACTTAATGTTACTTTTGGAAGTGCAACGTTTCTGAAAACCATTTGATTTTGTCTTAAAACACCACTATATCTCACTTTACCAAAAACCTCGTTATATTGCGTATCGGGCATGTACTGATTATTTATTCACAGGTACTACATACGGCACAGTAACTTAAATAAGGAACTGTTTTACATATAAAGAATGTTTTGTCCGATTGTCAAAAAGTTCTCCGTAAAACACGATTAATGAAAGTACCTATTTTACCTGAACATAGAAAGTTCCTTTCGCTTGAGCGTACATCATTAAGTAGGCATAATCTAAATTTTGCTTCGTTCTCCACCTAAAATAGAAAATATTTCCTTGAATACAAAAAAAAAAAAAATAATATTCCCATGACATTTCATACAACTGCATTCAAAACTGAAAATAAGTATAAACTGGACGTTCAGAGAAGAAAAAAAAAATGTACAACCAAATAGAAGAGAATATTATTTTGATGGGTAAGTTCTTTTACATGCGGCAATGCTCCGCAACCTTTTTATCTCCGTGGACCGGCCAACGTTTGATAATTTTACCGCGGCGCGCTCAGGGGGGACATTGATTGTTTATATTTTAGACTGTTTTTATTTATAATTTTAATTTAATAGTATTTGAACATGATTTCAAAATAAAATAGAGTTACACTAAAAATTAAGTGATTTATCATTTTAACTCACTAAAATGCACAAGCCCGAGATAAATACATCAGAGCAGCCAAGTCTCCGGCTTTTTCCGGGAGATTTCCCACCACAATTTTTAGACAGTTTTATTTTTCATTAAATATTTGGACTTATTTTAAGTATAAATCTGCAAGTAAAAATTAGTGGTGGAAAATCTCCCGAAAAAAGTCGGAGACTTGGCAGCTCTGTAGTATATAAAATAGGAATAATTTAATGTTCCTTGTGCAGCCCGGTATCACTTGACCCACGGACAGGTACCGGTCTTCGGACCTGGGGTTTGAGACCACTGACATACGATAATCGTTTTCGACACTGAATTTTTTAAAATTATTAATAGTTAAAAGGAACTAAAAAATATATTACTAATATATAGCTATATTTTAACTGTAAACAAACAAGGACAATTAAGGTTAAAAAAACACCATCAAAATTGACATCACAGTTTTCCTAATGCTATTTAACTGATGTTTTAAGGGTTTCTAATAAATGTATTGTTTCGCTTTGAAATACTCTCTTCAAAAAATTACCAGTTGTCCTCTTACGGCATGTTTAATTGACGTAAAAGTTATTACTGGTAACTTAATCACGAAAGTAGGACGTTATCTTCCATTGATTAATATTTAGATGTCTGAAAAAATTGGGACTTCAAAATCTGGTAGTAAATAAACTAACAGGGACGGGGTGCGACTTTGGAACGAAATTTTGCGAAATTAAAAGTGGGCACCTCATAACATTTTTAGTAAAATCGTGTGTTGTATAATTTTTACTGAAAACAGCCGTATGCGAAAGTGCTAACAAGCTAAAATGCTATTGGTATTAATAAAAATTACAAATGCATTTTGAAAATTAATTGCTAAAAACATCGGATAGAATGATAAAGCTTCAGTAGGAAGAGTGGATGAATAATTTTCTTTTAAAGCAAATATCTGGCTAATTAGGAAATATATGAGGTTTAAAAATGTACCTGTACTTTCAACTCATACAGGGCGTCTTCTAAATGACGGACCCATTTTGAAATTAAATAGTAATAAAAAAAAACACTTTTTGAGGGGCGGGGGATGTGCCGCTTACTGCATTGTTATTATAAATATTGAAAAAAGCAATAAATATTGAAAAGAATGCAAATAGTTTAAAGCTTTGCCACTAGATGGCTCTAGAGTCTGAAAAGCTAAATAACAATAATTTTAATATAGCCGCCTTCATATGGTAGGAGTAGTCTCAAAAGAAAATTTGCAGTTAGGTGCAACAATAAATGTAATGGTAATGCATTTGACATGCATTAAGCAGCGTAATGGTCAATGTCGGAAAATTTGTGGCTTTTGCTGACACACATCCTCTTTGAAGTGTCCCCACAGAAAAAGCACGTGCCATATTATAGCTGCGTGGTGGTTATACTTAAATTATTGTTATACTTTTTCAGACTCCATTGTCATCTAGTGGCGAAGTTTGCAATCCTATGAACTCAATGAAGTTTTTAAAAATCCATTGTTTTTCTAATAACAATGCAGCAAATGGCAGATTCCCTCCACCACCCCCCCCCTCAAACCGTGATTTTATAATTTACGCTCAAAATGGGTCAATAATTTAGTGGACACCAAGTGTAGAATGTTGTGATTCTTTTAAGTTGCCCCTTGGGCAACCACTCAAATCATATTGGTTGCCCGCAAGTAAAGTTGCTTGTCCTCAAGTTTTCGCAAAGAAATTCTTTAACCCTTTGAATTTGAACAATGAAAAACAAACACAATGAAAAACAAACACAATGAATAAACAAATATATTATGGTGAAGTTAAATTGACAAATGTTTATTCATAAATTTGATATTATTCGGTAGTGAAAATAGGAATAAAATTGTATCTGTGGTATTCACTACTTATAATGATCATCAGTTGTACAGCTCTCCTCTGTACAAATATCTTCATTACCATCATTCATTACACATGACTTCATTAAAAGGATTGCATGAATCCTCTGTTAGTTTTTGCTTTTTATAGTGTTTGTGATATGTTTTCTCTGCTTCGCACTTAACCACATGCTTATGGCTTCTTCCGGATTGAAATCTTTGATGTCTGTTGATAATAATGCATAGCTGCCAACCTTCCCGATCTCTTTGGGAGACTTCCCACTACAAGTTCTTGGACAGCTGTATCTTTAATTGACATGACATGAAATATGTTATTATTGGAGCACCTTACGTAAAAACGCTTATCTCCAGTGTGTAATTGCGAAATTATGAAATACGCCCAAAGATGACAGGGCAAGAAACATGTCAATGTCATTAAAATAACAGTCCGGTAAAACCTACGATCCAAGTCGTGGCGAGTTGTCAAGATGCAGCGAAGCTGCGAAAACAACAAGAAGGAGATGGAAAACTGACTCGCTCTCCCCCCGTGTAAAAAACACGATCTTCATCGAGCGAGTTGCTCAGTTAGACCAAGTGCGACGAAAAAAGTGAAAAGATGAAGAGTTCAAAGGAACAGTGTGACAATCATTAAAAATGAAAATGATGAAGAGTCCGAGAATGGAGAAAGAAAGAATCCACTGAAAAAGCAGAAAAAAGCTCCAAATTCAATAGTAGGAGCGATAGAAACGAAGCGAAAATAAATACCTGTCAGAACATAGCACCGGGTGTAGATTAACGCCCTACGTTGCCCATAGAGGGTGCCACCATAAAGCGACGCTCGAACATCCACTGCCGACTACCCAGCTACGGCATTACGCCCTCAGTTTGCAGCTCTTATTTATCGAGTAGAACAACAGCTTAGGAACAAACGCCACACCGCAGGTCAGCTGCCCCTGCAAGCTGATCAACATCCAGTGGTAGTGTGATGACAGGAATAATAATGGCTTCGCTCCAATAGATCCTGGGCCATATCCATCGACGATGTTATTGCCGAGGTAGTGTGTGATTCGTAAAGTATGATGGTAGTTGCTTAAACCAGCAGAGAGATGTTAAAATGCTGTGACAGCGGCGAGAAGTTGAAAAAAGTCAGGTTGGGCGAGTAGAAGAAAGAATGTTGTAAGGAACAGTGCGACCGAGATCGTAGCCTACTCCCGCTTCCGAGAGCAGAATATAGTACTCCGCCAGCAGCCCCCACCTTAGGCCCCGGCAGCCTACCGCATCCGTTCACATCACCGGTTTCGGTTACGAGAGCTCATGATGTAAGTGTGGCCTGGGCTGACACACCCACTGGTGTATCTTGAATTACATTTTTGGTGTTATTTAAGTATAAATTGCTAAGTAAATATTAGTGGTGAAAAGTTTCCTCAAAAAATCGGGAAGGTTGACATTATTAATGTTATTCTTACTAAGGCTTTTGCAAGCCTTAGTTAGAATACTTTTCTGACCGCTTATCATTTTTTAATCCTTTTCATGGCAGAGAAAACCCGCTCCCAATCTGATCTCTGGGTTGGAAGATTACGAAGCAAGTCTATCAACAATGAATAATTATCCACACTAGCCAATTCTTTTAACGAATTCCAATTTCATTTAGAAACATCCATGTATTTTATGTACAAAAACTGTCTAAAGTCGGTCATTCGCATATGATACTTTCAACTGAACAGTTGTTTTCTCGCAAAACAGCTTCAAATATTGAGATACACTTGATAATTTCTTTGTCACCGTATGTTGATTCATACTTTCTTGGCCAAATTTTAACATTCAAAAGGTTGATAGATTCAGTGATTGATGTATCTTCAAATCTGTTCTTCAGTGATTGAAACGGCGCGTTTTTGCTACTGATGCAGCAGCAAATCATACGGGAAAAAAAACTAACATTTTTTTTTTTTTATTGCCTATGGGGCAACTTGCCCAGTGAAAAACCAGATTCTCCAGAAAAGCGGGCAACCGCAAATTTCGACCCCTGGTGGACACCCTGTAGGAAATCAAAGAACAGACAATTTTCAAAGCCTAAAATGTTTTCTACTTGCCATAATTAATTAATTAAACTTTTTTTCAGAAAAGTATTCAAATTTTGATGCAATGGTTTTATTATTCTATCCGACTATTTTAAGGATTAGTTTGCAAAACGGGCTTGTGATTTTCAATTAATAACCATAGAAATTATTTTGCGAGATGCGATTGTGATTTTCAATTAATAACCATATCAATACTTTCACATAGGGCTATTTTCAGTATAAATTAAATTAAGAACACACGATTTTATCAAACATATTGTTACAAAACCACCCACTTTGAATCTATCTCCTCCTCCTTCGTAAATCACAAAAGAAAACTACTTAAAAGATAGTTAGCTTTTGCTTTAGTTTACTGCTCATGACTTTTTATACACATAAAATCAATACACCTTAATTAAATTACACATGCTTATTGCTGACATTGAAAATAGTTTCACTAAAAGTTGTTCTATATTCATTACGATACTGGAGGGGGCCCACCGTACGAGCGGATAAGACACTGAATACGGAAATGTGAAGATTCTGGGTTCGGGCCCATTGCGCGGCTGTCAATCTGACGGTCCAGATTTTTGATGAGTTTTCTCCAGATGTAACGCAAAATACGCGTTAGAACCTCTCAGAATGTCCTCCGACGAAGGTACCCCCATCCTAAACAGATAACCCTTGTGTAGCTTTGCCATAACAACACAAACTAACAAACAAACAGCAGTGGATCTAACAACTATTAATGGAATTCTCTCTTCTGGATACAAATTTATTAAATTTGTAAAGATCATCTTTCTGAAGGAACTTTTAAACTATTTTATAATACAAAGTCAATCGGTGGATTCTTATTAGTTAAACAGTACTAACCGAACTCGTTCGACTGGATCACCTAATGTATTCCTTAAACTATTGAAATCTGGATAGTAGCCTTCAGGAGGAGCTATGACTTCTAGTAGACCGGCATCAATATGCTTTTGGAACCTGGAAAAGAATCAGTGATGTTTTAAATAGTTATTTGTTTAAAATGAATTAAATATTTTTGTTTCAATGAAAAATCAAATTCTACAAAAATTGGTTTAGCTACCAATTTTGAGGGAAACTGTTAAAGTATATCACTAGGTAACTGGTAAAGTTTATAACAAATTTAACAGAAATCTAAATGCATGACCTGCACCAGTTATCATGCAAGCCAAATTATTGTTTAATAATTCAGTAGAGAAATAGTTTACAATTCCGAGTTTAAAGTTAGTTTAGTGATTTCTACAAGTACCTGTTTTTTTTTCTCCCCCCCCTCCCCACACACACAACATCCTTAACAGCAGAACAATCCAAAAGAGGAGTTGAACATTTTGCAATAAATGTTAATAAATTAGCGAAAAGTTTCTAGAGAGAAAATTTATATCATATAATAATGCGTCATTTCATCAATAATGTTTATCGTGAGATAAACAGAAAAAGTCTCTACTATCACCTTACTATACCAGATCATCCCCTACTATCAGGTGCAAATTTTCACGTCAAAATTTTTCATGGACATTAAACCCTTGTTCCACAAAGTTGAAATAAGCGGCAGGTACCCTTAATTTGCATAAACATTGGATCTCATAATGGCAATATATTCTGTCTCATTCTTCCTGGTTGTAAGTGAACTGAATGCAAAACAAATTTTTTATAGGCATGATTTTTATCCGAATTCTATATTTTCACACTTTATTATAAAAATCATCAATTATCTCTTTTTTTCAATGTATCCTTATGTATATTCAATGTACTCTTCAGTGCTTTGGGGAGTAAAAGGGGTTGCCATCAAATGCAATGTTAGATGTCGATGAGTTCCACGACCATTTAGCTTGCAAATGGCTTCGTTTTCCAAGCACTACGTAGCAAGGCGTTGTCCCCGCCATAGAACGGCGGCCAGGCTCGGTTTTCGGTGGGGGGACATTAGACTTAAAATTTATTTATAAACTGTTGAAAACGCAAATTGAAAGTATGAAAGTTACCCGTGGAAATTGAACGTGTGAAGTTCGGGGAAAGAGGGAAGGCATGATTACCCATGGCCTCCTTCACTGGAGCCACACTTCCCTCCATAGTCTAACTACTTTGAGATTTTTACTCATTCTGTTGCAAAACATTAAACTGCTAATTTTCGTCGTTGTTTTAAAAAGGATAACAAGTGGAATGAAGACAATTAACATCGGCGTAGAAATTTCGATTCTGGCAGACGACACCTAAAACATTCACAAAGATGGGTGTAACAAAACTTTTAGTCTTCAAATAGTAGAATTTAATATGTTCATTTTAGCGGGTTGCAAAAATAATTTTAGTTTTCTGCTTTTTTTTTCAAAAAAGTTAATCATCTAATGTGCTAACAGAAGTCTACGTTTAGAAACGAGAAGACATTTACGAAGGTGGCTTTTTTATCACAATTTTAAAAACTGTTTTGCTCCAAACACATAAAAAGGAAGAAATATTTCAATATAAAAAATAATGTTTATCATCGAAAGCAGCGAAAAACCTTTCCTTCATCAGAATATTTTTTATATATTTCTTAATTCAAGAAATTTAATTAAGATTTTATTTTCAATATTATGTGGGAAAGAGCAAATGTGTTTGATATGCTAATGTTTATTTATTTATTTATTTTAGCATAGTTCCACGCAATTTGGATGAAGATAATGGATTTTTTTAATACATCAAACAACCACCAGTAATAAATGATTGAATGGATATTTTTACATCAGTTTTGAATTTTGTATCTTTTTTCTCATACAAAGTAACAGCACATTTTACAGTTAATGGGTATTCACAAAACTTATTCATAAAAAAATTAAAAAAAAATCATTCAATTTGCATGCCTCTTCTTTCAGTTTACATAAGTAGCTCTCTTTATTCAATTTATATAAGTAGATTTTTCTTAATCGATTGCAGTTCAATTTAATAATTAATTGCATAAACAACATTTAACTTAGATACATCATTTGAACGACAGTCACTATGCTTTAAACAATGACAACAATCTTTGAAATTTAGATTACGTTCTGCTCAGGAGAAACCCTATTCTTTCTTTATTTATTTTTTTTTTTATTGCCTAATGAGCAATGTACATTTTCATTAATCAATGATGGATTTTTGATCTTAATTTCGTTGATAATACATGCTTTCATTTTCGCGTTATCCAAGAAATACTAGTACAGATAGACATACTAGATGAAGGCGAGGACACCTTTGAAGTTTCTTGCTGATTGATATCGTCCTGCATCGTTTGAAGTATAGTCGAAAATATGTTTCGCCAGCACCCTCTACATATAATAAGCCTTACAAATGAAGCTTTGTCGTCATCACTAAATCTCGCATGACGTCATCACAGTTTTACTTTCACAAAGTATATCTATTTTAATTTTCCGGTGAATTTTCTCACTCATAAAACTTTTTAGTGATTTAAGATTTAAGAAAAGTTATTTTTCGACAAATAACAGTATTTATTACTAATTGTATAATATGATACAGATGTAGATCACAATGAATTATTTCGTATCAGAAAGATATTTTCTAATATTTGTAGCACCCACCACAAATTTTAAATAGTTTTACTTTTTGAAGATTCAACTGTGATGACGTGACGTCATTTAGGATGATCCAGTGATGACTTCAAAGCTTCATTTGTTAAGCCTTCTACGTTTAGAAGGTGTTGGAAAAAACCTTCACGTTATAATGTAAGGTGCGAAATATCAGAGCGATTAATACATTCTATGCGTGTTATTTTACAAAATTTTGTTTCAAAAAAATTATATATTGACTACCTTAATGCAATATCTAACCTAACGAAATGTATTATTAATATAAAAACACCACAAAAATTATACAGAAAATTTTGTTTGCAATTTGATGCTTTCATGTAAGCTAGTCAGTCAGTCATTTTCTAATCTTTATTACTGTTGGGTAGCTCGCGCCAGAAAAATGAATAGTGAGGAAGACACCCCAATCAGTTTTAAAGCGAGTCTTCAAATGAAGAAGAGGTGAGCCGTACAAAATTTCGAATTTGTGAGGTAGCAACGGAAATGAAGTGGTTCAGATTATGTGTGGTGGCGAGGAAAGAGGCGATCGTAGAAAAACTTCCAATGTGTGAGGTATGAAGGAATGATGGTTTGTCATGTCCGAATCGTTTCCTGGAAGAGCGTCGGATAGCAGAGGGTGGTATAAATCTTTTCGGGTAGTTTTTTTTATTGGGGAATTAAGGAATTGTTGAATGTTGGTGTTACATTCTTCACAGATTCATAGCCATGGCTTTTCGTAATGGGGATTGATGAGTGAAAATAAATATATTCAGAATGTGCTGCATCACTCATTAAATACTAGAAAAATTTAATGAACGTTGTGTAAAATAAATATCTGTAAGTAATAGTTGTACGCGGAAATGTAAATAATTGAAGGGGGGGGGGGGATGAAGCGTGTGCAGCAGGTCCATAGCTAAACTCTTTATATATATATATATATATATAATATTTAAAAAAAGAGTGGGTATGTGTGAGAGAGAGAGGCTAAAAATCACGTATTAAATGATAGAAAAATTTAATGAACGCTGTGTGAAAAAAAATATCTGTAATAGTTGAGCGTGGAAATGTACACACTTATAAAGGGAAAAAATTAATTTACGTTTCACAAATCACCGGTGCATAAACATTTTCTTAACATTAAAATTATCAGCGCCTCTGTCACATTGTTCAAGAGTTCTTTAGGAGAATTGCAAAAAATATTTAACATGAATTTAAGAAAATGCTTGAAAAATAAAAAATAAAAAGTTCAACAGTTTTTTAAATTTTAGTTTTACAATGTTCCACATTCGGTTAATGGATCAAATTTTTCGGGCTCTACAAATACTCAAGAGAACATATTAGATTATGAAATCTGTTTCCGAAATGAAATCTCATTTTCTCTTTTCTCTGACCAAAAGTTAAATTTTAGAATGTCTAAAATAAAAAGGATTTTGTCGAACTACTTATTAGTTATCAGTATCAGATATTATTAAATTTATACATTTGTGCATAACTTGCAACTATCTTTATAAAATAAGAAAATAAATGTCAATTTATGAAACTAAAATCTCCGCATAATTTGTTTGATTGAATTAAAATATTCAGATAATTTACTTTGATTTTCAGGTAGAAATTAAACCTTCATAATGTATGAAAGATTATTTTCGTACGTGTTTTGATACTATCAGGGCAGTTTCTGGGACACTTATAAAATGGGAGCTTCATGTCACGTGCTCCGAATACCCAGCCTAAAATCAGATCCTGCGTCCACAACTAAAACGTATAAGTAAATTTTGAGGTAAATATTTGTAAATAGTTAATGCAATTTTTCTTCCTTCCAATTTCCCTTCCTATCTTTTTTTCCTTCTTCCCTGAGACAGTGAGCGCACGCATTTTAAATTGAAATTAGCGAATTTTAAAATCGCGAAAAAAAATAGAGAATCAAATATTTTTTTTTAAAAATGCATCATTGTAAAACAAGCGATAGTAAGTACGATGCTTCTAGCCTTTTTAAATATCTTTCTAAAGACAAGTTTTAATTATTGCTGCTGATAAAGGAACTCTTATTATACCCTTGCGAGACACCTCCGATATCAATACATGAAATTCATTGCAAAATACTGCACTTCAAAGCGTTGCACGTACCACACACGACTTTCACAATGACACTTTCTAAACTAATTTATGGGTTGATGTCTCTCCCCGCTTTTCCCATTCCCTCTTTAGAACAGGAGCCATCCTCATGATATTTTCCGTGAGTGTAGATCTGCAGGGTCACGGAATAGTCCTTCTTGAAAGGGGGGGGGGTGAAATTGTTGACGATCTTTTGGCGTGACGATGTGTGGAAAGTATTCTTGACAGTTACACATTTTTGTTAGCTGACCGCCAAGTTTGCTGCCAAAAAATAACTTTAAAACTGAGCTTGGCGATATCTTCCGAATTTGGCTAGGAACTAGGAAAGTATAGTTAAAATATTCCTGACGAAGATTGTAAAATAGTGTAAATAGGCGATTTTAATATAGATTTCAATTCCATATATGTGTTTTATGGAGCAAGAAATGCAAACACGGCACATTCATCGATTATTATGCAAATTCCAAACACTATTATAAATGGGGAAGTGTAGTTGGAATATGCTTTGCGAAGATTGTAAAAGTTTCAGTAGGCGATTTTAAGATAGATTCGATTTCAAAGATGAGTTTTATGGAACAAGAAATAGTTGATTCCTATTATAACGCTCCCACTCTCGCATACCTAAAAAATCGCCGCACTTTGGCGAGCTTTGCAGTCATGGGTTCCTAGGAGTTATGCAGAGGTTTCAACGCTCCCAAAATATTTACGTGAAAAATGCATTGAACAAATTAGCGATAAACGCACCAGTTAAGGAATTTGAAGACACTTCATTATTAAAACTACATTAATTGCCAACTCAAAATAAATAAATAAGTAATGGAATGCTGTACTTACAAGTTGTTCCAAATCCCCATTTAAATTCTAAATTAAGGTTTCCACATAAATACAAAAAATCGTCCTGGTAACTGCATATGTTCAGTTATCTCCACCTTGGCGTAAGTCGGGGCTTGAAAGTAGAAATCAACCCGAGAAAGACAGACTCCATACTTATGAATTAAGATGCACATTCCATATAGTATATTTAAAAAGGTGATATACAAATGGAATATTGTTGGCGAAGACTGAAAAACAGTTTTAATTGGCGGCTTTTAGATAGATTTTCATTCCAAAGAAGTCTTTTAATGGAACAAGGGTGAAAAATACGGCATACTCATGAATAATGATATACTTTCCAACTTAATGGAATAAGGAAAGAAATTAGGAAAGGCGCATGGATTATGATAGATTTTGAAAATGATGAAAATTAACTAATTGTACCCCCACTTTTTTTCCCGAGAATTAATTTATGAAATTTTGTTATAATTTTAATTTCGAGTTCAAAGTTGTACTAATAGCAGTTTCCCATTACTTTTTTTAAAATATTGAAGGTCTTAATTTCCAAAGTATAGTCTATTTTTTTAAATAATGCCGATATTGTTTATTTTATTATGTCACATAATTTTGTTTCTGTTTTATCGCATCGAAACTCAAAATATCGCCTGTGTACTATAATTATCGTAATGATGTCAACACTGCCCAAGCAAGCTTGGTCACTGTTCTCATGCAAGCCAGGCACTGTGTTCCATACTAACCGTTTCAACCAACGCCTCTTAGATATATAAAGCCTACAAATATTAGAAAATATCTTAAATTATGCATTAGAATTAACATTCCTTTTTCATACAAAATCATTCTTTATGATCGATTTCCTTATGATATTATGTAATTAGTCATGGATAAAACCTGCCATTTGTCATAAAATTATGCTTTATCTCAAAATATTAAAATACTGCTATTTATGGATAAATTCACCAGAAACTTTTAATAGTTTTGATGCACGCCTAGCGTCACGCACGGGGGCGACACTAAACTAATTTTGGACATTAAGTGGAAAATCAAACCATTTAATATTGCATTTTCACTGTTGTATTAACAAACTAAGAACATATTTCCACTAAACGAACTAATTTTTTACACTATTACCCGAAGATAATATCTGGATTTAAAGAATTAACTAGCTGTTCCGTTGGTAGACAATTTAATAAACGTAAATAAAAAACTTTGTAAAAAACACACATAAGATGTTATAGGTAAGAGGATACGCACGTTTCAACCAAAAATTGTTTTGGCCTTCGTCAGTCCAAGCCCTTCGTTGCAAGCAACACAGGGAACTGAAAAGAGAAAAACAAGCTAGATGTTGCCACAAGGGGCAAAGAAAAATCGAACAAAACCACGGAGAGGGGAGAAAAAAATATAAAAAAAGGGAAAGGAAAGAAGCACAAAAATACAGAAATAAAAAAGGAATAAATAAATAAATAAATAATAAAAAAGGAACACACGAATACAAACACACACACACAAAAAGAGAAAACAGAACAAAACAAAACAAAACAAACAGAACACAATTTTTTATTTATTTTTTTTTATATAATTAAAAACCACGAACAGGACAGCACAAAATATGTATAAATCTTTTTTTTTTAATATATACATATATAAATAAAAAAAAACGTAAAGGAAGACAGTAACACACGTACACACACAATAAATAAATAAATAAATAAATAAAAGGGGGGCGGAGTAGACGAAGAAAGTGAAAAGAAACTTACAACAGCAGCTTCCAAGCAGAATGAACGAAAGGAACGGAAGAACCATCGTTCACAAGACGTTCTAAGTGCTGGGTAATGGAAAAACCTTCCAAAAAATGCAGATGGGACAAAGACTGAGGAGTGCACAAAATCTTAGCTTTAGAAAACTGAAAACGATGATTGGAATTCCAACAATGTGTGTGTGTGTTTGTATTCGTGTGTTCCTTTTTTATTATTTATTTATTTATTTATTCCTTTTTTATTTCTGTATTTTTGTGCTTCTTTCCTTTCCCTTTTTTTATATTTTTTTCTCCCCTCTCCGTGGTTTTGTTCGATTTTTCTTTGCCCCTTGTGGCAACATCTTGCTTGTTTTTCTCTTTTCAGTTCCCTGTGTTGCTTGCAACGAAGGGCTTGGACTGACGAAGGCCAAAACAATTTTTGGTTGAAACGTGCGTATCCTCTTACCTATAACATCTTATGTGTGTTTTTTACAAAGTTTTTTATTTACGTTATTGTTTAACACCAGTATTTTGAGTGTTTTTTCCGTGTTTTGTTTATTTGGACTATTAACACTCTCTTTTGTTCTCATTTTTCTTCCTTCCTTCTTCGTGTGCTTTTTATTGCTTATTTCTTTTCTGTTTTTGTGTTTTTTCTGTATGGATTCATCTTTGTTTAACCGTTTTTCCCGTTTACGATTGAAACGTTCTCGTTTCTTGAATCATTTAGGTTTTCTTGTTCGATGCAAACGCAGTAATGTCATTCCTAAGTTAATTGACATTAAGTGCAATATTCACGGTTCTTCTCGTGTTGATAAGGCTCTGAATAGGTCTAAGCGGGCGGATTTACGTGCTTTTATTCAGGATGTTCCTTATAAAGTTTCGATTCTTGAATCTGATCTTTATGATCTCCATTTGCTTTTGGGTAAGTCTTACCCTGCTTTTGCTAACTGGGAAAAACGGAATTTCGCTTATGTTGAACAACGTTCTATTTCTCACAGAGCTACTTTGGATAAGAAATTCCAAGCTCTTCTTCCGGTTAGGTCTTCCCTCGGTTCTGTCAGTCCTCTTGTTCAGGACACTGTTGTTAATTTGTCTTCGCATGTTTTAACTGATTCTCAGCGAGATGCTCTTAGTTTAGGTTTGAATTTTTCTCGTGTTAGCAACGTTTCGGTTTCCAAACTTATTGCTCCTATGGAAAACTCCTTTAAAAATAGTAAACTCTCTTCTAACCAACTTGATACTTTGCGACATCTTATTGCTAATACTATCTCTTCAAATAATATGCATGCCAAATCTAACCTTTCTCGTTCTCAAAAAACTGCTCTCAAAGAACTCAACTCTAACCCTAATTTACTCATTACTAAAGCTGATAAAGGCGGCCAGACTGTTTTACTTGATAAATCTTTTTATGTTGATAGTATTAATAACATGCTAACCACTGGTCCATACACTAAATTAAATTCTGATCCTACTAACAGTCACCTTTCTGAAATTAAACACACTGTGAAGTCCTCTGTAATCTTAAATGCTCAAACTAAACGTTTTGTTATTCCTTCTATTGCTAACTGTGCTCGTTTCTATGCCCTTCCTAAAATTCACAAACCTTCTCTTGCCTTTCGCCCGATTGTTTCTAACATTGGTACTGCTTCTTATAACCTTGCACGTTTCCTCTCGCATACTCTCTCTCCCTTGACTGCTAGTAATACCCACACTGTTAAAAACTCTTATGATTTCGTTAACAAAGTTAAACTTCTTTCTCCTACTAATTGTAAAATGCTTTCTCTTGATGTTAAATCTTTATTTACTAATGTTCCTATCCAAGGTGCGATTGACTGTTTGGAAAAGCGTTTACGCGAGTTTCATTATTCTTCTATTGAGATTAAGGAGTTTATAGCTTTAGTAAGCGTTTGTATTAAACAAACTGCTTTCATTTTTAATGGCTCTTTCTATAAACAAACCGAGGGTCTTGCTATGGGTAATTCTCTCTCTCCTCTCTTATGTGATATTTATATGCATTATTTTGAAGAGAAGCTCTTCAAGGTCTTTAATTTTCCGTGCTGGGTCAGATATGTTGACGATACTTTCGTTCTAGTGGATTCCAATTGTGATATTTCTAATTTACTTTTGATTGTTAATTCTGTTGATCCGTGTATCCAATTTACTCTAGAAGAGGAGTGCAACAATTCTTTACCTTTTTTGGATGTTCTTGTTTCTAGGAATCCTGACGGTTTCTCTACTTCTGTTTTCCGCAAACCCTTTTCTATATCTTTACCTCCTCATGCCCTATCTAATCATCCTTACCAGCAAAAACTTTCTGCTTTTTACACTTACGTGTTTCGTGCTATCAAAATTTGCTCTGATTCTTCATCTCTTAATAATGAAATTAGTTACTTAAAATCCTTAGCTGTTTCTCGTGGTTTTAGCCCCTCTATTATTGATAAAGCTGTTTCTAAATTTAATAAGACTAATACTTCTACTAATACTTTTAATTTTCACAACGATTTAATTGCACTACCTTTCTTTTCACCTTTATGCTACAAAATTTCTAAACTTCTCAAAAATTTCGGTTTCAAAGTCATTTTCAAACCTGTTAATAAACTTAAATTTTCTTCCCTTAAAGATCCTATTCCTACTGAGAACCGTTGGGGTGTTTATTATATTCCTTGTGGATCTTGTGATTTGGGCTATATTGGTCAGACCAGAAGAGCTCTCAAATTTAGGCTCAAAGAGCATGAGAGATATGTTTCTAAGCACGAACTTTCCAAATCTTCTATTGCCTCGCATTGTTGGAATTCCAATCATCGTTTTCAGTTTTCTAAAGCTAAGATTTTGTGCACTCCTCAGTCTTTGTCCCATCTGCATTTTTTGGAAGGTTTTTCCATTACCCAGCACTTAGAACGTCTTGTGAACGATGGTTCTTCCGTTCCTTTCGTTCATTCTGCTTGGAAGCTGCTGTTGTAAGTTTCTTTTCACTTTCTTCGTCTACTCCGCCCCCCTTTTATTTATTTATTTATTTATTTATTGTGTGTGTACGTGTGTTACTGTCTTCCTTTACGTTTTTTTTATTTATATATGTATATATTAAAAAAAAAAGAAAAAGAAAAGATTTATACATATTTTGTGCTGTCCTGTTCGTGGTTTTTAATTATTAAAAAAAAAAAAAATTGTGTTCTGTTTGTTTTGTTTTGTTTTGTTCTGTTTTCTCTTTTTGTGTGTGTGTGTTTGTATTCGTGTGTTCCTTTTTTATTATTTATTTATTTATTTATTCCTTTTTTATTTCTGTATTTTTGTGCTTCTTTCCTTTCCCTTTTTTTATATTTTTTTCTCCCCTCTCCGTGGTTTTGTTCGATTTTTCTTTGCCCCTTGTGGCAACATCTTGCTTGTTTTTCTCTTTTCAGTTCCCTGTGTTGCTTGCAACGAAGGGCTTGGACTGACGAAGGCCAAAACAATTTTTGGTTGAAACGTGCGTATCCTCTTACCTATAACATCTTATGTGTGTTTTTTACAAAGTTTTTTATTTACGTTATTGTTTAACACCAGTATTTTGAGTGTTTTTTCCGAATTTAATAAACGGTCTTTAACTTGTGTATTTCTGAACGAAGTCAATGCTGTGATGTGCTAATGTTCTTTATGCGCCCCTAATAAATAACAAAAACACCCACAAACGGATCTTAGAAAAAAATAAAATTTTGGAGATAATTTTCAAGATATTTTGAATGAATTTTTCAATCACGAAAATCGCTAACCTAACAAAACTATTAAATCCCATATATTGTAGAGAGTTTCAGCTTTTATAATCCGGTTTCAGTTCTAGCCTAAACCTGCCTATTCAAAAGATATTGACAATTAAAGCCAAGTAAATCTCCAACCTCTACCGAATGTAATTAACCACTTTTCCTAAATAGTAAAATTTGTATTATAATATACCGAAATTTCTACTTTCAAAAGATAGGGTATTAGTATTATATAGTACTAGCAGAAGTACCCGTCCTTGACGGGTTCGTGAATGCAAATTTCCAAAAAAGCCAGATCTTTCGTCAGCATTGAATGAGTATACACAATGGATGTAGTATGTTGCCAAAGTAAAGAAAGCGAAGTTATAATTTTTATGTATTGTTAAAATATTACAGGTTAGAGAGTAACTAAGTAATATCATTTCATTAGAATTAGTCGTAATTATGTGATGCGCGAACGAATATTTACGCATATTGAAATACTTTTCGCAAAATCTAAAAATTTAATCAACATTTTTGAAAAAATGGAAGCCTAGAATTTAAGTTGAGTGACAACCTATCATGTCCCCCAAATTCGTTTCATTCCCTGCAGTCTTTATTTCGTGATGTTGGAACAAATTTTCAGCATTTTAAAACGATTTTCGCAAAATCTCAAAATGTAATCAAAATATTTTAAAAATTCAACGCCTATAAATTAAGATTAGCAACTACCTATCCTATCACTAAATTTCGTATCATTCGTATTAGTTGTTATTATTATGTGATGTTTGAAGAAATATAAACGCATTTTGAGAGAATTTTCACAAAATCTCAAAATCTAATAAAAATGTTTAAAAAATTGGACTCCTATAGTTTATGTTGAGCAACCATCTATCGTGTGACCAAATTTCATATCATTCGCTTTAGTCGTTATTACGTAATGCGGGAACAAAGATTCACTCAGTTTTAAACGATTTTCACAAAATTTCGAAATCTGATCGATTTTTTTTTTAATTAGATGCTTATAGTTTAAGGTGAGTGACCACCTATCCTTTCACCAAATATCCTTTTTTCACCTTTCCAGTTTTACGTGATGTGCGAACACAAATTTACGCAGTTTGAAATGATTTTCGCAAAATTTCAAAATCTAATCAAGATTTTTTTTTAATTTGACGCCTATGTTTTAAGTTGAGTGACCACCAATCATGACACCCAATTTCATATCATTCGCTTTAGTCGTTTTTCCGTGATGCTTGAACACAAATTTACGCAGGTTGAAAGGATTTTCGCAAAATCTCAAAATCCAATCAAGATTTTTTAAAAATTGGACGCCTATGTTTTAAGTTGCGTGACCACCTATCATGACACCCAATTTCATATCATTCGCTTCAGTCGTTTTTACGTGATGCTTGAACACAAATTTACGCACTTTGAAACGATTTTCACAAAATCTCAAAATCCAATCAGGATTTTTTAAAAATTGGACGCCTATGTTTGAAGTTGAGTGACCACCTATCATGACACCCAATTTCATATCATTCGCTTCAGTCGTTTTTACGTGATGCTTAAACAAAAAAAAAGCGTCACGGACAGAATGACAGAATGACAGGCAGACAAACTTTTTTTTTAGGGACGCATCGGAATCCCGGGTGCTTGAAACGGATAGAAATCGCAAAATTTTTGAATTCCAATAAATGTACAGACAAAAGTCTAATTTTATTTATATAGATTAAGCCATACCTAATGAGTGTAGGGCGAACAAAATGTGGTTAATGTAACTACTGAGTGAGGTGGGCCTTTTCCCATGCTGGGATTTCAGTTCGAGTCATAATGGAGCAGTGGAGAATAGGGGGGGGGAGGGACCAGTGCTCGTAGAGTCTACCCTACTTCCCCTCGCCATCAAGTGATGATCTTCAGCAGGGTTGCAAGACAAAGGCGGTCATTTATTTCAATGCAGAGGACGGCCTTGGGGCGTTTTCTGTACCTCAGATTAGTGTGATCATAGTCTGGAAGTTCGGCGACTATCTCGTTTGGCAGTGAGCTGAGTTTCTCGTGAAATCTCTTGGCTAGTTTCAAGACTTATGCAGGTAGCGAGTTGATTCGCAGGTCTTTGCGGATGATAGTGTTTTTTATCATGGCAGGTCCAAACCTGATGGATCTTAGCAGTCTTGCTTCAGTGGCACAGATTTTTAAATGTGCGTCTGCGAGGCGTAAGCCCATACCGGTGCCGCATAAAGCGCAATGGGGTGAACGAGCGCTTTGTAAAGTAGTTTATTTTGAATTTTGTTTTTTCTCGTAAATATTAGGTTACTTATACCATTGAAGGCAGCTTGCATCTTTCCTTTTGTGATATTTACATGTTTGCTCCAATTGAGACCCCGGTCAAGCGTGACTCCTAGATAGGTGGCAGGGCTGGACCAGTTGATGGCGTTGTTATCAAATGATGGCATTGTTATCCACCTTCCATACTCAACAGAATGAACAGACACATACATCATCGACGCTCAAAAATTTTGATCCCCGAACAGTACGGGTTCCGCGCAAAACATAGTACCGTCCACCAATTGCACAGAATAATTGAAAATATTTCAGACGCGTACATCAGCAAGGAACACACAGCCATCGTACAACTGGACTTTGCCAAAGCCTTCGACAAGGTTTGGCATGATGGACTGATTTTCAAACTTATCGAACTACGGAAAGGGCTGGTGTCGGAGTACATCGTTAATTAGCGAAGTGATAGCAAACAGTGTTTTTGCGGAAATGTTGCGGTGCATGGTATTGTTTACCATGTTAATTCCGGGGCACTTTTTAACTTGTAGCCCTTTTATGATAGGGGTAACTTCGGAGGGAAGAGCCGGAGTGATAGTAGACGTTGGGGGTGAAGTGGCAAAATTAGAGACAGTTCTTTGCACTTCAGCTGACCAACTGTTGGTGAGATCAATGTTGACGCTAAATTGGGTCGCATAAGTTTTAGCGATGATGTTGGCTTTTTCAGTGCTCTCGAATGCATAAGAGTTACCGTTTTTCAGAGGTGGCATCTCAGATTTTTTGGTGGTAAGTTTTTTGATGGCATGCCACACCGATTTGTCTTCTGTATTCAGGTTCGTAATATAGTTCGTCCACTCTTGATTTTTGTGAGCGTGTATAGCTCTCTTGACTTGCGCACAGAGCTGGTTGTATCTGCTTCTGTCCCGTGGGTCACATGATCTTAGGTAATACTTCCTGGCATCATTTCGTTGTTTGATAAGGTTTCGGATTTCAGCAGGAAGGTAGGAGGATATATTGTTAATCTTTCTAGAGGAGCTTACCATAAGTCCTCTAAGAGGACTTATGGTAAGCTTGAATTATGTTGTCCGTGATTGTCCTGGCTTTCATCTCTATGTCCGTCGCACTGGATGCGTAAGACATAAATATGGGGCGTCAATGAGTGACTCCGTATAATTGATCCGGGTAGTGATTGTCGTTTTAGGATAGTTTACGTAGATGTCAACATTAATTTCAAACGCAATCGGCAAGTGATCCGAGCTAAAGATGTCGAAAGTCCGACAAGTCGGTGTTTGTGGTAAGTTCTATAGTGCGAAGTCAATGGTCGAATGTCCAGTGATGTGACCGCTAGAATCGGTGGTGTAATGCGTGGATGTGGGTGGGAAAGATATCCTACATTTGCATTCAATGCGCAGCTTGTTCTCGTTTGTTCAGTTTTTTTTTTTTTTTTTTTTTTTTTTGCAATTTCAGGCATAGTGGTGGGCATTAAAGTCTCCGACCACTATGCTGTTCTTGTGAGTAAGTAGAGTCCGTAAGTCGCTCTCGGGAAATGGCTTAACCTACTTTTTGTAAGCTGAGGTAAGTAGTATGTCAACCTACTTGATGTGAGGGTGAAATCCTCTCACTCAAAAGAAAAAAAAATCTTTCTGGTTGCGTTAATGTTTCGTCTTGACATTTTCTACAGGCCCCGCGCTGTCTTAGTCCGGCACTGCTTTAATGCACCGATTCTCGCCAAGGTGGCCATAATTAAACATGTGCAGTTATCAAGGTGGCGATAATTAAACATATGGAGTTATCAAGGTGGCGTAAATTAAACATAACCAGGGGATTTTTTGTATTTATTTGGCCACTGCAATTTACATTTAAAATGGCGATTTAGAACAACATGTAAGTACAGCAATCCATTACTTATTCATTTATTTTGGGTTGCCAATTAGTATAGTTTTAATAATTAAGTGTCTTCAAATTTCTTAACTGGTCTGTTTATCGCTAATTTATTCTTAGTTTTCATGTGGCTCTTTTGGGAGCATTGAAACTTGGGCATAACTCCTAGAGACCCATGACTGCAAAGCTCGCCGAAGTGCGGCGTTTTTAAGGTTGACGAGAGTGGGGACGTTAAAATAGAATCAACTCTTTCTTGTTCCATAAAACACATCTTAGAATCGAAGTCTATTTTAAAATCGCCTTCTAAAACTGTTTTACAATCTTCGCCAAGCATGTTAACTATACTTCACCATTTTAAATAAAATTTGGAATAGGCAGCGTACTTCATCAGTGCGCAGTGTTCGCCTTTCTTGTTAAATAAAACGCATCTTTGGAACCGAAATCTATCTTAAAATCACCTTGTAAAAGTGTTTTACAACCTTCGCCAAGCATATTCAAACGATCCTTACCATTTTTAATACAGTTTGGAATGAGCATGATAATCTATGAGTGTGCCGTGTTTTCCTTCCCTGTTCCACAAAACACGTTTTTGGAATTGAAATCTATACTAAATCGCCTACCAAAACTGTTAAAGAATTTTCGGCAAGCATAGTCAAACTATACTTCACGTTTATAAATACCATTTAGAAAGTTTATCATAATCTATGAGAGTACCGTATTTGCCTTCTCTGTTCTATAAAACACTTCTTCGGAATTAAAATCTATATTAAAATCGCCTACTAAATTTTTTACGATCTTCACCAGGCATTTTCTATCTATACTACCCTTTATTATAAATTGTCGCGTTTTGGCACCAAACTTTGCGATCCACTATCAAATATTGCAAACCTTGTGGGACTTTCAACATTTTATTAACGCCCCCCCCCTCCACGCTATCTGGCAAACACATTTGAAATGTTCATATCTACAAAGCCTGTCGACAAGATCGCGTAGACAAAAATCCGCGATTGAGCGAAATACCACCGTAGTGCTGAAAAGTCCATGTGTGAGTTCTTTGATTCTCGCCGACACCAACATCGGAGGCGTGACTTTTGATCTTGGCGATATCTTTGCTGGAGGAATGGAGCAATTTCAACGGCGGCTTCAGATATAAGGTTTGGTCAAACAAAGGCTAGTCAACTATTAAATACTACCGCTCTTTTACAAAGCGGTTTACTGGAATTGCAATGATTGACAATGGATGGGTAATTTGTGAGGCAATTTAAAATTCTATATATAATTTTACTGTAAGGAAAATGTGGTAATTTTAAAATAAATGAAAATTTTGTGAAAAAGCACGCATAAAATGTTGCTTATAACACAATACGATCGTTTCGACCAACTCCGGGCCGGACCAGATCCGGGCCGGATACAACTGATCACACCGGCCCGGGAAATATATGTACACAACGAACAGTTTACATTGTATTCTGAACAAACATGCACATTATGCATACGACATATATGTGAAAGTAACAGGCCCATCGGGAAATTTCCCGGCTTCCCTGTGGGCGTATCCGGGCCTCGACCAAAAATTCTTTCGGTCTTCATCCATCAGTCAAAGACTGTTTTGACTGATGAAGATCGAAGAATTTTTGGTCGAAACGATCGTATCGTGTTATAAGTAACATTTTATGTGTGTTTTGTCACAAAGTTATTTATTTTATCGTTTAACACCAGTATTTGAGTGTATTTTCCGTGTTGGTTTTACTTCAAATAAGGCACTTAATAATATATGTTTTTAAAACTTAATAACATTTTTTTGTAAAATGTTTCCGCAATTTATCCACTTTAATTGCATATTTACCAAGTAAAGTAAAATCTCGATTTATAGAGTTACACAGATAAGAAATAACGTATGTATTGCAACAATTACATAAATATGTGGTGGGTGGAACCTATTTGAAATAATGAAAATTTACGTTATTCTGGCCAATGGAACAAAAGCCACTAACATTGAAGTAAAAACAGCATTTTTCATGAAATACTAGTAACTTATATTTACCATATAAAATTATTAAACTAATTCAAGCTTCCTCCTTAGTTTTTTGTATGTATGTAGGAATACTTTTAAAACAGTACTTCAGCACATCTCCTTAAAATTACTTGAGTTTTCCTCAACATTAAGTTCACGCCTTGTGCATTTCTCGCTGAAATCTTCTGAAGTAAGCGAGTACATTAATAGTTACAGACCACAAAGAGGCGTGTCCTACGTAATAACTACTACTAACGTTATCGCTCACAAAATAAAAATACAGCAGATCATAAAATAATAAGTTTAAAATGATTTGCATGAGCAAGGCCGAGAGTGTTATAATTGTTTACGAATCGGAAGGGCGGTAAAAATGGGGTGCAAGGGGGCACGATCTCACCCCCAAATTTCAAAACATTAATTTACCCAAATTTAACCACAGTATTTATTGCAATCCCCAAATTCGCATCCCCAAATGAAAAGCTAAAATGCCTCCCCTGCTCAACTCTCTACACATCAGTTGCAGTGCCGGATTAGCCATAGAGCAGAAGTAGCAAATGCTACAGGCCCCGCGCCTTTAGCTTGAAAGTTTTCGTTCCCTCCCTCCCCCCCTCCCAAATCAAGCTTTTTTTAAGCAAAAGATAATTACCTTGATTTTCCTTTCTTTTTTTTAACACTTTCCAACAAAGTTGAAAAGTGTTTATGATTTCGGTTTGTCTGTCTGTCCGTCCGTGCTCTAACTCGCGTAAATATGCATCGATTTCTACGAAATTGATATATGTTGTTCCTAGGTACTGTACCATGTACCCTATTGAAAAGGGTGAATGTAGCATTTATAGTTTTTCTACAGGAGCACTCAAAACATTCCCAATGCATTGCGTTCTACGGGAAGTCATTCTTTAAAGCGTATCATCTTACTATATAGTTACGCTGATCCCCGACTCCAAGATAAAACTCATTTCCGCCATTACTTCAAAAAGATTACGAAATTAAGATCTAAAAAGCCCAATAACATCTACACCGTTTGTACGATCCACTTGAAATTTTTCATAAATCCTAACTAATATTATAAATGCGAAAGTGAGTTTGTTTGTTTGTTTGTTTGTTTGTTTATGACGCTTTCACGCCTAAACCGCTGAATCGATTAGGATGCATTTTGGTTTAGATATAGAGGGGACCCTGGAGTTGGTTATAGGCTAATTAGAATTTTAGATTTTTAATTACTTTTTTAATTATTAATTAAAAACCGTTTTTACGTTGCCATGCTTGGCGAGTTTCGCCCGTATCAATCAAATGATACATGTTTTGAGCTAACAAGAATGCTATTGCCTCAATAAAGAAGCGCGTGCGTGCATCTGAAAAACATTAAATTCCACGGAAATTATGCCAGTTTTATGCCAAATCTATCTATCAATAATAATAAAAGTGAATGTTCTCCAGACAAATCTACAGAAAGCAGAGCTTTGAAAATTTGAGCATAGAAGCCCATGACTGTGCACCTGAGGCTCAGAATGTTGAAATTTTAAATACTTTTCTAATTATTAATTAAAAACCGTTTTATCGCCCGCACAAAATGATTTATGCTTTTGAAATAAAGCTGAAATTCTATTTTCAGATAAACATGCATTTGAAAAACATGAAATGGTATGGAAATTATGTTGATTTTACGCCAAATTAAAAAGCATTAGAAAGAAAAGTCCAAATGTGTTTCTTAAACTTCATAAATTTCCAAATCCTACCAATAATATAAAAACTCGGCTGTTCGAGCCTCGTCAGGGGGAGAGCCCCCTGAACCCCCCTAATTTTTTAGTTTTATTATTGCCATATTAAAACTATATTAATTAACTTTGCATTTTATCGCTCATCTTTCGCGTATTTCGCCTGGTAACCCTATGTTGAAATTTTTATGATTGTAACGAATTTATAGAAAAATACATGTGGTGCCTATTCTACAGCTTACGAAATAGTGTAACAATATCGGGACTAAAGATTGCTTTAATCTCGATATTAAAGCTGTTGTGAACTAATAGTATTTAAATACATGTAAAATTATGTCGCTTTTTTATGTCGCTTTATTATGTCGCATTTTTGGGACACATTTTTCAATAAGGGTATTGAGAGATAAATGACATAGTCATTAAAAAATGTGTACGTTTGTGTGTTTATATGTTTTTGTCTGAATCACACACAAATTGCTGAACGGATTTGGAAAAATTCGTAATAAAGATAGCTTATGCCCTGAATTAACATACAGGCAACCTTTCAAGCATATAGCATAAATAATTCTTTTACAAAAACATTCAAAATAATTCTAATGTATTGCGCTCTATGGAATTATAGCTACTAAACCCAATTTAAAACTTAGTTACACTATTCCTGAGTATTATTGATTGTTTGTTTGTGGACTAAGACCGATAAGGGTCCTAGGCCTATATGGGTTATTCCTCTGTGGGGAACTTTCTAAGGGATCCTAGTCCGTATTTACGCGAGGTTTTGGAGAAAACCGCGAAAATCTGCGAGCGGCTAGGTCGACAGGCTCGACCAGGGGTTGAACCTGGCACTTCCAGCCTTCCAGTTTTGAGAGTAGAACTTCTTAGACACTGGTGGGACCCTGAGTGTTATAGACTACCTTTTATGCATATATCACAAATAGTTCTTTTACAGGGATACTCATAAGAATTACATTACACTCTATGTGCATCTCTGTAAGTACTGAACCTATTCCAAAATTTTTTTCACTTTTAGTAAGCTACACTATTCTTGAGTATTATAGGCTAAAATTCATACATGTAGTGCAAATAGTTCCTTTACAGGAACACTCAAAATAATTCTAATACATTACGCTCTCTGGGTATCTCTGTAACTATAGAACCGATTCTAAAACTTTTTCGCTAAGAAAAAGCTGCACTATTCCTGATTAGCGTAGGCTAAAATTCATGCTATAGCATAAATATTTCTTTCACAAGAACAACAAAAACAGTTAGCAAATACTGTCGTAAATGTATTCGCCAAATGCCTGAAAAAAATATAAATTTAGTAACTCTGCTTACTCTCTTATTTTAAATGAAGTATACTACCACGCATTATATTTCATATAAAATAAGTAAAAAGCAAATAATATTTAAATGCAGTTTCTTTTGTCGCAAACATATGTGTTATTCACACATGCTTCATTTCTTTTGGGACCTAACTCTAAAGCCGACGCGGACGAAGTCGCGGGTAGCAGCTAGTATGTATATAAATATAGAAAATAGTATGCGCTACTTTAAAAATCTGAAAATCCACCCGTTCCTTATTGTTAAGCGATTTTTCGCTATTTTCAGATCCATTTTATTTCCGAGAGTAAAAAAAGTTTATCATTTGCGTGACAAAAGTAGCTGTTGCAAATGAGTATGACATCATATTGTAATTGATGTCACAATTATCCGGATTTTTCCTGATTTATGAGTTTAATTTTTTTTTTCATAAATAAATTTATTTCTTCGGGATTGCGAAGGTACATTATAGAAGTGGACATTCTCCATAGCTGCTTGCTTAGATCTTTGGTACCCAAACGAAGTTTCAATAATGTAAACATTGGAAATTTGGTAAAGTGCAGCGATCCTAGCGGTAAAGGAATAAAACATTTCCCGCCCTGACTCTTAACCAGTTCATGGCTCACTGGGATAAATACAGGCCTTCCGAAAACAAGTTTCTCCTATGGAGTTTTGCGTACGAATAAATTTTCGCTTCTTCGCCGATTTGTCGCTGTTACCCAGCTGTATCACTGTTGCCAACTCTGCCGGAGAAAAAGATCTTGGTAAACTGGCAATACCGAAGTATTTTGTAAATCGGAAATGAATGCCCAAATGTCTCAAAGAGCATTAGCACATAAGCATATTTCAGCAGCAAAAGCCCGTAAACGCCATTTTTTTTTCTCAGCTTGAAAATATTGTTAGCCATTTGTGGATACTTTTAACTTTGATGTTAGGCACATTTTCTCCAGCAGAGTTGGCAACAGTGATACAGAAGAAGCGAAAATTTACTCATACGCAAAAACGGAGCTTTTCGGACAGCCTGTATTTATCCCAGTGAGCCATGACCAGTTTTATGTTTTTAATTTTGCAGCCTGGTATGTGAACGAGATTATAAACACCAGCACTCAATTTTAATATTTTATCTCACATTTGCTAACGTGGTTGCCTTAGCAACAAATGAATAAAAAAAAGGAGGGGGGGAGGTTCTATCTTGAGATTATTAAAATACATGGAGTTTATATTTGTCAACGAAAAAACGTTTTCGTCTGCTATGGTGTATATTAACATCCTAACTAATATTATAGATGCGAAAGTGAGTTTGTTTGTTTGTTGATGACGCTTTCACGCCTAAACCGCTGAATAAATTATGATAAATTTTGGTTTTAGATTTAGATGGACCCTGGAGATGGTTATAGGCTACTTAGAATTTTAGGTTTTTAATTACTTCTTTAATTATTAATTAAAAACCGTTTTTTACGTTGCCATGCTTGCTACGGGTTTCACCCGTATCAAATGATTCATATTTTGAGCTAACAAGAATGCTATTACTTCAGTGAAGAAGCACGTGCATCTGAAAATCATTAAATAATACGGAAATTATGCCAGCTTTATGCCAAATCTATCTATCTCTAATTATAAAAATGAATTTTTTCCAGACAAATCTACAGAAAGCAGATCTTTGAAAATTTGAGCATGACTGGGCCCATGACTTCGGTAAAGTGTATCTGAGGCTCAGAAAATTTAATTACTTTTCTACCTATTAATTAAAAACCGTTCTATCGCCCGCACAAAATGATTAATGCTTTTGAAATAAAGGAGAAATTCTATTTGCAAAATCACATGCATTTGGAATACATAAATAAGTATGGGAATTATGTTGATTTTACGCCAAATTAAAAAGCATAAATAAAGAAAAGTGTACTTACGTATTATCCCGGCGGTCCGCCAAGACCAGCGATTTTTTGCCGAGAAAAATGCCGGGCACAGAAATTATTAATGGTTCTGAATACGATTGACAACAGTTTGGCAACTCATTTGACGAAAAAACAGTTTGGCGGGAATGACCGCCGGGATACTACGTAAGTACCAAGAAAAGTCCAGATGTGTATCTTAAAGTTCGTAAATTTCCAAATCCCACCAATAATATAAATGTGAACGTTTATGTCTTTGGATGTTTTTGACTGAATCACTCAAAATTGGTTGGAAAAATTTGTAATGAAGGTAGCTTATGCCCTGGATTAACATACAGGCAACCTTTCAATCATATAGCATAAATAATTCTTTTACAAAGACACTCAAAATAATGCTAATGTATTGGCACTATGGAAATTTTTTAGCTACTAAACCGATTCTAAACTTTTTTCACTGATTGAAAGTCTTAGGCCTATATGGTCCTAGGCCTATATGAGGAATTCCTCTGTGTGGAATTTTCTAAGGGATCCTAGCCCGTATTTTCGTGAAGTTTTGGAAAAAAACACGGAAAACTGCGAGCTGCTAGGTCGACAGGCGCGACCGGAGTTTGAACCTGGCACCTCCCGCTTTCCAGTTTTGAGCATATATAACAAATAGCTCTTTTACAGGGATACTCATAAGAATTACATTACGCTCTATGTGTATCTCTGTAAGTACTGAACCGATTCCAAAACATTTTTCACTGATAGTAAGCTACACTATTCTTGAGTATTATAGGCTAAAATTCATGCATGTAGCGCAAGTAGTTCCTTTACAGGAACACTCAAAATAATTCTAATACAATACGCTCTATGGGCATTCGCTAACAGAAAGCTGCACTATTCCTGATTAACATAGGCTAAAATTCATGCATATAGAATAAATATTTCTTTTACAAGAACACTCAAAACAGTTCGCAAATATTGTCATAACTGTCTCTATTCGCCAAATGACATACTCTCTTATTTTAAATGAAGTATACTACCATGCATTATACTTCATTATACTTCATTTAAAATAAGTAAAAAGCAAATAATATTTAAATGCAGTTTCTTTAGTCGCAAACATATTTGATATTCACACATGCTTCGTTTCTCTCGGGACTTAATTCTAAAGTCGACGCGAACAAAGTCGCGGGTAGCCGCTAGTTAGAAAATAACTTTGAATTCATTACTGAGTTTGTTGTGTAAAATAAATTTAAATTTTTAATATGAGTTTAGCGGCAACTTGAAAGTGTGTTAAAATTTATCGGTGCATGAAATAAATGTATATACTGTTTGAGTGTGATCGCCATTATAAATTAGCACTTTTTAACGCTTTCTAACAAGGTTGAAAAGTGTTTATGAATTCAGTTTGTCTGCCTGTCCGTCCGTCCGTGCTCTAACTGTCGTAAATATCCATCGATTTCTACGACATTAATGTATGTTATTGTTATTTATTATTTAAGATATTTGCAATATTAACATGAAGTTTGAAAGTGTTTTATAATCTATGCGAAACGCATGATTTGCCTTTCTTGTTTTTTGTATGTATTTGATACGATAATTTTTGTAGCTCTATCATGAAACTGTAAATCAATTACAGATAGTTCATTGAAAGAATATATATAAACTCAATGTAGCTGTTACATGGCCGCATTATTTAGTCAACTGATTACCTAGGCGAAACTGTATGAGTTTTCTACAGGCAGCAATAAGAGACACATACAAGAGTATATTTAACACACTGTGGGGCAAAAAATGTAATACCCAGAAAAAAAATTCAGACATGGTCCAAACGGACGGAAAAGCAGATTTAAAAAAGTCATCATCATTATCATTTGTTGACAAAAATCGCTACTCGAAGGAGGGGTATTCAGACCCTTGGACCACCCACTTAAGTATGGCCTTTAAAAAGCACATTCCTTACCAAATATTACAAGTTGGTCTTTATTTGAAGAATAAATCCAGAAATAAACAAAATATAGAAATAAAACTAAGTTCTAAAATGAAAGAACAGAGTCAAGGCCGGATCAAGGACGGATTAAAGGGAAAGCGACGGAGGGGGGCGATCGCCCTTCCCAAGAAAAAAATTAATGTAAGCAACCCTATTTTACTTCCTTAAAATGGATGCGTATGTCAATCTTACAACTAACCGCCTCTACCCACAAAGTTGCATTAATCCGTCAGTGGACCGGATTATTCATGATTCTGAACAGGCTCTAGTCTATCGTCCACGATCATTTCAAGGGCTTTTGCAGTAGCAAATGAAATAATTTTTACTTCCTTGTACGTAGTATAAGGAAGTAATGTGATCCCGAAAAATTTTGAGGGCCAAATTTCGACAAAAAAACCGATTTTGACTACTACATCTAAATTTAATTTAAAATTTTTTTTCCATGCATCTCATCGTAGGCTAGCATGCACGATTATATTAACGCGTCTGCAACACATTTTGACCAGCGGCGAGTCTACTGTGGCCAGTTTTTCCATGCCGTCTGTACGTACGTACGTATGTATGTAACTCGCATATCTCAAAACCTATTGGTCGTAGAATCTTGAGATTTGATATTTAGGATTGTTCTATGATCTAGTTGTGCACCTCCCCTTTTGGTGGCAATCGAATGGATAGTTTATGTACAGGAAGGCCCAAAAGATTAGAAAATACATTACGCTCTATGGGCCGAAATTCATTAAACTCGCCTAACTCAAAAGCTATTAGGCGGAGAATGTCAAAACTTCATATTTTGGATAGTTGTAACATCTAGTTGTGCACCTCCCCTTTTCGTTCCATTCGACTGGATAGTTTATCTACAGGACTGTCCAAAACATTCGAAATACTTTACGCTCAATGGGCCGAAATTCATTTAACTCGCATATCTCAAAAACTATTAGGCGTAGAATGTTGAAACTTTATATTTAGGATTGCTGTAACATCTAGTTGTGCACCTCCCCTTTTGGTTCCATTCGACTGGATAGTTTATCTACAGAACCGCCCAAAAGATTCGAAATACATTACGATCTATGGGCCGAAATTTATCAAAGCGTTTTTCAGAGGTATTGGGCTATTTCAAACGACTCAGAAGTTATATATGCTGTAAAGAGTTAGAAAATGAATTCCTCCATTAAAAAAAATGTCTTTATCATTTATACTTCTGCTACAGGAACACTCAAAAGATTTCCAATACATTACGGTCAATGGCAATTTTAGGGGCATTCATCCATTTCCAGCACAATACCGTCCTACCACATAAGTTAGGTAATGGTCCGACCACGGTCACGTGCCTCCCTCAAGAACTATTCCAAAAGTCGCCAAGCTTGGCGACTTTTGGTGTACGTGTGTGCATATTTAACTCTCAAATCTCAAAAACTATTATGAAATTTCATATATAAGAATGTTGTAACATCTAGTTGTGCATCTCGATTTTTGGTTCCAATCTACTGGAGAGTTTATTTACAGGACCACCTAAAAGAATTTCAGTACCTTAATGTCTATGGACATCTTCAATATAATACAACTGTAGACAGTCATTGTTCGGTACATTCCCAAAATCTCGCCGTCTGTCCTCGACCTTGGCGAGTTTTGGCGAAATATCGCCAAATTTGGCGATAGTCAGTTATTTGGTCCATGCCCAAAGTATCGCCATTTGGCATCGTTCTTGGCGAGTTTTGGCGAAATGTCGCCAAATTTGGCGGTAATCTGTTATTGTTTGGTTCATGCTTAAAATCTTGCCAAATGTCGTCGACATTGACGAGTTTCGCCGAAATATCGCCAAATTTGGCGCCAAAAATTATTTCGTATTTTTTAGAACTATTGTAATATCTAACTGTTTTCAATATCTTTTTTGACAGCAATCGACTGAGAATTTATTTACAGGGTGAGCCAAATGACTTTAAATACATTGAGGTGTATGGATACATTCAATTCATTGAAAGTCTGTGGTCAATGACTACTTTGGCTATCCCCAAAATCTCGCAGACTATCTCAAGTTTGTCGGCTTTTGGTGAAATATCGCCAAATAAAGTGTCAGAAGGAAATCTTTCAAATGAAACTCAGCTTGGCGATATCGAAATATTTGGCTAGAAATCGCTAAACTTTACTATTATTGATATTTTATCTCTTTCAAACAAATAAGTTTAGAGGAAGTGCGTCGAAAATATTTTTGATGTAATGGACGTGCAAGGAAGTCATGTGTTGGACACATCAGATTTTTTTTAATGAAGTTGTAATGAAATTTTTCAAAATGACTCAATGTACAGGAAATATTTGTGACTATTTCTGAGGATTTTCCCTAGAAAGCGAGCTGAGCTTCTGCATTTCCCCGAGAGCTGGGCTTCATAGGAATGTAGGCATAAAACAACACCATAAGAAAGACCTCCCCCCTCGAAACAACAATTTTTATTTAAATATTGGACATAAACTTTTTTTTTGTAGTCGATATGAGGATGATATTTAACTCTATGTTGGGCCAACCCGAAGTTCTTTTGTTTCAGAGTCAAAGTAGGGGTGGTGGCTTTGGCGAAATTCAAAAGGTGTATGGAGTAGGGGTAAGCCATCTTTAGAAAGCTTTTGGTATTTGGCTTGAATTAATTTTATTTATTTGTTTTTTACATTTTACAATGTTTCAATACAGGCCTTTCGAATTATTATTTCAAACAATAATAATATATAGAATCTAAGCCATTTATTATATTTTGTGAATTCTCAAATCTGATAAATTATATTAATCACAGAAATTAACCGCGTTAAATACAACGGAATTGCTTTTGGCCGGTTCAAATCCCAGGTGAAGGTTGCGAATTTCATTAAGTTCGTTCAGATAAAATAATGAAAACGGGGAAGATCTTTGCACAAAGACAAGAGGGTCGGGGTATCCTGAAAGCCATAACCCCATGCAAACTGAAAAAAAAAAGGGTTTTCTATTACTCTAGCTCCACAAAGAAACTTACAAAATACTTGATGGCATTTAAGATTATGCACACATGCTTGTAGAACACGAACGAAATGGCCTCTAGAAGTGCTCCAAGCGATATGTGGAAGTAATAGTCCCCTCTATATGCATGTACAGTACAGCTTGAAGGTGTTCCGTTCATGCAGTGTATTTCGAATAGCGAAAGTATAATTGCATCAGATCTGCCTATCTTCAGTTAGATTGCTCGTGAAATACCCACTAAATATATGAAGTTAACAGAAGATAAAAATATGAAACCTAGTATTAGTAAAGACCTTCCAAATAATGGAATAATTTCACTATGTATTTTTTGAGGGGAAAAACTGTGTTTAAACTTACAGTTTAAAGTACATTTTGTTATTGAAGATTCTAAAAATTTATACAAACAATTATCATTGTACCTATGTAAACGTCAAGTTGTATGTTTGCATAAGGGAAAGGGGTAGGGGATGTTAGAAACCCTAAATATATACCCATGAACATTAACATTCATTAAAAAAAAAAAAAAAAAAACTGAGCTGTAGGTATGAATACATCTATGATCATCGTCAGGCTCAATATGTATTACCCAAGCCCCCCCAAAAAAATCGATTTATTTTGAGGGGCATTGGTTCCCCCGCCCACCGATTTACTTGTTAAACTTGATTTGTCTAGTATTAGCTCAAATTTGCTCTTACTAAAGCAAGAAAAGTTCGTAAAAGGTTTGTTTTATTTTATTATCAGACAAAACCTAGACATTAGCTCATCCGAGGGGGAGGGGGGCGGGCTTGGAATAAATATCTTCCAAATCTAATGCGTGGGACGTTTTAGTTTTTTTTACGTCTAATTAGCATTAGTAATCCCATTAACTGATTAATTAGTTCTAAAATAAATTATAATACTATTAGTACATTTTATTTTCTCAGTTAATTCATCTATTCTACTTTAATGTGAGTGTAAACTCCTCCCTCTCAAAAAAAAAAAAAAAAAGCTTTCTGGGTGCGTCATTGAACTAAGGGCCCCTTGGTAACATTTGCTACATGCCCGCGCTGTCTTCATCCGGCACTGATCGTACGCATGCATGTGTGTTCATATAAATGCATGTACTGTATCGCATGAACTTGCGATCGGTCAAAATGTATTGTACATGTACATGCTTTTATATGAACACACATACATGCGTACGTTGTAATGCCTCAAGAAAACTCTTAAAAATAAATTTTGAGGTAGTCAAAATCCGTTTATCGAAAATTTTCGTGATCACTTTACTTCCTAATACTTCGTACAAGAAATTAAAAAGTGTAACTTGCTGTTAACACTGACATTTAACATGAACTAAAACTCACTCAAAATAATTTCATTTAAAATTGTTCTTCAGACACATTGATATATCCAGTAATCTGACGATGTGCTCAGCAACGAAAAGGAATTTTCCATGCGACTGGGTGTTATTTAACGATGTCATTCAGATGATTATTAAAATTCTTCAGACAATAAATGACATTTAACTCATGACGCGTGTGACTTTTAAAGAAATAGTGATAAATTGATATATGTAGTGCAATTACAAAACAAATGGTCTTTCAAACTAGTATCTCCTGTTCCTTAAGATGTAAAACAAAACCACCGGAAATCAAAAACGGTAAATTTAATTATATAAAAACAGTCAAACTCCTCTAATGATTTCAATTGATAATTTTTCTTTTTCAAGAACAACTCATTGCAGTTGGATTTAGCACATTAAATGCATCTTCAATACACTCCACGGCGTCTGAACAGCAAGAGGTATTAACGGTCCAGCGTACGTCAATTTCGTTTGTTGATGTTTAACTATTACCTCCCTGATATAGAGAACCTTACTACTATTATACCATTAACATCTAACCTCCCACATTGAGACAAATTTGAAAGTTTAATTTTTAAAATAAAACTATTAAAAATTTCTGGTGTGTTTGCTCATGAGTAACAATATTTTAATAATTTGCGATGAAAACTATAATTTTACGACAAATGGCAGTTTTTGTATGCACTCTTTTTCCAACACTTAACTGACTTGACCGATCTTTTTGTGTCCAAACTTAAGGGACCTCTACTACACGATACTACATGACAACGCTCACATTACACTCAGTCGTTAATTTTTTTCAATAACTGTTAAACATAGCAATTTATTTAGAAACCTGAAAGCTTATGCCTTATACCACAAGAATATCTACTACACACCAGATGCGAAATTTTTTGCTGAATAGTGGTGACATCTACTTTATTATTAATTTCTTAATTTCATCAGGCTCTGTTTATTTTCAGGCTATTTTCAAACAAAAGGCTGGTTTTTTTTTGCTTTTTTTTTGTTATAAAAATTTATTTACTTTCTATGTCTTATACATCACTCACATTGGGCCAATCAGAACTGGAATTGCAAGTAAAAATAACTAACCAGGCAATAATGGCTAGCTAGAATAAAAATGGATTTTAGGTTAAATTTTATATTCAGAAACTGTTTTTCAGAATATTATTATCTTTCAGCTTTCAAGCTAGTAAAATAATTTTAAAATTATAGCACTTATTATTTATCCTCTTAAATTTATATAATTTCATTTACTAAAACAGGAAGTACTTTATTTACAATTTTCTAAAATGAAAGTTTTAAAATTTTGAAGATATTTTTTTTAATATTTAAGCTCCTAAAACTTAAAAATATAAAAATGAATGCATATATTGTTTACCACTTGGTTTAATTTAATTTCCTTCATTAAAAATTAGGTATTTTATAACCATTTTCAAAATAAAAAAGTGAGCCTTAATGGAGTTAATGATCCTTTAAATAAACTAAATGAAATCCATATCTATAAAAGAAAGAAAAAACTTATAATAATTCTAGTAAAGTTTGATTAAAAAAAAGGAGAAACACTATAAGAGTTTAAAACATTATTCTTCTAGATATATATCATTGTACTTTTTCATACATGTGTTAAACTATGCTAAACACATCTGTAACCTGTGCTTCATTTTTTGGGGTATTATATAAAATACTTTATTTTAACATTAAAGTCAATCAACCCACCAAGTGATTTATTAAATTAAAAAACGTATTGCGAAGAATTAGGAAAGGATTAAGTATTTTTTAGTATTAGTTAAAATATTTTCAAAATATTCTTTTCAGGAAAATCTAATCTATAAACGAACAAAAAAGGTAGCTCGTTTACTGAAACCGTCATTTTAGCAATATTTTTAATCGTCAAAATTTTAAACGGAGTCCTTCAATATTTCAGCTTTATTGGAAGATAAATATTAAAAGAATATAAACAACATTTGAAACATTTATTGGAACATGAGATAAAAATTCAATAACAAAAAAAAAAAAAAAAAAAAAAAAAAAGAACGAAAGAAAGAAAAAAAAAATACATAATAATCATCAACGGGAAAATCCCGTTTAGGTGACGAAGTGAACTTACACACATAAAAACAAGATTAGAACATGAAAGAAACATCAAAAACATAAATTTATAAAAAGGCAACAAATATATTATGGAATTCCATAAAAAAAATAAATTAAAATGATTTGGTTTCTAATTTTTTAATAGTGAAATAATTCGATTCTTTTGCTATCACAAAAATACATTAAATATTTATATATCGGTATACCACTGTTTACTACTATTGCTTCGTTAAATTTAAAAATAAAGGTCCAAATAATCTAAATTTATAATAACATAAATGAGAGCGAGTTTAAAAGATTAATATTTCTCAATATTTTGAAAACAAAATGGTAATTTACTATAAAAATTAGTGACCAAATAAAAAAAAAAATGCTTACAAAATACTTCTTTATTAAATTTAAGTATTTTAAAGATTCCTTTTGGTCTTCTTTGAGAAATGCTAATCAATTTTTAAGTTACCTAAATTCAATAATGATTTTATTGAAGAAAAAGTATAAGCTCAATCATAGTCAGGTATCATAAATACGAAAATGAAGGAACGAAGTTACGAAATTTCGTTTACGTACAACATTAAAACCAATTCCGCTATCCCCATAAAACCCCTACACTTTATCAACAATAGAGCGCGATGACACAAACGCGAACACAAACCCTCTTTCCTCACCACAGATATATCAACCAAATGCAAGGACCATAACCCACATGCCAGATCCCTATCCCGTACCTACTAAATTTCCTACCCGAAAACACGAGCCGAACCGTTCCTCTCAACATTAACGATACAGCAGATGATAAAAACAGTCCCTGCTTCGTTTTTGCAAGAAAAACGAAAACGACATTAATATTAATAACGGAAAAATAACGACCTTCAAGCAGGGGCGTAGACAGAAATTTTTCATGGGGGGGGGGTTACGACTACTACAACTCATATATATGTATACGTGTGTGTGATAATGTAGTGAAGAATATACATTTTGTATGGGAAAAAAATTTCTCATGGGGGGGGGGGGGTTATGACCCCCCTAACCCCCCCCTTGGCTACGCCCCTGCCTTCAAGCTATTATTCAAATTCGTTTAATATTAGCTTTGCAAATAACGAATAGAAAAACGAATAGCAGTTCGGATCGGAGCAGGTTGCAGAGGCAAAATGCAATAACAGTTTATCGTTTTTCCCCGATAACAGTTATTAACTGTTACGCGTTATTAGACCTATCCTCAACTGGTAGTACCTCAGGAATCTTTACTCAATACAACCGTACTTTATATGATAATTTCAACGGGAAACCTTATAGCGAGGTTTTACTGTACTTAAGCATTTTGTTGTTGTTGTTGTTGTTTTTGGGGGGGTGAGTTTGTACCGAGGTGGTAATCCACATGGTGGTGCTTCCATTCCATTCTATAACTGTTATGTTCTCGTAGTATTCGGTAGCTGTGTTCAATGTGATACATTATCCTCTAAAAGTATCAAACATAATAATCAGGAAAATGCGTCACCAGAAATTTAGTATAAACAAAATTTATAAATAGCGCCAAACGCACCGACTATGAAACACTTTCCAACACATAATTTTTGTGTCAAATTCGGCGATGTATTGTTCTTAAATCGAGTTTTTTGGAGATAAGATAATGTATTATGTAATAGATGAAATTTTATGAGACTGTTACACACAAAACTTAAAAAAAAAAAATTTCAATCGCTTAATTGAAGAATCTAAGAATTTTACACTCATTGTCTCGTGCTAAAATTTGTATTAGTGTCTCTCACATGCCACAGATTGTAATGTATTGGAATTCTTTTGAGTGTTCCTGTAGAAGAACTATTAATAATACAAGCACTATTTTCAATGGAGCGTATTATTTTGAGAGCCTTAATAATATGTATGGCAATTTTGTTTTCTTTCAAAAACTGAATGTTTCTAAAATACATTTTCAAGAATGATTGCCCATAGAGTGCAATGTATTTCATTTTTTTCTCCTGTAAAAGAATAATAAATGCTACTTACACAGTTTTCAGTAGTGTACATGGTTCTACACGTAGAAAAACAGAAATTTCGCACAAATCGATGCATATTTACGGCAATTAGAACTCTGGACGGATGGACAACAGAACGTAGAAACAAACCGAAATCATTAACACCTCTCAAAGGTATTGGTATGTTAAAAATATAAATATTAATCTTATACGACGTAACGGTGTGCGACCACGGAGAGCGAGAATTTTTTTCTTTTAAGGGTTTGCAGTCTAAAATTAATTTTCCACGAGCTAAACATTCAAAGTTCGCAATTTTATTCCATGTAAATCCGCTAATGCGTTAGAATCCCCTTTTGGGTTCAACACATTAACGGATTTTCATCGACGCAACCTGTCTCCCACTCCTAGGCAAGGCAGATACCCCTTGCCCATGCCTTAACAAAACAGAATACACTAAGCAGGTTAATTACAGCGAGAGTAGAGAATTTTCAAAATTTTCAATGAAATCGTCATAGCTTAATATTATCACATAAGATATTTTTCGATTTACCATCAAATACTGAAAATATCACCAAGCTCGCTTCATTTTTCAAAGCATTTGTTTTTTTACAATATTTGACAATTTATCGCAAAAGCCGCCAACATTGGCGACCTTTGGCGCAACTTTTGAGGGAGGCACACGATCTTCGTCGGATTATTAGCTAATTAAATTGTGGAATAGTATTATATGCTTTAAATAGATGGCTGTCTCCAAACTGCCATTGACCGTACTGTAGTGGAATTATTTTGAGTGCTCCTCTAGAAGAACTATTAGCTCCAGGCGAAATCCGTGGTATAAATCTTCCTAAAAATCCGGGACAGTTTGGAGGTGTGGAAAAGTGCATGAATAATTTGAATGCAAAAAAGTACATACACCTTATCAATAGATATGAATGTATAATTTGATATTATAGATTTATAAGTCTTACTTTGCTTGTATCTCATGAGTCTGGTCTTTAACATAATTCTGATCAATCTAAGAAAAAGAAACAGCATACAGTAACATTCAATGCATTTTCTGGTGCTATAAAATATAGTAGTTATTTATCATATGTAAAATATTTACATTTAAAAAAACAACAAAAGTAAAATGCAATTTTAACTTTTCCTTCAAGACGCACATCTTGCATGACGTTTTCACATTCTACTTAACAGGGTACTGTAACATTAATTCTATCATTCTTTTTAGCAAGAACATTCAACAAAAGCTGGTGTTAAAAAGCATAAAAATTTGTTTAAGTAGCACCATACAAGGAACAACTCATCACCCTATCATTCTTTCGGGTGCTATAAAGTTAGTAATATATTGTATAATTCACAATTCTGGTAAAATACATTAGTGGAGCTATGAGTCATTAATAAGCCTGCGGGCGCAACACAATCGCAGTTTTATTTTCAAAAAATGAAACTATTTAAAATTTCTGGTAAATGCTACAAATATTAGAAAAATCTTAAATTAAACATTAAAATTAAAATATCTTTCTTATACAAAGTTATTCATTGTGATCCATTTCCTAATCATATTATCTAATCAGTCATATTTGAAAACTGCCATTTGTTGCAAAAATTAAATTTTTGTCTAAAATTATTACATGTTTTTATGCATGAGTAAATTCACCAGAAATTTTTAATAGCTTTATTTTGTGGAAATAAAACTTCAAATTTCGAAGTAAGCCGAATGATGGCTTCAAAGATTGGTGACATAGCAGTTGTTAGGCTTTATTTAAGAGGTGGTGGTAGAACAGGTCATGTAGAGTACGATCAACATAGAATCCCTTGGTCTATCTCCAATTGTTTTCCCAATATCACGGATAAAATGAAAAGTTCAAAAACTCAGTAAATCGCTCATTTCTGAGGTTTTTCAACAAACTAGACAAAAAATAATTCCATAATTAGAAAGCACAAAAAAAATCCTACGAAATGACATCAATTGTATTTCGAGTGTCAAGCAATGAAACAGTGGGAAAATGCAAAATGAAATATTTGCCAATATTTTTAAACGCCAATTCCTTAAATACCGTTCAAGATACAATCAGTAAAATTTACTAAAAACTGGCCCATTCTGGCAGCTTTCGGAAAAGCTTTCAGTAAACGACATCGGTTGCCTTGTAAAGAAGAAATTTAAATTTTGCTTCTATGCAGATCACTAAATTTCCAGTTTATTAGAAAAGTGGATCCACCCATCCGAATCATATGTACGCCTCAAGTCAGTTTTCTAAGTTCTGGTGTTGCTGAATTGAATCTATAAATATTTGATTTTAACTTCCCAAAAATTTTGCTTTAAAACTTTGCTAGAACCTCCAGAGCAATATTCTTTGAAAGTTAAAACCGAAAACAAATGAATTCAGCATTCAGCAACGCCAAAACTTCAAACACTAACTTGAGGCGTGCACATGATTTTTGATGGGCGGAGCCAATTGAATACAATTGGGGTCGTTTTAAAGAATTGTTTTAAAGGAGTCGTTATTCATTATGATCCATTTCCAAATCATATTATCTAATCAGTCATATTTCAAAACTGCCATTATAAAGGATTGGCCTTTTCTAAATATAGAGTTTTTTTTTTTTTTTTTTTGTCAAGCGTGTTTAGGAACTTCAGAAATGAGGGATTTACTAAGGTTTTGAAGTTTTTCATTCGATGCGTAATAGTGGGAAAACAGTTGTAGTACAAATCAACATGGACAGGAGGTTCTATGTTGATTTGTGTTACTCACGAGCTCTGAAATTTTGAGATTTCTATTTATTTATTTTGGTTTTGTTGGAGGTGAGGGAGGGGGGGGGGGGGAAGAGCATGTACTGGACTACTTTCTTGCTTCGCGGTGCATTTTTTTTATGCTGGTATTTTCGTTTTTAAGATGGATATAATATATATACGGTATTCTTTGAGGAATATTTTCAACAATTTAATTTTTTAAACAAAGTTGTTTACATTTTAATAGTTATGTAATGAACTCCAGTTTAATATATATTTATTTTTCTTGCTGTCATTAATTTCAGACTCGAAAGGGAAAGTAATAAATATATAATGGTTTATTATCAATCATATTTCTTAAAGTTCTTATTATGACTAGCTGTAGACAAGCCGAGTCGCGTAGCGAACCGGCTTATAGAGGGTCATTTATTTAACGATATCGAGGCTTAACTTAGGTTGGCTTCGTATACAGTTTTCCAAACACTAGGTTGAAAATGCAATTCTGTGGTATTTCTATATCATCTTTTATGATAGTTTTCTGAGTTGAGGTAGAAATATACTTTTACGTAAATAATAATAATAAGCTCAGTATTATAGATTTACTAAAAAATGTTTATGTTGAATAATAATAACTGTAAAACCATTAAAAGGTTAACTGATAAGAAATCATCATTCGGTTGTCCTGTATAAATGCCCTGGAGGCAGCATTGTTCAAGGAATGGGACATAATTTCCCAAGATATTATGAAAAACATTAACGCTGTCATCAAAACTCCGAAACTAAATGAAACAGGTATCAATCTATAAAACCCTAAGAAGATCACATTCCATGGTAAATACGTAATCCTTTGTTTTTTCTGAACTTTCCCTGTCATTTATTGTTTTAAGCTGCAGTCGGACATACGAGTAATTTGCAGTCTTTGAGCTTGTTATATATAACATCAGGACGTACATACGCCGCACAGTGGAGTATTTGTGTCAAAATCCTGGCCAAAAATATTTTTCATGTGTTTTAACGTTAAAATCATTACTGTTGACTTTTGACTTACTTTTTAGTATTATATACATCTTAAATTATATAAAAAAGCTTGTTGTCGCCAAATTTGGCGATATATCGCTAAACGACTCGAAGTTGGTTTCTAACAAATGTCTTGTCCGGGGAGTGTCCCTTTCTGGGAAGTACTGCTTTTGTATAATACCACTTATAAATGTAATACCACGCGGCTGTCGATGTAACGGTCTGGAGTTTCGGGCGATTTTCTCCAGATGTCACGTGAATACGCATTAGAGCCTCTTAAAAAGCCCTCCGCCAAGGCAACCTTCCCGTAAGGAAAATAGCCGTGCCTTAACCCAGTGGTTCTCAACCTTTTAACTTCGCTCCCCCCCCCCAACAAAGGCTAACTTACGGTAGCGCCCCTCCCCCTTCACATTGTCCAGCATACATTCGGTTTTTTAATCTTTAACAATGTACATTTAGTCGAATTTTCTACAAAATAATGTTATCAGTAAAGTTTGAATGAACATTTTAAGCGAAAATGGATATATTTTTGAGTAAAAATGAGAGTAAATTAGGCGATTTTTTAAAATCGTGCATCATTACTTGCTCTTTGGTTTTTCTCGTGCCTCCCCTGGAAACGCTCTGCGCCCCCTTGGGGGGCGTGCTCCACAGGTTGAAAAACGCTGCCTTAACCACAATAAAATATATAAATGTAATACTTTACTTATAGTAATACTTATAAATATAATACTACTTATCTATAAATCAATTTTTATCATAAAAGTTTTCAGATTTTTCACTTTTCTAAATGTAGTTACTATATGGATCTTAGTTTTCTAAAGACTTCTGAAGATTAACTTTTTCATTCCGATTATTTTGAACTCTGATATTCGTCTTCACTCAGAATCACTTTCTATTTCTTTTCCTTCTTCCTTTTTTTTTTTCTTTCTTTTTTGTGAGAGAGAGAGAGAGACCACCATCGGGTCCCTCTGGAAGAAGAAGTTATAGGGTCTCACTGCTATAGGCTTGCTCTTTTCCATTGGCCTTTATCTAGAGCAGATCATATAAGGGCACTGCTTAAAAGAAGCCCCCCTTTGCAAACCCATAAAATATCATTCCAAGCTCGAGGAGAAAGTAATTTATTTCAAGCCAGCACTTCAAAATGACTTAAAGAGGTAGCACGTGTTTCTGTTTACACACTCACACCTCCATGACCCGAAGTCACAGTTGTCATCCTTTGAGAACCAAAATTGGGGAGTTTTTGCTTTGGACACAATTTACGACATAAATGGAAAACTAAGCTGTAAATAGATGGGACTATTTGCAGGACTAAGTAAGGGCCATTTTAGAATATATAGAAATTTTCTTCTTATAGCCAATTTACATCAGAAAAATAAATTACAGACTGAATTTAAAATACTGATTTAAATCGTAACTGAAATGAAACTTTATATACCTTTGTACAAACACTTGCACATAATTTATAGTTTATGAGAAATACAAGCGCGTTTGTTTGTATCCCTTTTGCGATCACCCGTCAAAAAATTATCGAAAAAATAAAAACGGAGCTATAGAAATAATTTTTTTAATAAAAATCGTGGATGTTGGGGGAACATTTTTTTCTTGGAATAGACACTCAACACTGTAATAATTACGATTATAGTTGAAATTAGGCCCGACAAGCCGCGACACCCCTTCAAAAAGCTTTTTAAAGTGTGGATTTTTGAAAAAAAATTATTTAAAAAAATGTAAACTTTTTTTTCTAAAGTCTTATTATTTTTTTAAAGCTAATAGATAAATATAATTAAAATACATATATTTTACTACAAATATACTAAGTTTCAAATCTGTAAATTAATTTAAAGAGCCCGTAAAATATGCACGACGAAGTAATAGAAAACGCTGAAATCTCTTGCCGTAAATGAAGAAACTTGCTTTTAAACCGAGTGCTGCTACTTTTGGATATGAATTATGGTCGAGAAACATGCATCTCATGATGCATCAGTTACCAGGCTATCCAAAAACATATATATTACTGTTTTTAAACAAATTTAAAATTTTCGCTTTTTGGCCAGGATTTTGATACGAATACTCCACTGTGCGCCGGTAAATTTATGCTAAGATAACCACAATCCAGGTTGCATCTCTGACTACCTTGAACGTAACTATATGTCTGCTTCTAAAATACATATACGAATTTTTTACGATTGGAACGCATTGATAGAATACTATTTCTATAAAGTTCCTTTTTTATGCCAATAACCAGTTCTCCCTCTATTATTTCGAATATTTATTGTAGATACTGTGGAACAAATTATTTCACTGCTGCCTTTAATTTTCATTTTGATGACGGAACTTTTCTCGCCCAGGGCGTTATAATTAGTTCAAAGAAAAGTAGCTATTTGTGACAGGTGAGCAGTGTGTTTTGAACATAATAATTGTAAAAGTAATGTGCGATTCTCATGGAGTATTTTTTAATTTGTTTAAAATTTAAATTAAAAGTATTAAAATTTAGTATGTGAAAGTCCTACCTCTGCTATGCAAACTATTATTAAGGCATCTTCTCTCTCCTTCTCATCCATATTTTCGATCAGATTTTCTAATGTTGGAATTAGGTAACTTTCTATTGGCCTCTTAACAGTTGGAATTCCCATAACCATTGTGACTGTAAAAAATAACAAACTAAGCATTTATAAAATATATACGTTATATTAGTCTGAGTGCACATAAAATCAAGCAGAAATCGTAAATAAACGATTTATTTTTTTTTTCAAAAACATATTTTCCTCACGAAAAGAAAACAATTTTCAGACTCACGCAAAAGTAACACACATTTTTTTTAAACTTAAAAAACGCCTAAAGATGAGTTTTGATAAAAAGGGTTTCTTCATAAGAATCAGGAAGGGAAAATATAGGAAAAGAAAGAAGGAAAAGAACACAATGAAATTACACTATTTAACATTTAAAAGAAAATCATACCTGTTTTCTCTTTAAATTCCCCTACTTTTTTGTTTTTATTTATTTATTTCCCCCCCATTAATTCGAGTTAATGTGTTAGCTTTGGTTTATCAGAACTCTCAAGACTGTGCTTTAGTTTTTAAATATAAAGAGCATACTGATTAAATAACTTTTTTCGTTTTTCATGACAACTGATTTTTTTAAATAAGAATTTGACGCATTAGTTTACTAACTTTTTATAAGACATCGGTATAAATTAACAGTTATAGTCGCTTGACAGAAGTTTCGATATAGCACCAATATTTTTTTCTGAATTTTTGCATGTTAATAATCGATATGTTAAAAAAATTGTGCCATCTAAATAACATTTGCCTTACAAAATTCGGATAAATTATTACTTTAAAAATATTAACCCATTTATGCCTAGCGTCCCTTTTTTGGGACGGCATTTTCGCTATTAGTCGAAAACGTTATTTATTTTTCCTAGCCCTCATTCATGAGTATCGAGCCTCAACTCGACAAAATATTTTAACATGACCAAGTAGGATGATGATATTTCGATTTTTATGCATAATGATTTTAAAAGAGATCATCCCTATTTATCTATTATTTCTGTTATCAGTATAAATCGAAGAAAGTCGCAAAAATATCCAGGCACAAATGGGTTAATTACGTATTCGTAAAATTAATGCAGGAAACTTGGCTGTTAATTACGCATTCTTGCTTTCGATTAACCTGCGCAAACAGCCAGATGTTCAAACTTTTGCATTTTTAAAAAACGGGTTCATTCGCCTAAAAATGTCTACATGCTTGAGTGGAACTTTGTTTTCGAATATTCATAAAATCCTATTACTTAATATATTATTCGTAAGAAAATAGGTCAGAAAAATCTATAGTTATTTCATATATTTGAGTCTCGCTGCAGGTGCCCATACCTTGAAATGGTTAGGGGTCAACATGCATAGATCAGGTTCAGATGATTATTGCCCGGTTTTATAAAAAATTTCCCAGTTTAAAGTCCATGAATCTACGACTATGCACACGATTAATTATTTAATTAGAAGTATCAAAATGAATTCCCATTCTTTGCATTACGAGAAAAATTACTTTTTAACATATAAAGAACTCTAAAATATTCCTTTGAAATATATAAAAAACAAAAAGTAATACATATTCTCCGATCAATTTTATTTATAAGCTTCAAATAATTTTCTTTCAAGATCACAATTTCTATTAAAAAAATAGTCATGCAGGTGATGCAATGACCAAAGCAAGTCCACATTTTGTTTTGCAGTAATGTATGTCAAGTGAAACGCACGATCGCAAAGAAACTGCAAACAGAAACGGTTAACGTCGCCAATGAAACTCACAGTGAGAGATACATAGACAGAGACACATAAGTAAAATTCGAGCAAATTGCTCAAGGAATGAACTTATCCTGGTCCAGTCTCGAAGTGAGTCACAGCTATAGCAGCTGGTTGCATCACCTGGCCGCCTACGGTAATACGGGCATTAGTTTTAATCTACACAATTGTTTGTAAGCTATAGAATCACCTTTTTTTAAAGTTCAAAATTATATTAACATGGCAATTGAACAGGGAAATTATTTGGGAAATGCAAATTTTTAAGGGAAATTTCGGCATTGTGTTTTTGTTTCTTTCTATCAGTTCATTTATTTAACTTCCATGCTATCAGCTCCTCTTAGCGTCGGCAAAAATTACTATGAGTATTCTTAAAATTTGTTTTCGGACTTGTTTGATTAGTTTCTAAAAGTCTCTTTTAAATTCACGTCGAATAAAGTGGACATCACAATGACAGCCTTCATTAGAGAAAGGAAAGTATAGGACAAAAGTAACCAGGGGATGAGTGGGAATCATATCCATGACTATAGGTGTAAGCGATTAGCGGAGAGGAGAACAACTCCTTAGCCTTTCAGTCAAAGGCTTCCCCTACGCATACTTTTATCTATTGAAGAAAGAGAACTTCGTAAATAAAATCCATGAAATGCGAAGCTCTTTTCCCCGAAGAAAGCGCTATTTTATTTCCACCTGAAACAATTATAACCTCTTTTCGAATATAATGTTGTTCATTTAAAAACTTCCTTCATGTACAATCTCTCATGTACAAACTCTTTCTTCATGTACAATCTGTTGTGGTGGTTACCTATTCGTACTTAAGCATTACTTGTTAAAAATTCTATTGTTAGCTTTAGTAATACAATTTAAGTGTATTAAATAATTGTCACTGATAAGTATTTCCTGCTCCATAACCTAATTTTCAGAAATATGATGTTGAAAACCGGGGGGGGGGGGGTGTACCTGTTAAATTAATTACTCGAGGTAATAATGATAGACGGCAGCACTATATATTTTTGATGATGAGGGGAGGGGGGAATATGCTGAAAGGGGAAATTATGAGGGAAAAATCAAGAGACGAGGTTACCATCACTGTTTCGGCTTCATGGCAATAACTTAAATTATAATGGTATTTTCAATCATTTTAGAACGATCTGTATTTTAAAAAGTACTCGTATCGAAAAATTTGCCCTCGAATTTATTTATTTTTCTGAAGCATTGCAACGAATGTTCTATTTTACATCGACGGCAGCCATGATAGTGGCAGAAATGGGGGTGCGTTTTTGGCAACAAAAAGCACACGATTAGGAACATTGGATGAGCAATCTAGGTATTCCTAAATCTATGGATAAGTAATGTAATTTATTTTTAATTTCCTGAAACGAACAAATAAATCTTATTGAAATGGATAAGAAGAGATATAATTTTTATAACAGTTACCTCCTGTTCGTGAAGCAGCGATCTTCAGTGCTGGCTGGAGGCCATTGAAATTTTTTATGAGATGGGGCAAGTAATGATGGAGTGTCGGCAGCTGAAGGTCTAGAGCTTCGAATTCCCTTTCCTTCTTCATCGAGTTGCTGTAAGGCCCTAATTGCTGTTGCTGGTTTTGCTGCCACAAGGTTCCCCGGCCGAGGTAGACGCGGGGGTTGGCACGGAATTGAAAATTGGAAGATGACTGAAGTACCCTGTCAAAGCTCTGTCGGAGAGATGCTATGTCCCGAAGGCGTTCCTGGCTCAGCATCTTTGCGTGGCGAAGGCGTTCCTTCAGTTGGGCTATCTGCTGCTGGAGGGATATGTTGTCAGCGACGTTCGCTGGAAAGAAAAGAGTGTACGTTAAGTCATGCTTGTTGCAAAACAAGTGTGATTTAAAAAAATGAATTCAAATTGCTTCAACAAACGAAAAATTATTCCGAAACAACTGGGATATTTTCCACCCATGGCGACTTTTTCATTCTTTGGCGATTGCACATGCACAAAATAGAAATTCATTTCTCATTTAGGTTGACACTCAAAGTGTTTTCCATAAATTTTTATGCATAATGCGATGAAATGCTCATCTTTAAGAAGTGGGAGAATCCGTGGACCATCAAACACACCAGCTTTTATCTTTCAAATAACACCCAGCAAACACAGCCGTATCGGGTAAGGGATGGGCCGACATCGGCAGTACCGTTTCGATGTCGGCATTGGCAAGATGGTAATTGGAGCGGTGTCGGTTCTGTGTCGGCAAAATGCGTTGGCGTAGGCAAAAGAAAGGTGATTTAGGGCGTGCAACGGTCCGATTGCGGCAAGTCTTTTAGGGTTAACATGCGATTTCGGCGATGTACTGCATAACCGACATCGGTCCAGAAGTGTAATTTCTAAACTGAACGGTATAGAACCAGCAAGCAGCACATATATGTTGTTAAAGTAATACTTTTTAATTTATGGTTTCGATACTTACATGTTTTGAGCCCGTAGGATTGAAGTGCCCCCTTCACAGACAAATAAAGAAAAAAATCATTCTATCTGGTTAATTTACCGACTTTGCTTTTTATAATTTAGTATTGAAGGGGTTTCTAACGCCGCCCCCCCCTCAACCCTCAAAGAGGGCAGTTTCTGTCTAGTTATTCATATTTCTAACTAAAATCATATGACTATAAATTTCATTTTATACAAAGTAATAGTTGTTCTTAAGTACTTCCAATAAAAAAAAGTTAAAAACTAAATAAATAAAAATAAAATACCTGCAAAGCAGAACATAAAATATTGCATTTTAGAGGTTCACAAATGGTTCCCACCATGGCCGAGAGGATAAGACACCGAACATGGTTGAAGTGTGAAGGTCCAAGGTTCTGGTCTACCGCGTATCTGTCAATCTACAGTTTAAATTTTGGGTGATTTCGCCCAAATGAATGCGAATTTGCGTTCGATAAGGTAACCAGATTTTTGAACATATAATTGAGGATAAATCATCGTTGTATCCCCAATTCTAGAACATAAATTGGGGGAATTTGATATTTTTTTTTATACATTCAAAACATTATCTAATATTCATAAAATGAAGGAAATGCGATTGATTTTCATAAAATTAGGGAATAAATCATTATAACTAATGTTCAACCCCAATTTTACTGTTTATTAATTGTTTTATATTTAGGAATAAACGTTAGAGCCCTTTAAGAATTCCTCCGCTCAGGACACCGACATCCTAGTCTGACTTACACAACAGAACTTTCTGAAATTAAATAGGATTAAAATTGTAGGAAAAAGATAGTTTCATTTGTATTGCCATAAAAAATTAAAAATATCAGCACAATTTATAGTTAAGGAACTTTTCTATATAATAGATAGTTGCTGGCAGAAATGAAGCCTCCCGATTAAATGAAGGTTCATAAATCAGGATAATTAGAACCTGTGCTTTTTGTGGTGTCTGTGCTGTAGGGTAGCTGCCCCCCCCCCCAAAAAAGATCTACTACATAATATTGATCACTCTAAAACTATTTTTTTCTGCTTCAAAACGGGGGTGCAACTATTACACGTGTAAACACGGTAATAAAAGGCGCATGTGTAGTTCTTTAAAATACGCAAATTAATGTACACTAATAAATAATATGTGTTAATCAAATTTTCCTCGGTCAGTCAGATATATAGTCATATTTCACTTTCAAATTTTTACTCAGATTTAAAGAATATCTCAGATTAACAAAAACTCGAATTCATTCACTTGTCATTAATAGCCAAATATGAGATCACTTCAAATATTTCACGCCAAATACTTAGACGTCAGCAAGGGATAAAATAAGCGGAGTGATACAATTTCTCTCTCATCTCAATAGCCACCAGTGTTATTTCTATGTCCATAGCCCCTGCCTGCCCCTGAGCCTGAGGGGGAGGGGGTTGTAGGTGTAGTAATGCCTTTACTACACCCCCCCCCTCAAGGAGAAACAGAAAAAGTTGAAAGCATCTCCCTCTCGCCCTTGAAATGACCTGCGGAACCAGTCCTGCCTTGACCATTTGTTTTCACGGAAGCACGGACTCGGAAGGAAGCGCAATTCGTTCTTTCAGCTCGTGCGAAAAGACGAAATATAATGTATATATATATTTTAAATATTAGAAATATGATTTACTCTAGCAACAATCTAGGCCATTTGCTCCTGTTCGTTGGCAAACACATCAACAAAGTTCTCTAGGATAGGATGAGATTTTTAACAATATCTCGGTTAAAAGACTTTGCAGAGATATTGTTAAAAGCTACTTTGGCTTTGCTACTTTGTAAGGATAAGTAAAAAATGCCTTCTTGAAGTCAACTTAAAAAAAAATTCTCTAGTCTCTGTACGAGGAAGACACTTAGACAAGATGCGTCCCCAAAATGGTTTTGTGGTACTTTATTATCCCGTCCGTCATTCCCACCCAGGGTTGGATAAAAACCCGTTAAAATAAAAATAAAAAAAGGTTTTTTGGTTTAAATCATTTTTTTTTTGTTTTAAACCAGTTTTGTTTTAAAATCCTTTTATAATTACATGCTATATATTTATAAATAGTAGTTGTAAGAAGTATAATAGTTGTAAGATGTTCAAATAAAAATTAATATTTCTTCTGAAAAGAATTAAAACAAAGTAAATAAACAATTGTTGCCATACTTATGTGGACATCGAAATAATTCAATTTTAATATTTTATTTAGAGATACTATTTTTTTATATTTAGTATCTCCTTATATAATACGTTAATGTATGCGGTACCAAAATTGACGATATTTTTATGCTGGGAGCGGAAACAAATAGATGTAACCATTAGCGTAATAACAATAACACGCGCGCAAAAATCCAAATTAACAGCTTAATGACGTCAAGTGAAGCAGGCATATTCGTTACTGGTTACGTATGTCACGCAGTAGCTAGATTGCAAAATAACAATGCATACGCGAAAAAGCAAAATCTTTCGGACCTTTTTACTTCACGTATATCGCACATTTAAAGAAAAAAAAAAAAAAAAAAAAAAAAAAACGCTTTGGAGTGGGCTGAAGCATATTTTAGCCATTTCCTGTTTCCATACACGAAAAAGCAAAATGTTTCTGTTTGGTTTAATTATGGCAATGCTACACTAGGACGATCTGCCAAGTATCGGGGGGTGTCTTAGTAAGAAGACTTTCTCAGGGGTTCTAATGCGTATTCACGTTACATCTGGAGAAAACCTACCAAAACTCCAGACTATAGATCGACAGCCGCGAGATGGGCCCGAACCTTGGACTTTCAGCCGTCTATCATGTTCAGTGTCTTATCTACTCGGCTAAGATTAAATCCCAATGGGATTTTTAAGCGAAATCCCCAATGGGATTATCAAGATTTAAAAACTTTTTAAAAAACATTTAATTTCTTCAAAAGGGCTTTTTATTTCAACATTTTAATTTTTTCAAATCACCTTTTCTGTCTATTTTTCGAAATTGGAAGAAGGGTAAAATTTATCCTTGGGGTGGGGATTTTTTCAAGTAGTACCGTCCCTTAACGCACCTCCTGGCTACGAGCCCGGACGTTGGTAGCATAGGGCAAGGTGGAACTTGACCCTCTATGCCTTTTTGTATGACGTTTGTCTTCCTTCTTTTTTATTCTTTCCAACATGATAATCGTCCGCGCAGCGGCCGAGCGCATAGCACTCTGATCTGGGAGATGGAAGATGCCTGTTCAAAACCAGGTTATTTCCATGACCTAACCGTTCGGAGTTTCCCGTGGTTTCCTCCAAAACTTAGCGTAAGTAAGGGTTAGGACACCTTAGAAAGACTTCCACGGTGGGCATCCCCCCTACCGGTGGCCGTATTCTTCCAAACCAACAAATCAATATGATAATTGGCGTGTATGTTGCCCCCACCCAAAAGAAAATAATGGCTAAGGCCTCGGTCTTTCTGAATGCTCTTAACTGCTTTTGATCAAATTAGTTAAACATTTTCAAAATTAATTTTCATTACAATTCTTCAAGCAGATTCCGCACAGCCAAAAAGTAAATGTACTGGATTTTTTGCTATCGCTGAGATTAATGACCAATACAGTATTGGAAAATACTCGTGCACAACAGGAACGAAGGTATGGTTAGCATAAACAGTCAAGTTAAAATATTTTTTTTTTCTAATGACGCACTTGACCATCAGTCATTCGGCGCTACTAAGGCTCGATATGCTGGTCACTTTATTATAGAGACACCTAATAGGTAGACCGTTGAGCGAAACAAACGACACCGGAAAACTAGGCCACGGTCTAGGACACCCAGAATTTTAGGGGCGACAAGAATACTCCATCAAAATTATTTTTGGTAGCATAGGTCATCAATTAAAAAATATCAAGGTATAAAAACCGGAAAGATAAATCACATCGAATTCATTGAGCATGCTGCCCTCTTCCAAATCTGAACTAGGCCCTACCCTTAACTTCATAGTTTTTCTTGAATATTAATGCGCAAGTATATATTTCGAGAGTCTACATTCCATCCCCCCCCCCTCAACACACACACACACACGCACAAAACTTGAAAGATAATACATTTGATTAAAAACAATTTTTTTTACTATAAATAGAGTAATAAATTTTATTTTATAATAAAGATAATGTGTTTGGATTTTAAAGTATTTATGAACTTAAAAATAAAAAAGATAATAAAACTACTCTTTTTTTTTAGATTAGTTTTTATCCCCGGTCAGTTTTTAATGTCTTAAATCACCTTTCGTAAATTTTGTCACATTCATGTTTTATTCATTTTCACAGTAACAAGACAAATTAAAAAATTTTGATTAAAAAAATCTAATCTTTTAAATGCATTTTTACTTTTTCTAAAAGGTACTTCGGCTTAGCTGTAAAATTAAATCTGAAAATTATTTTATTTTTAGCGATGTGTATCACTTTAAATGTTTTTAAAATATCTTAACCATTTCATTTCATTTATTTGACAGCCTTTTAAGTGCTTCCAGATAAATCACCATACTTTTTATCCGTTTTTGCAAGACCCCCCCCCCCCACACACACATACAAATAAATAAATAAAGTTAAAAAAACTCTTCTGAACTATAGTTTTGTTATAATTACTTCTATTTGTATCAAAATATAACGGAATTTTACAGTGTAAAATGATTAATGCCTATAATATATGTTCTGTTGTAGATTTAGGCATCAACATAATTTCTTTTTCATTTTTAAACAAACAAGCACTTCACCTTGAAAATAATCAATTAAAGAAATACTTAAACTTGTTAACTTAATCCATTAAAGTCTTTATAATTTGCCAATTATTTTATTTGTTTGCTGTGTTGAACAAGAACCAGAATTGATGATCTAGAATCGGCCCAACAGATTTAACGGGCACATTGATCTTCTGTACATGTTTTTCTTAGATCCATAGTCCAATTCCCTATCACTGTCCTGTATTTACCTCAATTTAATATTAAGTAAAGTCTGTGTTTATTAGTTACCAACCAAATGCCATAATCGAAATAAATAAAATAAAAAGTTTTTTTTTGTTTGTTTATTTGTTTGTTTATTTGTCAGTTTGTATGTATGCTCATTCGCTATGGGCGCCAAGACTGTTTGTCGGTTCTGGACTAAATTTGGCGCACTGGACAATTGATTTCTAACCAACTACGGCTTATTATTACTGGTTTATTTTTATAAGTGCAAGATTTTATTCTGATTCATAGCAATTTATCTTGTTAGCTTTTAGGTCTTAAATAATAATTATTAGAATAATGAATAATTTATAAGTATACAGTGGTGGCCAAAATTGTGGACATTTCTAGAAACTTTTTATTTTCTAAGTTCGTATGCGTATAAAAAAATGTTATGTTCCACAAAATGCTAACTCTTTTACATCACTTTAGAGATAATTTAATAGCGATTTCAATTCAAAAAAACAAAATTAAAATATTTGTAGTACAAAGGAAGTTAAACAGAGATAATTATCGAGATGCATTAGATATTGAAGATTGCAGTGAGTTATCAGCAGTTCGTAGGGTAGTCTTAATTTTTTATTACAGCTTCGCATCGATGTTTTATTGAGCTGACGAGAGATTATTCAAGCTCAGAAAAGTAACAGTGATTGACTTGGAAAGGTAGAAATTACAATTCACTTCATCACTGTATTTGTTTTTCAGATTAAAGTAACTATAACTTTTACTCTAGTGAACATATTTAAATTTAGTTTTGTGCATTGAAATTAGTTATAAATTCTCTTTAAAATGCTGTATGAATTTGATTTTGCGAAACTTAACACATCCTATTAGCATACAAATTTAAAAACCTAAAAATTTCCTAAAGTGTCCACAATTTTGGTCACGACTTTATATTTATATATAAATATTTTTGTTTTTGAAAATATTCATTTTAAACATTAGTGCTGTTATTTTGAAGATGCTTTTAAAAAAAATTAAATTATGCTACGAATGAGGCATTAAAAAAACCTCTAAATTAAATGCTAGTGTAATTGTAATGTTTTTAAACAAATTTTCATTTCTAATTCTCATGAAAATTTTATTCGATACCATAAAGTGACATTGTAATTTATTCCAAATGTCTATGATCAATATTTAAAGAAGAAAACCGTAGGTCAGGGTTTTTGGACACGCTCAGACAGTAATAGGGATTGGAAGTGATTATGATTTTTATTTAATATTAAAAATATTAAACTTTTTACTTTCACTGTAAATTGTCACGAAAATTATTTAGGTTTTGTTGTTAAGACAGATCTACACGAGAGCTGTCTGCTTACTTAAGGCATGCCTTTGGCGGAGGACTTTGTAAGGGGTTTTAACCCAAATTCACGTTACATCTGGAGAAAACAGCCGCGCGGTAGGCCGGAACCCTAGAAATTCACACTTTAGTCGTTATCAACTGTCATGAAATTTGAAAAAGTCATTTATACTATAATGTAAAAGTTACTTGATTAATTTTTTTACAGTTTTATAAGATAAATTTATATCTTATAAAGCTCCCTTTCCCTTCTTTATAAGGCATATAACTTATTAAACTTTTAAGATAAAAAAAAACATGCTGAAATACGCAAGAATGACGATATATAAATAATTAGAAGGATAACTTATCAAATATTGAACCTCATATATGAATAAAATAAAGCAATATATATATATATAATACTCTCATTTATTTATATATATATATATATATATATATATATATATATATATATATATATATATATATGGGGGAAAGTACTATTTACTTTTTTTCAACAAATACCTTTTTTGCATAAAATATTTTGTATTGCATTAAAAATAAAAATAAATAAATAAACGTTTTAAATAAATAATATAAGCCCTAAAATATCCAGAAAGCATTTAAAAAGAGTACAGCCGACTGGAATCGTGGTGGACAGGTTTTTCTTTTTGGCCCAGCATGGGGAAAAGCACAGAGATTTTGTGACCCCACGACCCTACCCCCTTACGCCATGCGTGTGAAACCGTGAAACACGGGGTTACAAGAAATCAACAAAGTACATTCTCGCCAATACCTAAGTTTGGCATGCTATGGAAGCTTTACCTATAATTTTTTTTCACACTTAATTTCTAAATTCTTTTAATTATTTCACTCAAATAACCCGAACATGAAATATAAACTTCATTTCAGACCTTAACAGTTGAAAAGTATCTTAGTTTTTTTCCCCAAGCTAATCATACGATACGAACTATTTAATAGCTGCGGATAGCAATGCTGATAGCGCTTACTGTCAGTGTTGTTTTGTTAGTTGTTTATTATGTTTGGATATGATGAGATGGGAGTATTGAGAGTTTGAGGTAAAGGAAGACTTCCAGTTTCCTGGCTTTCGTGTTCGGATTGAAAAGTAAAAAGACAAGAAAAAATATTTTTCACTAAGACTAATTGGATTAAGACGATTGTTAAATGAATAATTAAGTTCTTTAACATTGTTTTAATCTTTTTGGTTAGCCCTATATAACTTGGTAACAACGGTAAGCTCCAACAACAGTAAGTGAAATATTTTTCTAACTATTGCATTAAAAATTATTTTGTTTTTCTTTATAAGGTACATGGGGTTAAACAATTTCTTTCTTTATTTATTTATTGTACATTGTGCTAGCTCCAATTTTCAACGTTTATTGTATTACATTTTTTAGTTATAGATAGTTTCTTGTATCTGTTTTTAAGGATCTTTATTTTCAGATTTTTTTTTAAATTTTGAAATTTATTTAGATCATAAAAATAAGGAATAAAACAGTGCTGTTTATACTGATATTAATCTCACTTAAGAAAAGACTCAAATTGTATCTGCATTCAATATATGTGCATTTTAATCGGAAAATATCTGCATAAAAAATATCAAGCTTTTTGACTTAGAAAAAATAGGAGGTTTTTCAATTTTGGAAACTTAGCAAGTCTGTATTCAACAGGGGAAAAATTGTTACAAAAAGCTATTTTCTTCTTTAGAAAGAAGATTATACAATGAAATATAAAAGTACATAAATATGAAAATAGATCTTTGCTTGAAGTTTATATTTCTTAACAAATAGTGTACATTTTTTTTTTTTTTCGTGGGTAAGAGGAACTGCTCATAAAATAAAAGTTCAGTAATATAAAATAAAATATTTACACGAAATAAGTGATTTTCTCATAATAAACATGGGTTTATTAATAATTAATTCTATAATTAGTTCTCTACTGCAACAATCAACCCATTAAAAGTAATGATTATTATTATTATTATTATATGAATGACTACACCACTGGGACTAATTTTGTTAAAAATACTTAGTAAAATCAAAAAATATTTGTATGCTTTCAGGAAAATGGATGATGAAATTAAAAAGGAAAGCTTTTTCTGAAATTAACCGAAATTAGTTGGTGATTCAAAAAATATTGGTTAATTCTTCAAATAATACCCTTAGTTTCAGAAAAAGCTTTTAATTTAATCAAACATTTTTAAAAAACAAATAATTTTATTGATTTAGCTAAGTATTTTTAACAAAATTACTCCCAGTGGTGGAAAATTATTTATATATTAATAATAATTATTATTACTGTAATGGGCTGTTACTGTCCTAGAGAACTAATTATGAAACTAATTGCGGTATTTCTTAAATATGTAAGGTGCTGGCCGGTTTTCGATATTTTGTCGTTGCCGATACCGCACCAAAAACGTTATGGCTTTGGTTCAAAGATGGCATAGGGCTGGGCCGACACCGTTGTCGTTTTTGCCGACACCTATCCAAAACCACCCCATCCTTTCGGCCCGACACACGCCCAGGCGGACGTAAATTTGTCGTTTTCGGCACCGGCTGAGCGATATCGCCCCGGCACATTCTGCGTCGGCATGCCGATGTCGGCCCAAAACTTATCCGATAGGGCTGTGTTTGCTGTGAGGTTAGGAAATGCTAAAAACAGTCTCCTTCAACTGACAAAGCTTTAACAAATTGCTTCATGAGACCCAGTATTGTATGCAGAGGTGGAAATATTATGTTCTTTCTGTTGACAAGTGGCTGATGAAGAATGTATGGATCACCAGGTTTCAGGTCATATCTTGGCGGCCATTTCGACTGCACCCAATGCTCCTCACGAGTTCTACTGTCCCACATGCACACAAAAAAAACAGGGATACTTGGTATATCATCGTTGCTAGCCAAGGAGGAAACAGACCATTTTAAGATCAACACAGATGATCCTTTGGTGCATGTGATATTGCAACAAATTAACGACTCTATGTCTTCATATTCCTCACGCAAACATACTGAATGACCTATTGGGACTGCACCAATAAATTTCCATTGTGGAGGAGTACACACTCTAAGCTCCGCTTTGAGTTATCGATGAGCTGAAATTCCCAACTCTTCTATTAAACCATGTATGTTATGGCAATATACAAACCCATCATCACTTCGAAAGTATTGCAGAAATGCACTTTCTTGTATCGGAAGTAGGGTGCTTCAGCTCCTTTTCAAGCAATTTTTTTCCGTGCAGTCTTGATGCTAACAGTTCTCAAGCTTTTTTGGATAGCCCCAAATCATTTAACTCATGCTGCTCAAATCCCATACGAACGGGATCATCTTCAATTTTAAAATCTTCGTCATTGGGGTCACAGCAACAGTGTTTCTGGTGAACGAAGTTCGCTCTTGCGAATAGTGAAGAGAAGGTAGGTGTAGAGAAAAAACTTGACGTGATAGAAGAAAACTAACAACAGTTTTGTAATCAGTGTGCCCATTGGACTCTAAAACAGCTTAAAAATCGAACTCAACAGAAATTACGTTAAAAATTGTTCCTCAGTGTAATGTAGATAATCTTTCTTTATTGAATTAAGCATGATTACTGTTCATCCTATTTACTCTACTAATTTCATATCCTTTTTAATTTGGCGTAAAATTGGTGTCATTCTACTTCATGTATGTCAATTTCACGCGATTCTACATGCTTTGAATTGCTTTGTTGAAAAGGCATGAATAATTTTATGATGGCCGAAGCAAAAAGGACGCAGTTTAAAAGAAAGTTAAATTTCTTACGTATGATGGCAGCACTGAAATTCAATGACGTCATAATTAATTTTTTCTCCACACTTATCTCAGCGTGACGGTTACGCCAATTCGTGCTTTTTCTCCATCATAAAAGTACCAACGTGCCTAAAGAAGTTTTCACTTCAAATATTATGAATATGATACAAAAGCTCAATATCTAAATTATAAATTATTCACTATTTTCAGCCACAATGTGATGCGGGCCGAGTTGAAAATTTCAGGCATCAGTGGGAACTTCATAGTTGCTCAAATTCACATGCTGCGAAGATTAATTTTGTTCCAGTTTCGTTACCGTTTATGCATTTTAAAGATAATAGTATTTTTTTACTTATCCCAAATGTTGCTACATTTAATGGTGGTTAATTTGAACTAATCCTTTTTTTTCGTGTTTTTTCAGCATGTTTATACTTCTTTTTACATGTGTTATTATTATTCTTTTTTCCAATTAGCAGCGTCATCTATAAGAGACTTCCAGTGACTTCAATTCCTACATTTCTCAGTCTTTTTTTTTTGTACACTTTTTATTATTTGCAATCCAATATAGTAATAATACTTGCATTGGTGCTTTTATTTATGCACACTGTATTTCCATTGCAGTGAACACGTGAAAACTGGGTATCTTGTAACTCTTCGGTAAAATATATATGAAGAGTTATTGACCTGACGAAGCAAAGAAGATCTGCTTTGGAAAGTATAATCGCAATTGCTATCTTCATGCACTACTCATTTAAAAATATGCTGAACTGTTTATCATATTTTAAACGATGATTCTCTTAATCCTTTAACGCGCAGTGTTCCCGCTCTGGAAACATCAATTCTGACGTTTTGACTGTTGCGAGTCACGAAGAATAAATTTGATTTCTATAAAAATAGTTGTCTATAAAAATAGCTCCGCGAGAATCCTTTACTTTTTAGCACGTCATTTCCCGTAAAAAAATGGTCACGATTATTTTTAACAGCGCCTGACATCTGCTGAAAAATGGAAGAATGCGAGAACAGCTGGATAGATTGCCCAATGCTGAAAAAGGGGCAGCCGTTGCCATCGCTCGACTTAACTACCAGCAAGACGGCGGACGATCGGAAAGTTCATCGCGTGCCACAGATCTAGAGACCCTTTTTGACGACAGCTGGCTGTGCCGCACAGCCAGCGTCGGCATTAGGAAAGGGTTGCGCCTCAAAGGGTTAAAATAACATTTAAAAAACACTGTCAACTAAATTTAACCCTTTAATGTGCATATTTTTCAAAAATTATCAATATTTAATACATCCACTCAAATAACTATTTGAACATGAGAGAAACTTCTTGTGTTAATTTTATGAATAACTGATTATTTCTTGACAGAAGCTTGCAGATCATAATAAATATTAGAAGTTATTATATACTACATAATGTATTTTTTATTAAAAGAACAAAAAGAAACAACACGTTATAATCAAACCGACATAGGAAAAATGACTTGCACTCAAATACTTTTTCAAAAACTGTATGGATATGGAGTTTTGCATAAGTGCAAAACTGCGCACTAAAGGGTTAATATTCATGACTCGTACTTTTTTTTAAATCTTGCAATTTCAGGAGAATATAACTACTCTGATAAAAACATCCTAACTTAAAAAGTTAAACTAATACTTCAATATTTATTACTTTTCAATTATGATTATTTACTAAAGAAAATACGTTCATTACTCCAATTTCTCAATTAAAAAGGTTTTGTTTTTCTGTGTTCTACCACCGCTTTTATTTATATTGCTGAGGCAACTGTTTATGAGTAACATTATTTAAATGTCAAAAGAACCACTTCGAAAATCAATTGCTTTGAGAAATACAAAGGCAAACTCTTCACCTAGAGGAAAATACAAACCTATCCTAGGCAAACGACGCAGTATAAAAGACTTTTTAAGATTAAATAAAGAAATCTAAAAGAAAGGCTGTTTTAAAAAATATAGAAACAGGGCATTTGCCACTTTTGCTCAAGTAGGCTTTGTGCGTACTTTAATTTTTGTTTTTCTTGCGCATAAATTTTCACAGATTATCAATGAAAAATGTTGGCTTAAAAAAATAAAAGGAAAGGAAAAGAAAAAAACAGATTAAGTAATGTGCTGTAATAATTATGAAAAAAACCACTAAATTTTATTGCTCATATCGGTCAAAAAGGGCGAAAAAATAGAAGCAAAAGGCTTTAAAGTATAGGTGACCAGTCGTCCTGCATTTCGCAGGACAGTCCTTTCTTTTCACGTCTTCTCCTGCAAATTGCATTACGTACCAAAAAACGTAAGAATGTCCTTTTTGCATTTTCTCTGCAAAATGTATTGCATTCTGTGCCAGGCATCGCTTGTAGAGAACATGAACACAATTCATATATGGGTATCTGTATACGGATATTTCATGATAAATAGTTTCGATGTTTTAACATCGATATTTTATTTTATCTAATGCTCTTTTTATAAAATGTTGGCGGGTCATCTTTTTTAGAAAAGTATTTCTAGTTACACCCATAGATATATAGGAAAAGGTAGATTGAACATAACAAGGGGAAAAGCGACGCCTCTAATTCTAAGTGTTAGCCATTGTAGTGGTATACGTTTGAGCAGAATGGTAGTTGCTTAAATGACAGTGATTATTTCTTGTTATCAGCCAATGCAAAGTTGGCTACCCCCCCCCCCGTGCGACTGCAATGATGTCCTGCATATTTTACCTCGGAATCTCCCTACTTTAAAGATGTGTGTTGTTATTTTATAAAATTAAATTGAATTGAAAAAAAATTCTTACTATTTTATATCAAAGATTTATGTAAAATGCCAAAATTGATTTCCTAAAGAGCATTCCAGAATAAAAGCATTGTGCTATAGCATGTTCCATGCTCAAGTTATATTATAATACTGTATTTACGCTTCTATACTATATGTTTAGTGTACTTCAGTGTTATATGACTTCATTCTCAACCAGTTTTGAAAATAGCGCAAAATCTTGCCTTTAAAGAAAGTTATTTTAGTAAGAAGGAACGAAGAAAAACGCTCAAAGTTAATGTGCAGTGAGGCCATGAAGCCTTTTATTAAAAAAAAAGAGAAAAACTCTATAATCGAAAAATTATGGATACTGTTTCATTTTATACCTATGTGTTAAATGCTGTAGCAGCAAAGGAAATGTTTCCAGTTAGAAGTACTTAACAAAATCATAACCGTTACTTCAGTTTTTTTCTCGCAGTGAAAGGAGGTGAACCTTGATATATTTTTATATCCTTTGCACCATCAAGAAAAACGAGCATTGGACTTTTAACGACTGATGTAGCAGTAAAACTGACCATCTGGTTTTAGCAGTTTAAGTTACTTATGGCTTCACTTTCTCCCCAAAACTTTTTTCAAAGTGTCTCGTAATAAACATTAAGACGATAATGTGTCGAAGAAATGTTCTGGACTGAAAAAGAATGTTGACTGTACTTAAAGAAGTTGTTAATAATTTATTTCGGCATGGATCATCAATATTTGAACAGTTTTTAAAAAAATAAATAATGGTTATTGCCCGCGGAAATAGCATTTTGTGCATAAATTGCCGTGTAGAATGGTCCATCACTATCATTTAGAAGAAACGAAATATGCTGAGGCGGTTTTAGTAAGTCTAGCAGTGTTAGTATTTTTTTTTTTAGATAAAATATGCTTTTACTCCTTCTCGCAAGGTAAATGTGTGGCTTGAAGTTATAATGCTGTAAGTAACTTTTTTTTTCTTTTTACAGATTCGTTTAACAATAAAAGTAGCGTAAAACCTTGTTTTCAAAAGTAAACCCAAGCAAACGCACCCTTCCCCAAGGACAGATTAAAGGGAAGGAGGACGACCGGCTCTTCCGAGAAAAAAGGAATTAATGTAAAAGATCTTTTTTTACTTCCATAAAGTGCATGCGTCCCCATTGATTACTGCGCATTTTTTGAAGTATCCTGCCATTTTGCGCTTTTATATTTTTCAAAATAATTCTCATTTTTCGAAAAATGTAAAGGCAAACAGCTCACAAAGCAAATTTGTTGCTTTGTGGGCTATTTTTTCAAAAATAAACTGCGAAAGGATCTAAATAAAATGGCTTACAATCATGAATATTTTTTAAAGAGAATTACTTTACATGTTGAAATGCTTGTTACATGTTGATATTAATTCTAAGAAGTATTTTAGCAAAATAATATTTGCTGATTTGAAACTCCAAAATTACTGTACATGTTTACAAAAAAAAGTGGTTAGTTAAAATCCTTGAAGATCGACAGTTAATGCAATAATTTTTATTGCACTTCATCATGAGTTTCATTCAGTGTGAGGGAAATGTATAGGACTTTCTGAATTTAAATCATAAGATTATTTTATACTGTTATTTTTCTAAATTAAACTTATTAAACTCAACTATATAAACTCAGACTAAACTCTTGCTCCTCTTAGTAAAGTTATACCATTTCATTTAGTTCAGAATCTAGTAAATGATTCCCACACAAGATTCCTAACTCGGCAGCTTTTTGTTAAGCTTGTAGAACACACTTGATATGTTTTGCTTCCATGAGAAAGTTCCCAGATTTATTTTACATTTACCGCAAATACTTTCCTTTAAAAATTCTCAAAAGATTTCAGACTTTTTTCGGGGTGTTTAGTGCTGCTATCTTTTTTCGGTTGGTGATACTTTTTTCTCCTAGTAATACGATCCTGGGGCTCTGCTGGACTATATTTTTTCTTTAACCTTATTTCGCACTTTCCATTTGTACCACGAAAAAACTTTATGAAACTTTATATATATATATATATATATATATACTCGTATATAATCAAAAAGTAAAACACAATGAATATTAGTGAAAAAATGACATAACCCAAATGCGGGTGAAAAAAGGGAAAGAAACAGAGCCAGACAAAATGATAAAAAAAATGAATGGAATGGAAAGTATAACCTCTGGGACCATCCTCAGGAGCCATGCCCAGAAAATTATAATTAAAGACAAACAAAATAGTAGGATTTGAGTTGTGTGGCATATCGAAAGAGATATTCACTCCACACTTTTTAGGCTCGATCTTACTATTATAAAAAGAAACATGGGAAAGCAATATATATGTAGCATTAAACGGCTACGGGAAGATTGTTGTCGTGTGCCGGAGGAGGCGAGGCTGTTTGAGACCCATTCTCTGGAGGGGGTATTAGACGAGGCGGCTCGGGACTCTGGCTTAGAGCCGTTATTGTGGCATCCTGGCCGGTCTTCGCTGGTCTGCAAACGCTGGAGTGAGCTGTAATAATCCTTGGGCCGCTATGGCTGTCGGCGGAAGAATGAGTCGAACTGCGATTACACTATTTTATTAGGTGATTCGACATATCTTTCCTTGGCAGTTGCGGTCACGCGAAAAAGTCGCTGCAGGGCTGCATCAGCCCCTTTTATTAACTTTTTAGGTCGTGTCACATGACCCATGCACGTTGCGATTATTGGCAGATCCCAAAGTCTGTGCAGCGGTTTTCAAGGTTTGTTATGACTTTCAAGACGTCAGATTGACTGGGCGGGGTCTCCAAATTTTGAACCAATTTCAGATGAGGAACCAAACACCTGAAAATCGGCACCCCCAGAGGTATCATCTAACAACATGGAGGACATTGGAGTCCCGACAGATTTTACGTGCACCAGCTCCTATTAGAGTAAACAGTTCCACAGCAGTCCAGCCGAGAGGGAGTTCATCCTCCCAAACACTGGCCAAGCTGGATGCTGCTTCACTTGCCGTGTGAGAACGGAGTTTAGCGTCCAGACCACTCCGGGACGATTCGATTAGTTGAGGATTGAGTGTCAGTCCCTTCGCAGAGGGTAGCTTAGAACGCCGACTACGTGTTGCTATAATAGAATGGCCGACATTTCGGGCCTAGAATGACGATAGCTGATGGGAATGTGCCTGCCCTTGAATTAAAGGAAAGTTATTTTCTTGCCAATATAAAGTTACAACGAATTTTAAAAAATCAATCTGAACATTTATTATTTAGGTTTCCTGAAAAAATGCGCCAGTTTTTGGCTATGCAGTCGAATGCCCTTTTAACGAAGTCCGAGGGATCAGAGAAATCATTTTGCTCTATAACGAACTTTCGCTATGCCGATATTGTCGATCCATATTGTAGTTTGGAACAGATTTTAGTAGATCCATATATTGTAGGTTTTCGCTATGGCGAGATTTTAGCTGTAACGGACGTCGCTGAACCGGAATTCGATATAATTTTTTTAACCCTTTGAAGTGCAACCATTTCCTAATACTGAAGAAAGCACAGCCGTTGTCATCGCTCAATTTAACTGCTAGCAAGATGGCGGTCGATCGAATCTTTCATCGCGTGCCACAGACCTAGAGACCATTCTTGACAGAGTTGGCTGTGTGCACGCACAGCCAACTCAGCTGTGTCAAAAATGGTACACTAATGAGATGAATGTACACAAATGAGATAATGTACCAAATTTCAGCCTTTCATCATACGAAGTCACAGAGATATTTTAAAGAAAGGTGATCGGGAACTATACATGATTTTGTATGTAAACGATTATTCCTAGAGGGGACAAATATTTCCTTTCGTTATTTCTGAAGTGTGATCAATCTGAAATTTGAACCACTGAAGTGTGATCATTCGACATGATTTTTCTCCTTCCAGAGATATTGAAAAGTGGTTTAAACCAGCTTTACATTTATCTTCATATCTCTTATACTTTTTAGGATATAATTCTCAAATTTTGTATGTAACTTCATTAGTGCAAGGAACGCATTTCACTAATCGGGAATTTTTTTTTGTACGGTGGTCGTATACAAATTTAAAAAATGTAACGTCTTGAAAATGAACGAGAGGAGTTTTTTCTTAACGGAATCTTATTTCCGAGCTTATTTTGAACATTTTTTAAATTTACATTGCACACTTATTTCTAATAAATAAAGAATTAAAGCCCGTTACCACCTTTTTGTGACACCCTGTATATAGCGGTAATAAACTAACCACCATTTGTGTACTGTTATAAAGGATAGTTTTTAAATTTCAAGTATTCTCTGCGCGATTCTGTCGATAAAACTGTCAAATCTCTTTTAATTAAGAAACTGATAAAACTTTTTTTTTGTCTCCGAAACACTCCTAACTCACAGCTTTTCTTTAATCTTTCCATAACAGACTTGACATGCTCTGCTTCCATGAGAAATTTCCCAGATTTATTTTGCATTTACCACAGAGACTTTCGCTTAAAAATACTCCAAAGATTCCGAAGTCTTTTGTGAACATTTAGCGTCGCTATCTTTTTTCGGTCCATGTATTTCTTCTTGGCTTTTTTTCCTTCGTATGTAAAGTGATCTGGGGGCTTTGCCTGCCTGTTCCTTTTCTTTCGCACTTCCCGCTTGTATCAGGAGGAAAAATTTATAGTCGAATATTTTACGTTTTCTTTTTTGTTATTTCGCTTCGCAATTCAAGGAACTGAATGAACAGCTTTTCCTTTGGAATTAATTCTACAGAATAGATTGTGATTTATTGGCGAGGGCATTTATACTCGAATTTGAAATGGAATGTCCATGTTGGTATGCATTCAGATTGAGGGATACAACTTTTTTCATCATTAAGATTGGTGAAGTATCAATTGAGATGTGCTATCTGAATACTGTGGCATTATTCCAATTTTTAAGGGAACTCTAACCAAATCGAAACTTGATCTCTGATAGTTAATTTTATTTTAAAAATAGCAATTCTGCAATCAGTTCAATAAGTACTTGCATGGATTTCTCGTTTCTGTCAGAATTTTTGAGCTTGTGATACTTTTTAATCTATTTTAGCCACAAGTTTTCATTTTAAATCCCTGAAGCTGACCCAGACAGCACAGCAAACTTGCATCAAACTTGCAGCAAGCTTGGTTTATCAAGTCAATAAACTTGAATTAAGCTTGAAAATTTCAAGCGTGTAGGCTTAATGCAAGCTTGAATCAAGTGTTCTAATTTATACTTGCCCAGCTTGCATTAAGCTTGACATAGCAAGCTTAATTTCAAGCTTAAAACTAAATTTCCTAAATACATGGGGCGCCCGTCGGCGAACTCGCCCCACATATTTTATTTTTCCACGCATTTCCCCCCTCTACGCTGAAATTTCAAGTTATTTTAATCTGTTACCATCAAGCGTCTGCGATCGAACTGGGTATCTAAAGGTTGGGAAGCCAGCGTCCTAACCACTCGACCAACCTGAGTTGCGTTGATATGTCTAAAGTTTGAAGTGACTGTTATGGTTATCACGCCGTTTTCCGGCGAGATAGACCAAAGGCATGTGTTTTTCTGTTTCTTTTATTTTTCCATGGGATGAATAAAAATTAAAATAATGTTATGTGTGATTTAGAGACTCTACTAATAGGGAAATAAGCATAATATAAACTTAAAAGCAGTACACGTTTTAAAACTTTCAATATCGCGACACTCATGTTGGGCAATACTGGCCAAAATCGAAACAAACGACTGATTTTGAAATCAATTTCGTAGTATAATTGTATTTTATTTTGAAGAATTTCAATATTTGGAAATATAGAATCTTTTTTTTTTTTAGTTCTATGGTCAAGTACATTTATGACTGATGATAAATTATTTGTTATGTGGATGTGGCTTTCCAAATCAAGCAGGCATGTTGTATTCAAGCTTGACAGTTTAAATGACTTCTACAAGCTTGCTGCAAGCTTAAAGTGAATTGAACTGTCAAGCTTGTATTCATACGTCAAATTCAAAGAAATGTCAAGCTTGATTTAAGTTTATGTGCGGTCTGGGGAAGTTTTCTAAGCAAATTTATGCTGGCTTAAATCACTTTTCAATGGCTCTCGAAGGGAAAAAATAACGTCGGGTGATCGCATATGAGAGATTGTACAGGAATTACGAAAGAATATTTTTTTTTGCTTTGTTTTTTGCACTCTAGCAATAAACATTTGCATTCAAATTCATGAATAGCCTTTGACCATTGTTTAAAGATATCTCTGAGATGTTATGTGATGAAAGGCTGAAATTTTGTCCATCTCCTCATTAGTGTATGGGGCATATACTATTACCAATCGGGAATTTTTAGTACGGGGTTGTATACAAATTTATGAAGGGTATCTTTTTGAAAATCAACTGTTCTCGCATTCTTCTATTTTCCAGCAGATGTCACTGCTGTTAAAAATAATCGTGAAAATCTTTTTACGGGAAATGGCGCGCTAAAAAGTAAAGCATTCTCGTGGAGCTATGTCACCCGAAACTATTTTTTTGGAAATCCAGTCTATTCTTTGACTGGCAACAGTCAAAACGTCAGAGTTTGGTGTTCCCAGAGCGGGAACACTCCAAATTAAAGAGTTAATACGTTTGTTGGGTGGCGGCATGTACCCTAGGGCCGCCCTTACTAATAGATAAAGAATTAAAGCGTGTTTCCATCTTTTGGGTACACTCTGTATACATCTATGAATTTAAATTTTTAAATCTTAAACAGTTGAAAGTAAAACGCATTTAAGAATCTGAAAAACAGAAAAATCAAAGGGTTACATTAGAACGTGCATTATTAGAAAAGTATACATGAAGACATTAATAATTCAAAAACACAAAACCTTCTGTTTAAGGATTTATACTAATAAAAGCTTTGGAAATAACATTCATGCAAAAATAGCACACTACGATGGTTTCGAGTAGTGCAAAGGGTTCACCATAACTCAGCTGTAAAAATTCACTTACTTCCCTGCCTTTGTGAAAGTAGAAACTTTTACAGCTAAAGAAGGGTGTACCATCGGAAGCTTTTGACGGTACTATATTATTATATTATGCCTTTTATTTACATAGCTCTTTATTGATTGTAATAAAAAGGCATGGTTATGTAAAAGCTCCAAATAGCACTTGTTTTTATCAATTAAAATTTTGAAAAACGCGTGCCCATTGCTTTGCTGGCTTGCAAGTTTAAATTGCTTTAATTTGAAACTTCACATTTACTCAACAGAAATAACAAATATCAAAATGCCTATTCACTAAGGAAATAAATTACATCTACCTTATACGCTCGATCCTTTTCAGAATATTCATGCTCGAGTGATTATTTACTTTATTGTGATATTTGGAAATCAGCTCGCTTCAGGAAATTACTTAAACGATAAAGTTGAATATTTAGTAGCTATCACAAGGCCGGAGAAATAATGTTATACGTTAGTTTATTCTATCTTTATCATCTGCAATATATCACAGCAGGTTACTTGGACAGGAGAAAAGATGGAGTGGGGGTGGCTCAAAGCATTTTTGCTTCGCTGCTTTTCAAACTTAATGATGGCCGCTTTAGAAAATTTCTCTTTCAGTTCTGTTAAAGAACAAGCATAGAAAGTTTAAATTGATGAAGTATGCGGAACAATTTTATTCGAGTATAGTAGTGCTTAAATGAAATAAGGATGTTTGTTATTATTCCATGCTTGAAAAGCGAATTTTTCACGTGCGGCAGTCTCTTTTCAAATGAAATAGTTTCAAGTGCCGCAATAATGCCCTTTTATTACGTAACAATAAATAAAGTAATCACCGAAATTAAGATAATTTCAATTGTTTTATTTTTTCACCAGGGGGCAGGCTCTTTTCGACGAGGCATTCACCGCTACAACGACCCGAAGTACTACCCACTTTATTATACGGCCACACACAGAATTCAATACGGGGTAAGAAAGGATATAGCTGTTATTTCCCTCATACTGAGGTTACGCGATTTTACGTGATTTGACTGATAGTATTGGAAGCCACTCCGTACAAAGTGCGCGCTTTCGAGCCCATTGGTGATTAGGTCTGCTCGATACGCGAAGGGAACTCTGGACTAAAGCCACACACTGGAAAAAAAAAATTGTCCTTCCCTTCCAACCCAAAAGATCGCGTGACTTCTTTTTCAGAATCCCCATACCTATTATACGTTCTCTCTTTATCCCAGATCTATGAGGTCGCATAGTAGGCAGCCAACGTTACCCCCTATGACAAAGCAATGGACGATTTTACAACCAAACCGAAGCCGGAAATCGAACCCGAACCAAGACAGTTCGTTAGAACACGACATCACCTGGGCGGCTTATTTTTAATTTAATTCACTCATTTATGACAGATTATTTTCAGACACCACCATCAGGTTACATGACTTGGGGTTTCAGAAGGGAAACACTGTTAGGACTAAAAATGTCTTATGAAATTCAATTTAATAAAGTGCAGTAATATAAATTTATTTAGAAAAAAATATTTTGTATTTACTGCTTGCAATATGCACTGTAATCTTGTATACACGACTTTTATTTTTTCCTTTTTAATGGCGGGAAAACAAGCGACGAGTGTACACAGAATTTAAAATTATCATGGATTTAATGAATAAAGTACTTTTTCCGAAATTCATTTTGAAAAGCTCTTTTTAATTTACGAATTAGATTAACCTGAACTATAAATTTTCAGTAACTCACAGACAAAATAAAATTTCATAAAACTTACATGATGTGGTCAATGAATTGTGCGGTTAAAGCATTCATTAAATATTGTTTATTTGTTATAATTTGCATTTTATACCCAAAACATTCAAGTGTTATGTCTATTCCAGACATTTTTGTTTGTTTCTTCTTCAATAAATCTGCATTATTTATTTATTTAGTTAGTTTAAAATTCCTTCTTTTTATAAAATATCCATTATTTTTGTACTCGGATCGATAGTTTCATGTGTAAAAAAATTCGCTTTTTTGTATTTATATAAAATTGATTAATATATAATTTTAAATGAATGTCTTGACCGGGGGCGACTCATGAATAGGGGCAGAGGAGCCCGTCTCCAACAGCTATTGCAAGCTTAATAATTTCCAGTCATAAGAGAAATTTTCTTTAAGATAATTCTTTTAAAGACTTCATTAAATTCTCACAAAAAAAATCCCTACATTAAAATGTATGCGTATAAAATTTATCCTTTATATTTTTAACTGTGTGAAAGAAATATTTTAAAGGCTGCTTTCTAAGTATTTCTTTATCTCGTTAATATCTTGTACAGACAAAATTTAGAACAAGCACTATTCAAATACAAATAGTAATAAGAAGTTCAATATACTTCCCAAAGCAAGTATTCTTGAGACCAACCAATTATGCCTGTTTTAAGTGTGCGCCAAGAGCGGTAAACACGGAGGAGAAATGCTTGCTCAGTTGACCATTACTCTAACTTATTAACCCTTTGAGGCGCAACCCTTTTCCAATGCTGAAAAAAGGGCAACGGCTGCCCTTTTTTCAGCATTGGGCAATGTATCCAGCTGTTCTTCACATTCTTCCACTTTTTCAGCAGATGTCAGTGCTGTTAAAAATAATCGTGACCATTTTTTTACGGGAAATGACGTGCTAAAAAGTAAAGGATTCTCGTGGAGCTATGTCACCCGCAACTATTTTTATAGAAATCAAATCTATTCTTCGTGACTGGCAACAGTCAAAACGTCAGAGTTTGGTGTGCCCAGAGCGGGATCACTGCGCCTGAAAGGGTTAACAACATTTGGCTGTTTAGCACTAAATTAATGTGAAAGTGCAGTTAGTTTAGCTCCCGTTTGGGGTTCACTTTCATTTGGTCCATCTCATGCGCTTGCGATGGGCCACAGTGAAACATTCAAAGATTCAATCCAGAAAGCAACGATGAACACAGAAAGGAGAATCGCTACGATCACGTCTATGCGACGAAGAGAACGAACAGATCAACGCAAGTAAAAAATAAAATATTTATTTCTATTTGCTGCCTTTAGAGTCTGATTTATATTAATTTACTTGATCCTGTAAAACGGCCGTAAACTCTACATACCCTTTCTTCGGATAGAGAGCAGTATTTTTTAATCTTAACTTTAATTTTAATAATAATCTCTTTTTTTTAAAAGCATTAATTTTCTGTTCTTTGAAACAAAGATAGGTCACTGAAACTCATTTTAAATAATAATTGTCCATAGAGTATAATGCAATGGAATTCTTTTGGGTGCCCCTGTAAAATAACTAATCTTGCTATAGACGTCATTTTCGATAGGTCCATAACAGTTACATTATGTAATACACATAGAAAATACACACCTAAATTTCATAGCAATCGATTAATTCAATTTTTTGTATATATGCCCCTACTAGCAATTTTGCTCGGGCCGTCATCGGCTGGCTGCGTGGCCGGTGGTAGCCCGAGCAAAATTGCTAGTAGGGGCTATATCAATTGCTGATTATTTCAAAATTGTAACCGTGAAAAGATACAATGGAAAAAATGTCTGCAAAATTACACTGATTTAAGTTCTTGATTTATTGATAATTTACCAGTGATCTAGAGAAATTGGAATAACCTCTAAAATTACCACTCAGCAAAACGAAGTCATTTTTCTCGAATTTTTGAAAGAAACTTATCGATCTTCTACGCCTCGACTTTTAAAAAAGCATTATCTTTCTTCATTTTCTCGAGAGAAAATGTCAAATAGCAACGTAAAATATCCTTCCCTAGATGAAATACCTTGCGCTTTGCTTGGTCTCATAAATATAATTTTAAGCTTAATTATATAATCCGTATACATATTGAAAATTATTTCAGCGTAGAATAATTATATTGCAAATGGAAAATTCGTAAAACATAAGATTGTTTTGATTCTTACTTTTCATTTCCAATCAAAGCACATGTACTTTGCAGTTCACGACAAAATGTTTCGAAAAAAGATCAAAGTGGTGCAGATTTTGAACTAGGGATGAGTTTATCTTTAAAAACTCGAAAGAACTTAACATCTTTTACTGTCTCGAAATACTAATTAATTGATGTTTTTAAACAGAAAAATAGACATGCAATCACTGTATCATTCGATGTTTGTTTAAATGAAATTTTAAAGCCAACGCTATCCTATCGATTTTTCAATAACTTCCATTCCTTCTTTTCACTTATTTTGATCTTTAATAATTCAGGAATCATATTTCAGGATTAGTCTTTTTAAAAAGCGATAGCTTTGATGTTTACTTAAAAGCATTTTACTAATATTATTCTAAACAAATACTTTGCTTTGTAGATTCTTTTGTATAGATTTTTACCAACTGGCATTTTAAACATTTTATACTAACTGTTTAAATAATAATAATTTTAAAAATATATGAATTTCAGTACTTTGTTGGATTTTCAAGTAACCCGCAATTACTATTTTTTGCATGCATTAAAGTGCTTATCTTAAAATAGAAATAGTAGAATTTGCTGAGATAATACATTCATTTTAAGACCAATTAGTTTTTTGTTTTTTATTATTTATTTAGCAGCCTCTTTCAGATGCTTTTATCTATATACAGCTAAATAGATTTTATTTCATTTATTCATTTACTTTCAACTTGTTTAAACTTTTACTCAAAGTTTATAACAGAAAACAACAATCGAAGCTTTTAACAGACGTGTATGATCACTCTCTCTTTTATTTATTTATTTATTTATTTTATTTTGTGTGTATCAGAATTTTCTTTGGAACCTTATCACGTCTTTAATTAAATAATAATAATTTCACTGATTCTAAAATGATCCCATATAAGATGAGTACAGCATTAATGATAATTTAATGAGTTTGACATTTTACATTATGTTGTTGTCTTACATACGTACATTTTACATTATTTTGTTGCATGTTTATAGTAATGCTAATTGCAACTAGGAAATAGAATCGAATTTAGAAATTTTCTAGGGTAATTGTATCTTAAAGCAATATGATACAGTGAAGATATATTTTCAGACTTATAATTACTTGTACAAAGAGACAGTACTCTATATAGATGATTAGCTATGATATTTCTAAATACAGATATATACATACATGAGGTAAAATCAGTAAAACTAATTACATTGAAAGGAAATTCATCTCTTTTATTATATATGTTAAATATGAGTTTCTTGTCCTTATTTATTATTAGTTGTAAATCAAGAAAATTAATACAGTTATTAGTTAGAGGATTTTTAATTAATTCTAAATTATCAGGATAAGTAATAGGCAATTTATCCGTGTATATACCGCTATCTGTAGCTATAACAATATATCATCTATGTACCTATATATTATAAGTGATTGGACCTATGTACCTATATATTATAAGGAGTTATCATAATGTTTCTCATAATTAAATAAATAAAGATCAGCTAAATAACTTGAAGTAGATCCACCTTGTGGTAAACCTAAGACCAGTTTGTATAGTTTATTATTGTGTAGTATATAGTTATTGTATAATATAAACCTAAGTAGATTTTTGAAATAAGTAATAGAATATTGTGATGGTAGATTTAAACTATGTATGCTATTATTATAAAAAGATCTAGTATAGTATTGTAGAGATCATCTAAATGTATGTTATTAAATAGATCTTTAAAGTCATAAGCAGATATGGAAGATATAGAATGTAAATCTTTAATTTTGTTTTTTTAGCTCATAACTATTACTAATTGATATGGAATTGCAATTAGCCTTAATGTATAAATTATGCAGGGAAGTTAGTATTTTTAGTAATGATTTACTAGCTATATTATTGTAAGTATTACATCCAGTAGTTACAGTTCTAAACTTAATTAGAGTTTTGTGAAATTTAGGGATTAATACTAAGTAAGAATAATTAAGATTATCATGTTTCAGGTTAAGTAGCTTATGGCAGGCTAGCATCTTTTTATTAAATATGGACTCAGTGATATTAGTGAGTTTAAAGTTGAATTGTTGTTAATTGAATTAGATAATAGACTATGATATAATTTTTTACAAATAATTGCATAGTTATTAAACGATTTATCAACATAAGTAATAACAATGTATTGCTGCAAATAGTTAATCTGATCAGATAGATATAGTTTTTTTGGAGATGCAAAAGATTTATCTAATATATTATTTAATGAAGACAATACTTTAATTTTCCACATATTAAAAAAGGCAGTAGGAATATTGAATTTTAGAGAAGTGTTATATATATAATAGTCAATATCATAGGTAAACTGTGCAATAATATCATTTATATTATATTTAGATGGTAGTCTAAGTACCTTTGTTCATAAGTTGTCTTAGTTTTAAATCTTTTATTATATTAAGGTCACCTGTAACTATGTGTCCATAATGGAAATTAACAAATGAACGATAATGATCACTGGTACATAAACAATCAAAGGAATCATCCGGTTAAAAATTCTTACAAAAAGAATTGTAGTTGAATATTTTTTCTACCCATGGGTATAGGATATTTAAAGTATTTTTTTTATGTGCAGGTCATTAATTGGAAATAAATCACTGTGTTTAGAAAGAAGTTGATTATATATGTATATTTCGCACATTAAAACTAACTCTAAAAGATGTATAATTATCTTAAACTTCCACTTCCTCTCACTGTTGTGCAGAAATTTCCGTTTCGTTTAACAGATAATCATTTATTTAAGATTAGAAAATATTTTACAATGGTAAGAGATTTTGAACCAATCACGAGGAAAGTTTTTAAAGGAAAAAAAAAAAAAAAACTCAGTGAACAATTATTTTCAAATGCTTTTTCAAGTGATAAAAGGAACAAATTTAGTATCTTTTGAATATGAATACGAAAACTTTATTCATTCAAAATGGCTAAAAGTACTTTAAATGGACTTTCAACAAAACATTAAAATTCTTGTCGCTTTAAATGAGACTTTAAGAATATTCGATGATAGAGTTGCTAAAGTTAGTTTATTCATTAGAATTAATCTCCATCATTTAAAAGCTATATTACATTCTTTTTCATTTTTTATTATTATAACTTGCTATGGTTACATTTGGTAAAAGGCGCGGCAAAATGCTGTTTCGGAAAGAATCTGTATTTTTATCATAAATAAAACGAGAGTGCTAGCCTTTCCTGAATGCATATGTATTTTTAAGTATTGGGAAACGGTACCCTAATTTAGAAATGAATTTTTGCAGCGTATTTTGAGAAAATAAAATATGTTCACAACAAATTTGGTACCATCAGGCTTTTTTTCAGTAAATAAAAGATTTAAGGTGATAAAAATTCCCCTCGCTTGGAAAAGTAATGAAATATTTTTACTGTGAGTCATTATAATATACGTGATTGCACTTTATATCGATTTTATGATTTTCTTTCAACTTTAATTTTTAATACGCGTTATAGACCCTTAAAAAGGCTTCCCGACAATGAATTCTCCCTACGCAGATAGACCTTATGTAGCATTGCCTTAACCTTAACCAATTACCTAACCTCACCTAGTTATTTTTAAACAAGATGAATAACATTATAGTAGTAATGATGCATTCTTTTCGGCATCAGCTTACTTTCTGCATTAGAATAGTTGAATAGCACGATATAGTATGAGTTTTTTCTTTATATAAAAATAACGCAACCTTTAAAATAGACCGATTGATTTTGTTACAATTGTATGTGTTTCTTTACTACGTTGATTATAAATATGGAGAAAAAACGCAGATACGTTGTACGTTTTAGCAAGTATGCTACTCTGATAATGTTTATTTATGCAGTAAAAAATGCGAACAAAATTTTTGCATTTTGAAAATTAGGTATGTCTAATACAAATTATGTTTGCTTGTTTGTGTAGTACAAAAATTTACACTTTAAAAGTGATCCGCTTGAAATTTCGCACAACCATATCTATATAAATAAAATTAGACTTTTGTCTGTACATTTCTTGGAAGTAAAAAAATTTACGGTTTCTATCTGTTTCAAGCACCAAGGAATCCGATGCGACCCTCAAAAAAAGTTTGTCTGTCTGCCTGTCAGTCGTTCTGTCCTTCTGTCATTCTGTCCGTGACGCTTTTTTTGTTTAAGCATCACGTAAAAACGACTGAAGCGAATGATATGAAATTGGTGTCATGATAAGTGGTCACTCAACTTAAAATATAGGCGTCGAATTTTTAAAAAATCTTGATTAGATTTTCAGATTTTACGAAAATCGTTTCAAACTGCGTAAATTTGTGTTCGAGCATCACATAAAATCGACTGAAGCGAATGATATGAAATTGGGTGTCATGACAGGTGGTCACTCAACTTAAAACATAGGCGTCGAATTTTTAAAAAATATTGACTAGATTTTCAGATTTTGCGAAAAACGTTTCAAACTGCGTAAATTTGTGTTCGAGCATCACGTAAAAACGACTGAAGCGATTGAAATGAAGGTCCCTTTTCCTGCTTTACGCTATATTGAAGTTATTGCAGGACAAGTCCTTGATGCTATATTGAAGGACGACGAACGCTCACTTTAGATACTTTTATACAGCACTGATATAATTTTCTCGCAATTGTTATCGTAAGTATTGATCTATGATTATCAAATATACAATCAATTCTACATTTCAAGGTGGATTTTTTTATTTATCACAATGCTACTTTTGAAACAAAAATGAAAGATAGTAATTATTATATGAATTTTTATATGATGAATTTCGAAGCGATAAGATTTTCCTTCTTTTCTTTACATGATAAGAAAAGATTTAGGAATTACTTATTTTCTTGTTATAACATTATTATCTTTTAAATTCTTATCTTTTCAAATGAAACATTAAGAATATTACACCATGCAGTTGTTAAAAAGAATTTTGGTTTTATTTCCTTTTACTTTATTTTTGTCATTTTTTTTTTGTACCAAGCAAAATACGTTCTTAAATAATTTAAATGTGAATGAAATTGATAAAACACAGCATGAGAAGTAGCTAAGGATAATATTCTTTTAATTTAAAGAAAATAATTTTTACAAAATATCGAAGAGGGAAACTATCATTATAATGTTTTGTGAAAAGATTGCATTTTTATGTTTTTGGTTATTTTTTAGGAAAAACTTATTTGCCTTGTTTAAAAAGTTCATTTTGGGAGGGATACTATAAATATATAAGAGGAATATTATAAATTATATAATGTGTCTAGGAAAAACATTTTGTTTTATGAAACTTCCGCAATATTCTTGAGCATATATCAAAAGAGAATATAGATTTAATTCAATCTTTCTAACATTTTAGACAAATTTATCTATTGTTTTTCCTATACTGAGAAAGATAAAATTGTTTCAATAATTTTCTTCTTAATGCAGCTCTCGATTAAAACTTTATTTTATAATCTCTTATTTCAAACTTCGTCTCTTTAAATAAATTTAAGCCTTTTTTACTATAAAGCGATGAAAAACATTTCTTTTTCATTTTCTTCTATTTATCTAATCTTTTTAAATAGTTATTGTTTAATAATTTAATTTAAAAAGTACATTTTGAAAATTTAACTGCTTTTTTAAATTCCATTTAATGCATAGAAATTAATAAATTACACTGGGGAACATTTTTTTCCTGAGGTTTTTCAACAGATCTGAGACACTTTCGCATCACTGATTTCAAATATTGCGTTTGTCTTCCACAATCTATAGTTTTTATGTAATTTAATAATTTAATAATATAATCCGTAGCAAAAAGTTTCGAATATTCATTTTAGTGACTACTAAATTTTGTCTCTTCTCTGGTACGTAGGGCATACCCTCAGGAAGAAAGCGATAATACTTTTCAGTTTATCATGAGAGAAGGTAAGGTCACGTGAGTTTGCTTTTAAATGCTATTTCTAAAGGAGCAAACAAGTGCGTTTAGTAGACGTTGGTTCACATCTACCTGTATGCAATGGCTTCTTCAAGTAGAAGTAGATTTTTAAATAGCTCTCATTCATTTTCTTATATATGTGGCTGTTAATGACTTTTCCGTCAAAGGCACAATATTTCATCTTTTTAGTCACCTTGATCAATTTCCCGAGAATTTTGGGCTTGCAAGTAATGAACAGGGAGAGCGCTTTTATCAAGATATCAAAACGATGGAAGAGCGGTACCAAGGCACTGGGACAAACATGACCATCAAATGAGATTGCCCTCGTCAAGTCCACAAACGCAAGAGTTAGAAGCGCGAATTCTTGCCTAAATAGAATCATTAGCCCAAACCATTGTGAGTTTTTCCTTATTTAATAGCTGTATCCTATTTTCAATATCGATTTATGCATTTAATCAGTGCATATCGATTTATGCACTTGCATCAGTGAGTTTTTGCCTGTGCCATAAGTCCAAGTCATTTTATATGTATAAATATAAACATATATATTCTTTATAACCTTGTACATTCATGCAAAAAAGGAACTAAACTAATTTAAAAATGCTATTTAAAAAAAAATCTGTGGCTTTCAGTACGAAACTAATTTCAGAATTGAAATCAGCACACCCGAATCAGGTAAGATCAAGTACTTGCAGAAATGCAACAAAAATTTTGTTCCTCAGTGTTACAAATAAATCAGTAAATATATCAATTAGTAAATATAATTATTCCTCAGTGTTACATGTAAGTCAATTAGTAAACATATAGATACTTAAAGACATATAAACATGTTAAATAAACACACAAGGTGTGTCCATAAATTTCGGTGAATGATCCCAGTTTTAAAAACCCTTATTAGGATGTTGCGTTCACACACGCAGGGATATACATAAGAACTAACGCCTCCTGGTGTCCAAATCGCGAAAGTTAAGCAGAAGTGCGTACTATGGCCAACTGAACGCAGTGAGTGAGAGAAGGTGTGTCACTGGGAAATGGAGCAATGCGTGAACATCAAGTGTTGCTTAAAATTAGGAAATGTGGCGATAGAGACACCTGAAATGTTGATGAGAGTAAAATGCATGTTTAGAGTGTTTTAAACGATTTAGAGACGAAAAGGAAGCCATTGATAATAATCCTTTTGGGTCAGTTATTGAATATCCTCCATATTTGACAGATTCAGTAACGTGTGACAACAGCGATTCCAAATGAAGCACTTTTAGACAGTTTCCACCATCTATAGAAGCATGTTGTAGCTAATAATGATTACTTTGAATACCGTTAAAACTATTTTGTTTGTAACTCTTGTTTTCTTTATTTTATAACACCATTCACCACACTTTTCGGACACATTTTAATTAAGTATGTAATTAAGTATGTGCATAAAATATAGATTTTTAGTTTCAATAATTTTTAATTCAACTTTATAGAGCAACTTATGTACTATCGTATTAGCCCGAATATAACGCAACCCCGAAATGTTTCATCAAGATAATTAGAGAAACCCTAAATGTAGATCTCGAATTTAGGGCGAGACAAGTTTTAACGGGAAATGATCAGTCAAAAAATATCGCCTTATATTCGGTTTAAAATGCGGTAATATTGTATAATATAGTATTATTACAAAGAACGCTTTTGTCGGCTTACGCGTGAAAAAACTAAAATAAAAGAAGGAGTGTGGAACAATCTTTACCAAAAATCAGGCAATCGCAAATGAAGCTCACAAATGGTGATAGGGCTAGGAAGGCATATATTTATAGCTCAGTCTGTCAATATTTCAAATGTTTCATTAAAGTAACACAAATATCTCTCTATTCTAAAAAAAAGTAAAGGCCGCTGTCGCCACTGGCGCTGTCAAAGCTTGTTGGCCCATCTCCTCCTAAACCGTGGGGATTTAAGTTTCGACTAAGGTGCCCACAGATTCGGAAAATTCCGAGGAACCTGATAAGCTGACTTAAATTCCGAAAATCGAATTATTTTAGAAGATATTAATAAAAAACGGAAAAAATAAACGGAATGGTTGCCAGATTTGCCATAAAATCATTCATTCCTTTGCAACAAAGCGTTTCCAAGTATGTAGTATCACGTGAAATTGTCAAACATGAAGTAGAAATCCGCCCATTTTACGCCAAAATAAAAACTATATGAAATAAGTAACTCAAAATGTGTTACACAAAGTTGACAATTTTCAAATAGTAAGTTCGCTTAGACAACAGGAGTTTAGAATTAGCGATTATTCGTTTTTCGAAAACAGAATAACTAATATCTTGAAAATGAAAAATAATTAAAATGCAGATTATTTTAAAGCCGGTTCGGTCCAGCTGGATTATTTTCTACCAGTAGAAATATTTGGCGGCGATAACTATGCCATTATAGCAGTAATAGTACACTTTGGATATTTCCTAGCGCGACGAGATGGTATAATTCGTGGTGCTAAATACACCAATCTACAAACGATTATGTAAATGAAAATATGGATAACGGTTTTCCAGTAACCTTAAATGAACAGTACTTTTAGGTTGTGAGCATGTGTAAATCGCCAAATAATGAAAAGTCGCCATTGGTGGCGAGCTAGTCTATCTGTTCCGTAGCATTTATTAACTTTACATGTACGCAAGTCGCCAAATAATGAAAAATCGCCATGGGTGGCAAATTCGCAAGGTGTCCAATAGGTTTTACATTATTAAAAATACAGCTGAAACAGATATTCTGATTTTATTACGCTTTAGCTCCTAATTAATATAAACTTGAATGGCAACACTAAATATCATTGTGTTTCTGAGGAGTGCAAATAATTTTTCCAGCGATTATAAGCGGAGTCCGCACTCCAGGTGGAGTATAGCTCAGGACCCGTACAACACGGATTCCCATAACATAATATCTTCCGTGTTATGAGGGGGAGGGGGTCTACTGCAGTGTGAAGTTTAAATTTTTATGTACCAATGAAAATGCAAGAACCAAGCAATGTGTAGCTCAGTAATATTCTATCTGATCCAATCTTCGGGTTTTGTCTGTTGAAATTATGTCTTTTTTACGAATAAGCCTTATTGGCCGAATGCCTCATACGAAAAGCGGGCGTAGCGAGTCTCGGGACCTTGGCCCCTAGTACATTTAAAAAAATAATCAGTGATTAATTCTTAGTAGATGAAAAATATTTTATTTCTGTTTTGAACACTTCAAAAATAAATTAACGGCGGAAAATGAAAGTTAACTATTGTAAGATCACACACTACAGTGTCCTCGGTCTCATTTTAACTCACGTCCATGCCCTGACAAACTTTTACATTAAATATCCACCGGTTTCTTGGCGGTTGGGGGTCTTCGACTTATCAACAGATGTGACAAAATTAACTTGAAAAGCGGCATTTTTCATAGTGGCGGCAGATCCTGGAAATCAGGGAAATCATGGAAAAATCAGGATACTTTATCCATCTGGAAAAATCATGGAAATATCAGGGAATTTTGTAAAAATATCCAAAAATCAGGAAATTTTCCTTTTTGCTTTGCGAACGAGACCTTCATTTTTAGTTGTGGATCTGCATCTAACTCGTGAATCATAGATTCGTTTTGGATTATACAATAATCGACTGATGCAGACACTCAACGAAATCAAGACTCAAGTGATCTGGGTACTATGAGTCCAAAATCGCAGTTATTCGGACTCGTACTAAAATACGGATCACACAAGAAACCAGACATACGAAATAGACATAGGCGTTACTTACTAAGGTCAAGAGAGGACACTCGTCCCCCTAAAATTTTAGAAAATTCAGCTGTAACATGTTTGAAAAAGTATTTTTCTATTATAGGAAACATTTTGTCCCCCCCCCCTAATATTACACATGCCATAGCAGTTACGGTAATACATATGGACATGTGAATCAAACATATGAATGCGAATATCAAACACGCATTTGGGATCAAAACTTATGCATCTGGGCTATCTTCCAAAGTGATTATCGACAGGTACAAACCTGTCAGTAATCACTTTGGAAGATGTGTTGAACTTTCCGACCATAATTTTGTCAAAAGCTACGGCAACTTTCAGAGAAAGTACTTGATGAAATTTTATAATTTAAAAATCCTATTTCATATCATTGATGAAATTGTCAGAGAAAAGCCTATTGCTTCTTAAATTAAGAAATTAAACGAACACTTCGACACTTCTTCCAAAGTAATTATTAACGGCTACATAAAGACGAATTCTTTCAAACTGATTATAAACAGGCAGATGAATATTACCGCTTATTGCTGCGTGATGTTGAACCATATAGGTTCCCTTCATCACGTCAAATTTTTTTCACCCAGATCTACGAATCATCTATATAAAATTAAAATGCAGAGTAACCTTCCCAGTATGCCACCTCCCTCACTTACACACTTTACTGGGGCACAGATCGCTGCCACCTTCCGACTGAAAAGCCAGAGAGATATTTGCCATTACATTGGTAAATATCTCTATAAGTAGAACAACTCTGAAAGTCGGACACTTTTGATGGAATCACAAGTGTCTAACGTTTGGAGGTTTTAGTATCAAATTGGTCACTTCTATATCATCAAAAGTCTATTGAATTATCTTTTTAATTTTTTATACAAATTACCAAAAAATGATCTTAACTGCAATTGAAAAATAAATCTTTACAATCCTTACAACACATGAATATAAACATAGAGACTGCGATTTGGTAAACTTTTAGAGGGAGTTAATCTTTGCTTTGTTTAGAAAATGATTCTTTAAACGAATTAAATCAATAAAAAATTTTCTTTTTTGATAATTAATGAATTACAACACATTTGTAATTGATATTGATAATGATTGTCTCGCTGGGAAAAACATCAAAAGTCATTTTGAAACAGGATAACTACTTTGTTGCTTTAATGAAATAAAAATACAAACGCGATATTTCCAGATAAACCTTGTTCAAAAATTTCTTTTACAGTCATCAAAGGCAGTTGTACATTAAAACAATATCTTTAACCAATTTGTCACTTATTTAATCTATGAAGTCCATGGTAGGATGTTAATCATAGCAAACTTTATTTTTCCAGATATCTTCTCAATGGCAGAGATAAAATTTTATCAAGGGGGGGGGGAATCTTTTCCTGTCCTTTATCATGAAAATTCTTAAAATGACATTTTAAAAAGATAACAATCTGCTTTGCTGTAACTGAAAGTCCATTTAAAATATTTGTTTTCTCTTTCAATGAATGGGGTTAGAATTTTCTAATCTATGTTCTAATGACAAGAAAAAACCTATTCTTCGCTGTTTAAAATAACATTATTATTACGAATTTCTCACTTTATAAAGCTTCTCCGAGAAAAAAACCACAAAATCTATCGCGTGTTAATGAGACTACTAATATGAATGATCTTTCTTTTAAATCTTAAAATAAATGATTGTTCAGGTGTTTTTTTAGAATAAGGCAGGTACAATTGTGTGTCAACACTTCAATAAAAACAATGGTACAAGTTTTGTACAACAGTAGTTAATTCGAGGAAACTTTACAAAAAATACGATATGTTTACAGAATAATATTTGCTAGCTGAATAATTCTCTATCCAGTTGAATGCAGTTTTTATTCAAACAACTGTGCCTGCCAAAATAATAATAATAATGATGATAATAATAATAATAATAATAATAATAATAATAATAACAAATAAAAAACACACTGTTTTACAATTCTTTTTAGTGCATTTTTTACCATTGTAATTAATGAAAGTACATCTTTAAAAATTGCTTTAATAGGAAATTATACGAATGATTCATTAAACCTCTCTGTTAAAAAGAAGAAAAAAATCAATAAGTTTATTGCATTTCTTGTTTGTGTATTTTTCACTATTGTATATAATAAAAATGCATCTTAAAATAAAATTGCTTCAATAGCAAAGTATGCGAATAAAAGTTATTACACCTCTAAAACACTCCATAACATTTCTTTCACCGCACATTACGCATTCCAACGTACAATGTGCTTTTCCGCGTGCAAGTTCACGTTTGCACGCTATACACTAGGTATAAAAGTATTAGTGAAGATGACTAGATCGATTAATAAAATATTTTTACATCGATTAACGGAATATTTTTTGCATATTTAGGGTTTTCTTTGTCAGCAAACTGAATGAATGGAGTTTTGCTTGTCCAAAACACTGACGCATGTGAGGGGAAAGTTTTTCCTTAAGCAAGAGGACGATGGTTAAAAGTTTAAATGTATAACATCCACACAGCGGAATGTATGGTACATCATATCGCTGGCGGCTCGTAGGTTATTTAAATGGATGTTCTCAAAACAAATTTCGAAAATTAAGTATACAGATACGAAGCAACATACACGCTGAAATATATTTGCGTTTTCAGCAGTTAAAGGAAAACAATGTATGCAACTTAAAAAAAAAAAAAAAAAAAAATAGTCTAAAAATTTCGCCTTCTGGGTAAGTTTTAGCAAATGTGTTGGCTTGAGTCATTTTATTTAAATTTTCTTTTCAAGACAATGTTGAAAAATATCATGGCTTTAGCTCCAAAACACTTACTTTACTGGCATCTTAATTGTTTATACTAGTTCATAAAAATATTGCACTGAAAAATGAAAAAAACGAAGAAAATAATAAGAAAATGAAAAATAAATAAATTAACAAACCGATCATAACAAACCAAGGGAGAATTTGGAAAAGATAAACGAATAAAAAGTGTAGAGGTGTACTAAATATTTTTTAAACATTTAATTTGTTAATGTGTTTATTTTGTATCTTTTTCATCGGGGGTTCACGTGCTCATGTGCTCAAATGGACCAGCCACCCCTGCATCATATACATGTAATTATCACCAAAGAAGATATTTTTTCTGACAATGTGAAGTACCTTTCAAGAAAGTTTTTGTTAGCATTTCGTAGAAAGGGCACGAATGTTGTTTTTAAAATGTACAGGGTGCCGAGAATTGTTAGACACTTTACAATAATGAATTTAAAAAGAAAACTATACGTACGAACCGAGTATTTGAAGTATGGCCAACTTACAAATGTGCTAGATTTTCCTATCCTATAATTTTATACCAGAAAATCTGATAGACGGAGGAAGGTGTCAAGTACTTTGGAGAGAAATTCAGAAGAGACAAGTGGACATGGCGACTGTTTCAAAGATTTGGTAATGTGATTTTTCAAAAGGACGGTTCACCTACATATTTTTTAATGTCTGTGTGCTATTGCCGTAATCCACATTTTGCAAACAGGTGAATATGTGGCGGTGGTCCAATTCAGTGGCCTACCTGATCGCCGGATTTAACCCCTTGGCTATTTTCATACGGAGTTACATCAAAGATATTGTTTACAGTACTGCATATCCTAATGTACAGTAATGAATTCAGTCCCGATCCCTCTGCTGGTTTCCGCACAAATGCTTGCGGGACTAGTCTCGCGGGATTAGATCCGCAATTCCGCGCGATTGAAACTGAGCAATAAATTATTTTTATTACAATTTTACGCCGCCTTCCCTATCATCAACTGGCCAAAACTTCTTTGCATATTTATGTGATTTTATCCAACGATACTTGAATCAATAATTACAAATTTTAATTTGTAAGTTTTAATTTTTTAAATTGTCTTTCAGTCGGAGTCTGAATCAAATATTGTAATCTAAATTTTTCGCTAGTTCCCAATCTCCAAATGATCTGAAATATTTCATACTAATTTATCTATTAGCAAACAATCACGAATCATTATAAAAAGTATTCAATTTAGGATTTCATTTTTTTAAAATAAATTCTAGCTTTTAATTATTTTACTAAAAATAAATGAAGGCTGAAACGATTCATTGGACTGGTTCGATGTTTTTGTGTTCCTCTTTTCAGCAACTAAGAAAATAATGGTAAATATGTTAATCCTACTAATATTATAAATGTCAATATGTTGTATGTATGTTTGTTACTCTTTCATGCTGAAACGGTTTGAGGGATTTGGGTGACATTTGCAATAAAGACAGTTAAAATCCTAGATTAACAAACAGGCTACTTTTTATCGCGCAAAAAAAACACTGTTCCTATGATATACAAAAAAAACTATTTTATTAAAAAAAAATACAATTGAGCTTTTTTTACAAAGCAATAGACAGATGGCACAAATTTATGGAGAACGCAGTTTTTAATAAATAAAATCACCTGAATAAGATTTAAAATTTAATAAAATGTTGAAAGTCGCACAAGGTTTGCAATTTTTGATAATTATTCGCTAAATTTGATGCCAAAACGCGACAGAAAATGCCTGGCGAAGATTGTAAAATCGTTTTAGTAGGCGATTTCAATTCCGAAGAAGTGATTTATAGAACAGAGAAGACAAATACGGTACACTCATAGATTATAATACACTTTCCAAATCGTATTTATAAAGGTGAAGTATGGTTTGACTATGCCTATCGAAAATTGTTAAACAGTTTTGGTAAGCGATTTTAATATAGATTTCTAGAGGAAGTGTTATTTTGCACAAGAAAGGAAAACATGGTACACTTATGGATTATGATGCCCATTCCAAACAGTATTTAAAATGGTGAAGTATAATTGGAATATGCCTGGCGAAGATTCTAAAACAGTTTCAGTAGGCGATTTTAAGACAAATTTTGACACCAAAGATGCGTTTTATGGTACAAAAATGAGTTGATTGTTATTTTAACGCCCCCACTCTCTCAAAGTTAAAAAATCGCCTCACTTTGGCGAACTTTGCAGTCATGGGTCTCTAGGAGTTATGCACAAGTTTCAATGCTCCCAAAAGAACTAACGTGAAAATTAAAGTGAACAAATTAGCGATAAGCGCACCAGTCAAGGAATTAAGACACTTAATTACTAAAACTACATTAATTGGCAACCCAAAATGAATAAAAATATAACGGAATGCTGTACTTAACTTACATGTTGTTCCAAATGGCCATTTTAATTCTAAATTACGGTTTCCGCATAAATACAAAAAATCGTCATGTTGACTATATATATTTAATTATCGCCACCTTGGCGAGAGTCGGTGCGATAAAGTAGTAATGAACCTTAGAAAGACAAACATGGCAGATTCATGGTTTATGATGCACATTCGAAACAATATTTAAAACGGTGAAGTGTAGTTGGAATGTACTTGGCGAAGATTGTAAAATAGTTTTAGTAGTCGATTTTAAGATAGATTTCGATTCCAAAGATGAGTTTTATGGAACAAGGAAAAAAAATACGGCACACTCGTGAATAATGATACGCTTTCCATCTTAATGGAATAAGGAAGAAAAATGGGGAGGACTTATAAATTATGATTTTTAAACTATAGCACAATATAGCATCTTAGTAAAATCTGAAAGCGTTTCAGATTTTCTTCCTTTTTTTCTCTATACAAAATTAAACTTTACATTAAAATCTCTTTCCTTTTCTTATTTTTTTCTGTAATCAGCTGTTAAATTAATTCTAAGCTTGAGGGAAATGTTCCTTGCACGTCAAACAATGTTTCCGTGCACATTACAGCCTGTTTAATAAATCTTGATCTCAAATCCCGCTAATTTATAAGTAGTAGGGCACTGCATTCTCCAACCATCAGCGCCCTGGAAAAAAGTGATAAAAACGAAGAAAAGGTGATGAGAGAGAAGAAGAACCATTGATCATGGGAGCCCATACCGAATGGCAAGGAAGTGCCACGGTCACGCCCCCACCCAGCTCGCATATTGTTATGATTTACGTGCTGGCATAATGCAGAAGTTCTTCAACACTAAATATTGTATCTTTCTGGGACAGGACTCTTGACTTATCAACCCCCACCCCTCCTCAAAAATAAATAAATAAATAATAAAAATAAAAGAGGGAAAAAACAATCACACGGGCGACCCTGTTAGTGATGTCGTTGACAGGCGAATTTCGGTTAACCATGCAAAAATGCATGGCTCCCTCAAGGTTTCATGCAGGAAAACAAAAAGTCTTTTTGTTAGATATTTTATATGTTCTCTATCAAAATTAGATCAAGACGAGAGACTCTTTACTTTGTCTTTTTCAGCAACTAAGAAATAATTTAGTATATATTATTCTGAATACCATGACAAGACGTAATTTTCATATTTCTGTAAGTTTTTGTATTAATTATCAAGTAAGATTAATTATTCTTATTAAATCTAAACTTGAAAGTACTTAAATCTTACTTTATCCTACTTTCCTCTGTTGAAATGAATTCTTAGCTTAATGAAATGTCCATCCCGCGGAATCAATAAATTTCAATCGCGAAATCCCGTGAACCGAAAAACACTGCGGGATTGCATTCCCTAATGTACAAGAACTGAGTGCATTGTGGGAAAGGCCAATTATCTGCACGAGGGATTTAGGCCTATTTAGTTATTTTTATGGGTGGGATGCCCTCCGTGGGGGTCTTTTTAAGGGGTCCTAACCCGTATTTACTCTAAGTTACGGAGAAAACCACAGTAAAATCCGAATGGTTAGGTCGACGGACGCGCGATAGGACCCGAACCCTGGACCTGCACACTTCGCCCCTCTACCATTTCCAGTGACATAACCACTGTGCCATGGTGAGGCGTACAAGAACTGAAGCAGCAAATCACAGTTGCAGCTCATTCCATAACTCTTCAAATGTTTTCAAATACTGGAAAGGAAATCTAATATCGTTTAGATTTCATACGAGCCACCAAAAGATCTCATTGAAAGCTTTTAATTTTGCTCTGTATGCAATTAGTTAGCAATTACATTTTAATCGTACTGTGTTGAGAATTTTGTATTTTTAACTTTATATAGTGTCCAATGATCTAGGTCGCCGTGTATATTTGTATTAAGCCATAAGTCAGAAAACATAAATTCAAATTTGAGCTGTACACATAAATAATCTAGTGTGTAAGACTCATGCTCTAGCACTGTCTTATCGATTCTGATTACGTTCCCTACTTTATCATTAATAAATGCTATCATTATTCAAGGCAGAGCTCCTATGGGCATTATAAAACCATTAACGGATTCTGAACAGACGCTTATACACTGCCTTACCTAATAATTCACGCTCTGCTTAACTTCGACTAGGAATACATTCTATATTAATGATCTTACCCTGCACCATCCAAAATAATATTCTTTCCAGATTTAAACTTGCTTTTTATTTGTATAATCGGCTGCATAATTATATGATGGTTAACAATCAATCTAGAGAAACTCGAAAGGGTCATTTGCATATTATACTACAAAAATTAAGGCTACGTTATTGCTCCTTTTGAAAATTACTGCAGTGAAACTTTTTTTCGCGTAACACGTTAATATTCTTATAATATATGAATGCACTGGGAATGCATAAATAAATATTTTGTGATTGATGATAGTTATTTAATGCAAAACTCAGCAAAGTTGATTTTGAATCATTTAGTTAAATTCGTGCTAATTACATAAACAAGTAAATGTAGTCCTTATTTTTTTTCATATAATTAATTACATTATTTTTTATATTATTTCTTTTTTCTACATAATAAACGCAAAATACTTCAAAATAAACAATACATTATGTAGTTGCAATTTCTAATCCAGTGATCTAAAATTTAGATGTATGTCTAAAAATCTCATCTAATAAGCAAAATTTAAGATGTTTTAAAAATTAGATGAAATTCCTTTCAATTCGTCATTCTTATTGTTTTTCCACCTTCAAATCTGGAGACACTTTACACCTTTAATTTGGGATTAAGACCTTATAAACACCCAAAGCATATCTTATTGCACAAATGTTCTTTCCAATGTTTTCTGGCTAACCACATAACAGCTCTAGATTCTCCATATAGGATGGCGGTGAGCGAAATTCAGCGGCTTCTGTTTCATTGAGCTCCTGTGCGAGGAAGAACAACTCAGCTTGGGGTTTCCTAGTTTTGAATCAACACCAGATGATAGGTCAGCATCTGGATTGGTGGCCATAGAGGTATTGGCATACACGGTCTCAGAGCAGTCCTGTCGAGAGATGTTACCCTCCGCAAAAAAAGCTGGCCAAGATCGGCTCTGCTTTACTTTCGGTGTTCTCATGGGAGCCGAGTTTCGACCGACTGGGCCACTGCGGCTATATTCGGGTAAAAAAGTTAAAAAGGACTTAAATGCTGAAATGCTTGTTTCAAATAGTCTTTTTCTTTCCTTACGTCAGCGACATATATACTTTAATGACATCCATAAAATATTTAATTCTTATTTATTATTTTGAAAAACTGTTTTTATTTCGATTATCGTGTTTACTCAATAAATTCTACTAGCTCAAACATACATGTATCTTATATTTAATGCCAGTTAATTAGTTGAACATTTAACTATTATATTTGTTAAATGTTTGTATATTTTAAAAATATTTAGTAATACTGTAACAACAAGATTTACCTGAAGTAAATAGTACACCTGTTCTAAATAATTGTACATTAAATGTCTTACATAAATTATGATTACTGTGAAAAAGCTTCAGTTTTCATGTTAAGGAAGTTAATTATACCGATAAACATGCAATTCCATTTTCGAAAAATCATAGTTTTAGGGAAGAAATACCTAAAGATATACGTAAATAAAAATAATAAAAAATATTTAACTCGCTATACTTACTTAAATAAAAAAACCATAGAAAAAATTGTAGACAGAAAACATTTATTAGGAAAATCTCATTATAGTAAAGAAAATCCCGTGAGCTCCGAGACAAACTAGTAATAAACGACAAAAACAAGGAAAAAAACCCCCCATAAAATCCCGTACCTCTTGTTAGCTGTTTTTAAATGCCAGTCTGCTCTCCGGGAAAAAACAAACCACAAAGCAAAGAAGAAGAAAAAAAATTCGTGAACTATTTTTTCATGCCTGAAAAGTTTTGTACTTTTATTTTTCTAGTTTGTTTAAAAAGATTTCCGATTCTTTCCTTCCCTTTAATTCCATCTCAACCTCTGCACAAGATTTGTAGACGGTAGAGTAAGGATTTATCTTGTCCTGTCACATCATGTTGGTACTTCTTCACTTCTCTAGTGAAAATCCGAAGCGAAATTGCCTTATTTAATTTTCGGTTTAGAACTACATTAGAAGCTTTAAGGTTGTGTGGGGTACTCCCTCCCCCCCCCCCCCCTTTCCGAATGAGTCTCCTTTTTTCTTTTAACATTTTGTTTTCTTTCCAAGATTTACAATTTTAAATATTTTAATTAACGAGCTTTAAAAGAAGATACGTACAGTAGCTGGCCAAATTACTAGGAACAGTTCTCATGTTTTTGCGCATTATTTAGTTTGTTTGAGCAAAAACCTGTTTTTATGTTTCGCATGTTTTTTTTTTTTTTTTTTTTTTTTTTTTTTTTTTTAATAGATTATTCCATTTGTATCATAGAAACAAGATACCACGCAGATATATCCCGTAGAGACGTATATCTATCTAGATATATGTATGTATATACAGTGAAACTTCTATGAGCGACCCCCTCCTCTCCTGTACCATTCTTTTAAGGCTATACCCTGTACCATCTTTTAAGGCTATTCTTTTAAGGCATACATTGTTTTTTACCATGTATACTGAATGTTAAAAGATCCTCTAGAAGAGATCATACAACCCTCTATAAGACCGGTCCCAGTTCTGAAAATTTTCTTGCACTTTTCAGGAAGTAAACAAAAAGCCAGTGGCGTAACCACGGGGGGGGGGAAAGGTGGTTAGCACCCCCCCCATGAGGAGTTTTTTTGTCATACAAAATATATTTTCTTCATTCTCTGATCACACATACGCATACATAAATATGAGTTGGAGTAGTCGTAACGCGCACTATCCCCCGCCCGTGAAAAATGTCTCATGAGATCATGTCATCTCTGCAAAAAGCATCTTTCTAAAAAAGTCGTCCTACTGCGAATCGACAGCATTTGCTAGCACACGTACACTTTACCTACAAATCTTGTAGGTTAGATAAGAGACATTTCTAAGCAACAATTGATTTTCCCACTGGAGCAGCGCATTGTTGTGATCGAGTCACACGAAAAATTAAATTCGGAGAGGAAGTTGGGGAGTTACTTATGGTTGTGGAAAAACCGAAAGAAATTTTAAAGTAAATGGATTTTATTATGGCAAATTCAGAATGCATGAAGAATATGAGGATAAATGCTCTTTTATCAGATGTAAAAAATAAAGCCGAGAAAGAAGTACTCTCGGAGAGAGAAAAAATGAAACAATGTGAAATTTCAAATATTTTTATTAAAGTTAAATTTTAAAAATATGCTCGTGTAATTACTTACGTATTAGTACGAAGTTTCATCAATAATAAAACAATATTTTTAGCGTTTTCTTCGATGCCAAATGTTTATGCTTATTTGAGCGACCACCTCTCTCTTAACGACCAATTTTTCGCGGAACAGAGGGTGGTCGCTCCGTAGAAGTTTCACTATATATATATATATATATATAATAAAAATTTTAAAACAACCTTTAAACAGCGAAATATATGTCCAAGTAAAATTAAAAACTTTGTTAAGAAATCTTAGCGGCAATTTGTTAATTATCAAACGGATCCTATACGTTGTAGACATCCTACGTATAATATATCAGGTAGTATTATCTGTTTAGTATTACCTGTTTATACTAAAGTCAGGCAATATTGACATTTTATAGTCACAGGTAATGTTGCTCTATAAAATCGCAACTTAGGATTTGAAGATTTGAGGCTGACTTGAGGAGATGGATCAACAGTGGGCTTCCTAAACGAGCGAGAGCACTGGACAATGTACTGCACGAAAACAGACGAAGAAATGACTGTTTTCCGAGAGCTACATGGATTAAAAAATTTTCGGGAGCTGCTTAAAATATAGAGTTTTCAAATCTTGCATACGTATGCATAAAAATATAGAAGTTTAGCATATCAGGAGGCATGTTACGTACATGTCGGTGTATCGCAACTTTCAATTCCGCCAAATTGTTTAGGTTATCACCATAAACAGTGCTTTCGAGGTAACCACACTCAGCTTCGTTTTAGAAACGGCTACAAGCATTTTAAACCTATGTCTTCAGTCTTATTTCGTTTACCAATATTGCATACAGTGCCATTACCCCCCACCCCTTCACCCTGATAGTGAGCTTTTCTTTATCGCTGGTAAGTTCCCATGGCCTGCTTTACACGATTGCACGTTTGATCACATTTGGTCCAATAGTTTTCCTTTTCTGACCGTTTCGAAAGGGAACTATAATATAACCAACCTGTACTTTGATTTTCCATTTCGCAATAGTTCGAATCGTCCAGAGTGGAATATTGAGAGGAATTTACTATCAAAGAAGGAGTGCCATATTACATTTTCATACGGGATGACGAAACGGCTAGATTGGGTTCTTATGGTTGCGGAAATAAGCATGATTCCCGGGCGAAAAATGGGACTAGATGATTGTCTCACCACAACTAGTGACAAGAGTAGACTAGTAGGCATCAACAACATATAATATATATATATATATATATATATATTGAATTGAATGAAATATATGATGAGATTTTCAAAAAATGACTGTAACATCATTTTTCAACACAATAATAACCTCACTTAAATAATGATTGAAATTCTGTGTCCAGTAAGCCAAAACGTGCATTTATTTCTATAAAGATTTTATCGATGCTTTAAACCTTTTACAATAAAATAACTTGGAGTATACTATTGCTTTAAATGAAAAAATAAATAAAGCAAATATATATATATTTTTTTTTTTTAAATGTTAAAGTAAGTCAAATATATAAATAAATAAAATAAAGTATAAGTGAAAAAATAAAATAAATAAAAATTTCCTTTTTGAAGAAGACGCATTTATAAGGAAAATCCTATTACAGTGAACATTCTGCAAGTTCTAAAATAGACTAATTATGTACGGCCCACGCGAACAGACTAACTAAAAGGGAAAAAAAATCTCTCGTTAACTAATTTTATATGCTAGTCTACTTACTCAGAGAGAGAAGAAAAGGGGAGAAATATTATTTCATGATTGGAAAGTTTTGTGTTTTTCTTTTTTTCATTCCCCCCCCCCCCCAAACATTTACAGATTCTTTCTTCCATCTTTTTTAATTCTTCCCTCGAACCTTTTCAAAAGATTTGTTGCAAGAAGATCAAGAATTTACCTGATCCTGTCACGTGTTAATACTTCACAACTGCACTCCACAAGTGGGAACCCAAATTAAATCGGCAAACAAAAATGACCTTATTTAATTTTGAAAATGATGTGCGACTTTATGTATTTAATATAAAATTAATATTGCTATCGTTGTTGATGCGATTTCTTGTAAAAATTAGCTTTGTTGCGTCTTTATTTTACTATTATAATTTTAGGTGTTTTAATTACTCTTCAGTCATTTCACAAGCGATTTTTAACAATTTAACGCGCGGTGTTTTCGCCAAGTTGACACAAAACTTGACGTTTTGATTGTTTTGATTCACGAAGTATAAATTTGATTTCAATAAAATAATTAAGGACATAGTTACACGAGAGTCATTTTCTATTAAGCACATAATTCCTGTAAAAATTGTCGAGTATTTGTAAAATGGATGTCAGAATTATTTTTAACAGCACTGGCATCCGCTGAAAACTGGTTAATACGATGGAAATACATTGATATAGAAGAACAACTCGACCGCCATGTTGCTGGTAGTTAAATCGAGAGATGACAGCGGCTGCCCTTTTTCAGCATTGGCCGCACAGCCAGCTGTGTCAAAAATGGTCTGGATCTGTGGCACGCGATGGGTGATTCGTTCGACCACCATGCTGCTGTTAAATTAAGTGGCGCTGCAGTTAAATTAAGCGATGGCAACGGTTGCCCTTTTTTCAGCATTGCTAAATGATTGCTAATCAAAGGGTAATAGGTAGAAAAAAGTCCAGTTCTTTCTTGCAGAGTCTCAACTAAATTCTCACACTTCGAAGGTGGAAGCAATAGTCACGAAACACCGTTACAGCATCCCAATCCTGTTTCGAGAGGAGCACTCAAAGAATAATGCCGAGAAGCAACAATGTACAAGAAAGGGAATCTTTACCGTCATGTCTTTCTGGCGGACGGAACTAGCAGGATGAATGAAGAATTCTTTAATCATTTTCCTTTAAAGAATCTGTGATATTTGAGAGTTGAATTGACAGACTGAATTATTAAGACATGAGACAAGCCAAAAAAATCCTTATTTTGTGAAATTTTGCGGAATTATTCTATTTTGGTTATTTTATAGGTCACATGATTACGATTCCAAAATCGTTTTACTTTTGTTTCTAGTGTAACTAGAAGTATGCAAGAAAGTTAGTAAGTCATGCAAGAAATAACGAGCCTTAAACGCGTATTCTGAAAAACTGTTTTTCTGAAATTTTCCTGGCGATAAATGTCATATCTCATAATGTGTTTAGGATACTGATGTGAAAATTTGCCCAGATGTTTCGATTATTACTACTATGAAGCAGAATATAGTATCTTTTGAGTTTAGTGATTTCATTATTATATTTTTTTTCCTTCAAAAATTGCTTTTTTAAGAAAAAAAAACTCTTTTCATATAAAAATGTAAATAATTTTATAACAATTAGAACTTTTACAAATCTTTTGGTTCATAACACAGATAAATATGTTAGCTATATACAGAATAAATATTATTAATATATAATTATCAGAATTGTTTACAGCAGGGGCGTAGCCAGGGGGGGGGGGATATCGGGATATATCCCCCCCCCCGAAATTTTTGGATTAGTGATAAAACTCCGTCTATTTATACACATATAAGTTCATATCCCCCCCCCGAAAAATTTTCCAGGCGCATATCCCCCCCCCGAAAAAATTTCCTGGCTACGCGCCTGGTTTACAGGAAGTGTGGCGTACATGCAATTTTTTACAAAAATTTAAATTTGTCAATATTTTAAAGTTATACATTGAATTTCATTGAAACTGCATTTAAATTTCCGCTTTATACCCCACTGTAATTAAAACTTGGATTTTTCATTAAAATTTTACTCTAAAAAACTGCTCCGAAGCTAGGATCATACCTTAAAAAATAATAAAATTTTTTAAAATATTTTCTTAATTTCAATTATGTGTATTTATTTCACTTTCTTTGATATAATGTCCTATAAATGATTAATACCCACAAATCTTAATGCCTTGAAAATATTTTGTGTGCTCTCGTAAAAGAGCTTTTCGTGCTATATCCATTTTCAATAGAGTACATTATTACGTGTTTTTTGCGTATCAATAAACGCGTTTTTTGGCAGTACAAACATAGAGCAGCTAAAGCTAAGACCGAAACTAGGGCGTGTAAACGGGGCACGTGTCCTGGGGGCAGTGGTAAGAGGATTGTCAAAATCAGTTATAGTTACAATGGAGAGGATCTCTTTACTTGAAGTTTTCTCTCTAGTTGCAATCCTGGTAACAGCTGAGATGAAAGGAATGACCGTTAGACAAACGAACTGAAAAATACATGTTTTTCAGTTTTACAGGAAAATGTTACAAATATTTTCCATATTTCGTATATTTTCTGACTGTACTGACTTTACTGTTACTCGAGTAGAAGAAATTCACTTGGCAATCTAGCACAGGCATAGTGTAGGTAATAGATTGTAAAAATGGTACAAGAACAGTGCTTATTGCATTTGTTCTTGATGTGGAATATCTTAAGTCTGGATGGATATTAAATGCCGAAATGCTCGGGTGTTATATCAATTAGAATAGTTGCTCGCAATAATTGTTATAGCAAAGGTTTAGTAACAATTCCACATTTTTTTCAAAGTGATTATTAAATGGTGGACGAAGATGACATTTTCACACTTGCATCGCAGTTCAATCTTATTCCTTTTGATCTTCTCTACACTAACTTAACTTTGTTTTCCTATTTTAAAGGGACAACCTGTTTAATGCAATAGTTCATTAATCACCTCATTATTTGATAATACTGTTGCATTATATTTATAAGCTCGTTCTGAATGTCTTCTTTAACACTTAAAAACAAGTGATTAAGATTTTATTTTCGTATATGCAACCAAAACAGCAACCATCATAACATAATAAGTAAAAACTCTTTCAATTAGTTTCATGGGAAGAAAATTTACTCTTGAGAGTACAATCTTCTATGATTATACATAGAAATTCAGTCTATAAACGTACATCAGGTTGATTGATTTTAACAGCAGAGTTTAAGTGCTGCATGGTAAATATGTGCGTTTACTAACTCTGTGGTACCTCAAATACACACGGTGTTTGTATAAGTCGGCATGTAGGTGCGTGCTTTGATGGTTGGCATATATTATCTCAAAGAATTAACAATCACAGCTGTTCAAACAAAGTATACTTGATTTATTTAGCCGGGTACGTCATAATGGTATGGGATTTCTAAAACGTGTGTTTCTGGTTAAATAATAGTATGGCTTTCAGTCAGGGCCGGCCTAAGAGCAAAATTCTGTGTGTGCAAAAATGAGTTTTGGCTCCCCTTACAGTAAAAATTGATACAAGAAACGCAGTAAGAAGTATGTGTGCTCTATAACAAAGGCGGCTCCAGAATGAATTTTCGGAGGGGGCTATTGGAATTTTTAGATAGGTCTGCAAATTGTTCAAAGCGCAAATTGAATGTATGAAATCGTTACGGAACGTGTGAAATCCAACCTCGGAGGGGGCCATGGCCCCCATGGCCCACTCGCTGGAGCCGCTTTTGCTCTATAATTGAAATTAGTGGGAACGTAATACCTAAAAATAACATTTTGAAGGGACTGAAAATTAAAAGCTAAAACTAATATGAAAGATGAAATATTATTTTCAATGGACAAAATTGAAAGATTGTTCAGTCTTTCCTCAGAAAGAGTAGACCATAGGTAAGATTTTATTATTCTTACTTTAGAAAAACTTCGCACAGCCGACGCTACCGACAACAGCATTGTCAGAAGTATTAGTAAAGTAACACTTTTACATAAGCGTCTGCAGATCCAGTTTCCAACAAAAAATTCAGCACGTGCAGAGGCATTTTCTCGCTTAAAATCAAACAAAGAGAAATTTAAAAATGCTTTTAATTCTGAAAAAAAAAAAAACTGTTGGAGCCTAAAACCATTCTGAATTAACTAACTGAATATTAAATCAAGCTGGTCAAATCTGAATACCTAAAACGTAAAAGTGTTACTTACCTTTATTCCTAATGAGGTTCTTGATAGAGATCAGCTCTTCGCATAACTCAACTCCTTTGATGTTGCTGTCATCCCCATCCGAAACGAGATCTTCTAAGTCTTTGCATTTAACTAACAAATCATCTCTGTTGGGTAATTCGTCAAGTTTAAAAAGAAAATTAAAATTCGACATCTTGTTCTTGAGTTGTTTGAATCTCTCTTGAACAGCCATTTGAGCTGAGTGGTAAAAAAAAAAAAATCAACTCTGAAACGCTCTTGGGGATCAATCGGTGCTTCGTCATCTCATAATCAAACTGTTTCTTCTTCTTTCTAACTCACGGTGTTTTGAATTTTCCTTCCTCTTCTAAATCTTCAACCAACTCTTTCGCTTTCACTAAACAACTAAAAAATCCGTTTTCGTGGAATTCCGACCAAAAGTCCCCAACGGACTTCAAAATAGATACAGCTTGAGGTAAATTCACGTTCTTTGATAGCAATATTTTGTTAGCGATGTTTATTTCAAAAAGGACATCATACCATGCAATCAGTGACACTAAGAAGACAAAATCTTCTATAGCTTCGGATAAGGAATTTGCCTCACTTCATCTTCAAATAATGCATCCTCATGCAGGTCCCAAAGCGCCTGTCGTATTTGCACAATGGGATATCTTATAGCTTTCAGCGATTCAATTTGTGCTTCCCAGGGACTTGCACAAAGTTCTTTTAATGTAAGAGAAGGCCCAAATAATGATGCCTTATCTGACTGCGACAGTCTCTTTAACAATTTGCTCCAACTTTTTGCCGAGGAGCTAAAAAACACAAACAATCGTTGAATTGTTCCAAAAAGAGTAACTGTCTGTACTGAGGATTTTGCGGTACCGCTCAGTACCAAGTTTAGGCTATGATAGGTGCATGGTACAAAACAGGCTCTCTTATTTTTTTCCAATTTTTTTTTTCAATCCGGAGTGTTTGCCTTCCATATTTGTCCCATTATCATACCCTTGGGCTCTGCAATTAGAAATATCCAAGTCGTACTCCCGTAGATTTTTTTAAGACGGTTTCCGACATTCGTTTTCCTGAAGTATTTGTTATTTCAATGAAATACAGGAAACTCGCAAATTTCAACTTTTTGCCCTTTTGTTTCATAAACATACCTCAAAACAACAGAAAGCTGTTCTTTCCTACATAAATCGCCTGTGCAGTCGAGAATCAATGCATAGTATTTGGCTGTTTTAATTCTACTTACTATTTCTCCTTTTACTTTATCTCCCATCAGAGTCAATAATTCGTTTTGTATGTTTTTTCCTAAGTATGACAGACACCCTTGTTTTTCATTTGCCAATACTCTAACACGTTCTTTCATTACAGGATCAAATTGAGCAATTAGTTTAACATGTCCTAAATAATTTCCTCTTTTTTTTTTTTTGGGGGGTGGGGGGGGTACAAAATTTCATTTGTCCCTCGGAAAGCCATTTGGTTCTGGGCAAGAAATTGTGCAATGGCAAGAAGTCATTTAAGAACAATTTGCCATCGTTCTTTTTCTAGGGAAATTATTTTCTGGTTTTCATTACCGATTGTTTTACCTGTGCTCAGTCACTTTTCCGCCTCTACCCATTTTTCATAGCATTTTAGGTGCGTAGAAGAAGTTTTATGACGATTCAGTCTAGTTCCAATGAGCCTCCAGTCACAGCTACCACTTTGATCTCATAAAGTTTTATTGGAACTTGCAGTACTAAATATCTTATTACAGAAGCAGTAAACACTATTGTTTTGTCGAGAATACAATAGCCAACGCCTCTTAACTTTTCACGTAACCTAAGGTGTACCTTCAGGCAGTGGCGGATCCAGAAATTCTCTTTTGGGAGGGGCTAAATTTTGAAAAAAGCTTATTTCACCCAAATAAAATATACAACAAAGCTAAATTTTAGTCTAAACCAATGTAAAAAACTATTGGGAGGGGCTAAGTGATTAAAAAAGATCACTTTACGTATTCAAAGTGCATAATGAAGCAGATTAGCAATAGAGCCCTTTAGCAATCTCTTTTTTTGGGGGGACTGAAGCCCCCTAGCCCTCCCCTGAATCCGTTACTACCTTCAGGTCGGTCGCCTTTGCAAGCCGACGCGACAGACAGACTAAACACGTGATAGAAGACTCAGTTATCTACATTTGTTCAGTTCAGTCAAAACAATGGAGCGAAACGCTTCTTGAAGCTAGTCTCTACTGAACCTTCAAGCAAAATTTATTTGTTGAACTAAAAACTCAAATTCAAATGGTGATTTGCATTCAAACATACATAAGATACATAAATATTTAAATTTTACCGCTTATTTTTTAAACATTTTTCTCATTTCAGCGCCCCTCTCAAAGAAAAAAAAAAAAAACGTGTGCGGTTGCACACGTCGCACACGCCGGCCATGCTTTCAGTACTTTACAAGAAAGTCTTTTAAACTCTCTACCAAAGTTAAACAGTTTGGTTTATCTGCCTGTTTGCCTATCTATGCACCAGCTGATACAAAATTCAAATACGTTTCTGCCATAAACTGTACCATGTATTAGACTGAAAAAGTTGAGCAGATTTTTTTATAGATACATAAAATCCTATTGCAAATACATTAAGTCTATAAGTAGTGATTACTTGGAATACTTTTCGGAGAGCTTTAAGTTTTTTCAAACCAAAACAAATTAATTTTATTTCTTCAGTAAGATAGTGAAATCTTCTGTGATAAGTATGTAGTAAGCCGAAGCAGTTTCACAACGACATTTACAGATTCTTAATATCTTGCAAAGCATATGAGGCTAGATAGATTGTATTTAAACCTCTCTTTTTACAGCATCCTGCAGCGGAAACATGTGAGATATTGACGCCAAATTTGGCATATGGGCTGTGCATGAGATGCGCTGAAGGAAAATTTTAAAAAAGTTTAGTTCGAAAAATGTCCACTAGGTAGAGCTTTGGATGGTTCAATCATCTCAAAATGACAATAGTTAATAAATGCTCAAAAACTATCTAATAAATATTGAAATGGTTTGCACAGTTCGAGTTAACCATTTCCATTGTTAACTTATGTTAGCTGTTTCTTTTTCCATGCAAAAAGCCACCTAGAGGACATTTTTTGAACTAAATTTTTCTTCGAAATTCCTTGAGAGTATCTTATTTATAGTCTATTCACCAAATTAGCCTACAAACAGTGTTCACCCATTTTAGCCTTAAAAATCTGTTTATAGGGAAAGTTTGATCATAACCACGCAGTACTAAACTTTGAATATTGAGTGGACTGCCAAAAGATAAAATGGTTGCCAAGAGCTTCTCTTTTATTTCAGCTTTCTTACAGCTTTTATTTCAGCGCTGAAGGAAAATTTTAAAAAAAGTTTAGTTCGAAAAATGTCCACTACAAAATATCAGTTGTAAAAATCAGAGATTTACCGCAAGCCAATTCAAATCCACAACAATGGCATCAAAATATTTGTACATTCCTGAAAGAGCGTACTCTTAATACTGGATAAAGAGACAGTAGATAAAATGGTTGCCAAAACCTTGAGTTCTCTAAACTAATTTGACACATTTTTATTATTTTCAATTTTGGGTTCTCGGCTTGTGAAACTTAGACATTTGTTTCTCGAACTTACTGAACTGAGTATTTGCACTGGATGGCATCACATCTGTCAAAAGAAATGTGACTGAATGCATAAGTGTTATGTTTTAAATATTTGTTACAAACATGGGCGTTGACAGCATAAGGCAAGGGGGCATTTGCCCACCCCTGGATTTTTGTATGTCGTCCCCCCCCCTGCTTTTTTGTCTTGGGTGCAGCGCCTGGGGACAGATGACCCTCCTTTCCCCACCTAGCTACGCGACTAACGTAATTAACATACAAGTAACAGCCCAGTCCCATCATACGGCGAGCTTTATAGCGTATCTTGACTGCGCAGCTTCGCCTTTGTATAAAACAGAAATTTCAAAAATAAATCAATTAGTTAATTAATTAATTAATTAAAATTCATTGTTTATGTATGAACTTTTTCTATATACCGTATTTTTTCTCTTAAGTTAATTTTATTTACATAAAAATATTTTAACAGTCAAAATAAAAATATAATATAAATAGTCAATATACAAATATATTATAAAAATAATAATTTATCTTACCAGATAAGTGCACCAGTAACTGACGCTAATCTTTTTTTCATAAAATTGAAGATAAATCTCTAAATTGGTACTAGACAGTTCATATGGTGAAAATTCGGAAGTAAAGCGTATTACAATTAATTATCAGTTAAAGTGTCTTACTGTAGCACCTACCCTATTAGGCGTCATGTTTCGCCCAAAGACGGAGACTTAAATTATTTTGCAATTGCCGAAAATAAAATACAGCTAAAGGGTTAATTTGAAAATGGGAAAATATTCACATAGGCATACAATTTATGTACCACTAATAATGACTTCACAATAAATTTGAAAGCTTTGCAAACGAGCTTATAAAGCATACTAATATGACGCAGGCTCGAGTCATATCCTTCTGATGAAAGCAGATTACTGCGATAACAACTCGCGCAATTGTCAAATCTGCCTAGAATGGGTCAATGATCATAACAACGGACCCATACTTAATGCCAATAAGCATGCGTATAAACTCTAATCATTTCCGACAGCAAAATGTGCTTTTACCGCAAATGGAACTCCCATTATGTGGGGGGAGGGGGGGGCAAATTAACGCTACTGAAATTGAGGCACGTGCACACGACTATCTAATTGGGTATAATGCTTTTACAGTTCGAAGGCACAGCATGCTGTTTATTAGCCTGAATCTTCTCGACTGCTTTAAAGGTCACAATTGAATAGAACACTATAAAGATAAATCATGCCCAGTATAATACAATATAATATAAAACACTTTTCAAACCAAACTTATCTCGGCATGTACTACTGCTTAATGCAAACTCGACCCATTCGTCTATATCATGAAAAGATGCGTCTATGCCATGCAAAGATGTGTCTGTGCAATGCAAAGATGCTATGCCTTTCTGTGCCCACATTAAAACGCTTGCCCTCAGCGGGGACATTTAAAAACCCAAGCTGAGAAGCAACGATGAACACAGATGAGGAATCGCTACCGTCGTGGTTTTACTACGACTATAAAGAACATGTTAAGGGAAATATATTTTTTTTATTTATTAGGGCACTGTCCATTATCATTTTACTTTATTTAGAGATCGATTGTAGATAAAGAAAATCAATTTATAGGGATTTTGCGAAACGAGATAGCGGTTTGAATCTGTATTGCAAGACGAGAAAGGCTTATTTTTCGTCTCGTGTACATCCGTATTAGAAATTTCCAATCCCAATTATATTTTCTATTCTTTCTCCAGTTCTCGCTTCATGCGGATATATAATTCGACTGTATTCAAAGCTGTAAATCAAAGAGCTGAGTGCATAATGTTAAGTGACATTTTAAAAACATAGAAATTTCCGGGTTCGAGAAAGTGTTGAGAAGTGCATTAAATATTCCCAATTTTTCTCTAGTATAATCAGCCATTAAGCTCTCAGTTGCATAAGTTAGTACTTAAAGATTGTATCAATATTTAGTTATGCCATTCGCAAAGACGAATGGGAAGAAAGATGGATTTTAACATTGGGGGATTAGAGAATAAAAATATTACGCAAATTCTGTTGGCTAATACGTAGGTGAACTTTTAAACAATTTTTTTTTTCAGAAACAAATAAAAAATCTTTGTTGAAATAAAAGTACATCTTTTATTTCTTTGTTCGTCGATCAAAAACCAAAAATTAAAAAATTTCGCTCAAGTTCAGATTTTTTTTTTTTTTTTTTTTTTTTTTTTTTTTTGAGTGAAAGAGAAGGAGAAGAGGGCTGGGAGGGGATGTATTGTACATATTTCTTCAAATAAAATCTGTTGAAATCGTTTTCAAAACATTAGTATGAGTGATTTAGAATAGTTTATAATGAGCATACCTAAAAACAAAAGACAATCTCCATAAGAAAGAGAGAAATCCTATGCATGCATATGAAAGAAATAATGTAAAAATGTGAGTTAGAGCTGCCCTTTTAAAATCTGTTAAAAGCTCTGCAACATTCCAAAATGCAACTGAAATTCAAACAGCAATGAATAAAATACCTCCTTTTTACATCTCACTGACGCACGCACAGTCCATTGGTTTTCTTATTTATTCTCCCATTTTACTTTGTTGCAAAATAATGCTATTATTACATTGAATGTTCAAATTGAATCGTGGGACAGCCATGTATTAGAACCCGCCTTTCCCGAACTCCCTATCTAGTTTCGAAGTGATGCATAGGTTTGGCGGGACTTCCTCCACGAAAATGCTTTCTCTCCAGCAATCTTTCACAGAAATGGATTAGCAGAGTGTTTTATGTGCATATAAAACATTCGAAACTCTCCTTTCTCCCTAATATCTCTTTTTTCCCCGCTGTACTTCGCGTCAGATAAGTTGGAAAGAATGTTTATATGCCCCGAAAAATTGCATTTTCCGTATAAGATCATCTTGTACGTAAAAGGATTTTTAAGTCGCTTAACCCTTTGAGGCGCCACCCTTTCCCAATGCTGAAAAAAGGGCAGCCGTTGCCATCGCTCGACTTAACTACCAGCAAGATGGCGGACGATCGAAACGCTCATCACGTGTCACAGATCTAGAGACCCTTTTTTGACGACAGCTGGCTGTGCCGCCATCTTGCTTTTAGTTAAGTCGAGCGATGGCAACAGCTACCCTCTTTTTCCGCATTGGGCAATCTATCCAGCTGTTCTCGCATTCTTCCATTTTTCAGCAGATGTCAGTGCTGTTTAAAATAATCGTGACAATTTTGTTACGAGAAATGGCGTGCTAAAAAGTAAAGGATTCTGGTGGAGCTATGTCACCCGCAACTATTTTTATAGAAATCCAATCTATTCTTCGTGACTGGCAACAGTCAAAACCTCAGAGTTTGGTGTTCCCAGACCGGGAACACTGCGCGTTAAAGGGTTAAGTACAAAGCCAGAAAAATCAAGAACAACACATGTTTATTTTATTTCCGATGCAGGTTTGTCGCGAATATAATAATCCCAATTAATTTCGGGGTCCTAGGCCATCTTTTATGTGCACGGTCTACTAAAATCGTCAATCCAGTTGGCAGTTTCTTTTATTGTTCCATTTTGCTTGGTAAAATGAAGTTATTACTACTTTGGGGGTTCAAATTGAAAACATGATCTTGATCATCAAGAATCCAGCATACTTCATGCTATATTTTTCTACATTATTACGTTGGTAACATCGACCTGTGACTTTCATAATCATTTTTCGGTGTGAAAATCGGAACAAATTCTAGTACGTACCAATTCTCACAGAACAAGGATTTACCTGTCGATAAATTTTATCTTAACCCTTTATGTCCCAAATTCACTTATTTTTTGAAAGAAAATGCTTGAAAGTTTTATGTAATATATCTTTTTGGAAACATTTCATATTTAGTAATGTTTTTATGTACTACAAACATCTCATATTAAATGTTAAAATGCAGGAAATTAAAAACCTCCCTTAGCGTTTGCAGCAGATTTATGTGCTATTAAGAAATTTTACTAATGGGATTTTAAATTCCCTTCGGTCATAAAGGGTTAAATTCTGTACTTGGGGTTTCAATCGGAAAATTCTCATTCAACTATTATGTTTACTCATAATCCTCCTCATCATCATCATTTCCACCATGATAAAACTCTGATGGCAGAAGTGTGAAGGTCCCAGGTTCAGGCTTATACGTGGCTGTCTATCTAACGGGCTGGAGTTTTGGGCGGTTTTCTCCAGTTGCAAAGTGAATACTCGTTAAAACTCCCTAAAAAGTGCCTCACTAAGGCACACCCCATGTAGGCATGTAGTCCTCGTGTAGGCTTGCCATGTAGTCCTTGTGTAGGCTTGCCATAACACAAAACACATCATCATTTACTTTGAAGAATAAGTATAAAATGCCTGTTCCGGCTTCATTGGTCTAACCTAAGGTGACCATACGTCCTCGAAATTCGAGGACAGTCCCCAAATATAGATCATTTTTTTCATTTTGTCCTCAAAAGTACTTTGTCCCCAAATTTAAAGATTTGTACTTTTTTCCCCTGAAAGTTTCCATTTAGTTTATTTCTTTCAGAAAAAACTGAAGAGATAAAGATAAACCAACTAAAAACGCCTTCTACTCAGAGAAATATTGAAATTCGATCTGTGAAAACGTTGTTGTCATTGTGTGTGTAGCGTGTACAGATAATTCAATAACTTATTCGACTATGAGCCAAATTTCCCTTTTCAGTTTTGTTAATGATTTATCACTTTTCATGAAGAATCATGCTTTAAATATGAAACTGAAGTACGAAATTTTTCTTGCACTCGAATACTTTTTTTAGAGGGTGTACAAAGTTTCACGAAAAATTATCACAAAATGAGCCAATGTAAAAAGCTATGTCTTCTGAAAAGTACAAATACTATGCCAAGAGTTAAATTTTGAATAAATTGCAATATTTCAACATGTTTCTTTCATATTTCTGGTTTGAATAAATATTTATAAATGAATGAAATACCTCCATTAATTTATTAGAAATAAAAATGCACAATTGATATAAAAAGGTATTAGAGTTCATTTTTAAGTATCAAAGTCAGTAAAGATTTAAAGTATCGGTAGGCTGGTATATATGGTAATTTGTTGTGTCCTCGAATATGTCCCCAAAAATATTTTCTAGTGTCCTCAAGTTTTCCTTGGATTCGAGGACAATGCTTGATTTGTCCCCAAAAGACTGTTCAGAAATATGGTCGCCTTAGTCTAACCGCAGTTCACTCAGTGACCACGGTCTCTTCTGTCATCTAGGGCATAGTTAAGGACTGCCCTAGAGAATCTTATATCTGCCCTACCATGTCATGCCAATTGGTCTTTCCAATTAGTACGGTATTCTTGTATTCTAAAAAATTCATTATTAATTTTCATTAGACTTTGTTACATAAATTGAACATATTTAGTTCACTCCTTATGTCTATCTTTTGGATCTTATCGATATTTGTGCATTCCTTTATAGATCGTAAATCTCTTAATTTCTATTGGCGAATTCCACTCAGGGTTTTTTTTGAGGATCCATGAAACCACGACAGAACAGAACAGGTATTGCCAAGATTTTATAAAACTTAGCTGTATTTCTTTTCGGGTTGTCTTCCTACTCAAGGCTCCCAGATTGGGATTTCAGTAATAATTTTTTTTCTATGTTGTTTTCACATTCATAAACGAAATTGCATTCAGATAGTTGAAGTGTGAATTATGTTTTGTGACGTCACTCTCCATGAAAATTTAGGTAGGAATTATAATGTTTACTAATACCGTAATTTTTGTAGAGATATTTAAAATAAGATGATTTCCTACTGGTGCAACTTTGTAAAATAGTCCCGTATTGTTTGTTCTAACTTTTGTATTCTTTATTGTCTGTAGCCACAGGAATCAGCCGTGGTTAAAATAGTGACGACGTAAGGGATATAGCTTATATGATATCTGACCCTCGTTTTATCTTCTTGGCATGGTGAAAGTAGCATTCTTTCTTCAAGATCTTCAACCGGTAGTAACGAGTCTCAGGATTTAGTTCTTGTATCTGCCCTGCCATGCCCATTTGTAGTTATATCATTGGGAATGGCTATAAAGAAACATTTCTTATTTTGTGAAGCACAAAGCGTACTCGGTTATAAAAATTAAGTGGATAATAGCAACTTTGGACGTCTCATATTTGTTTTGGAGGATCTAGAAGACACTCTTAAGGGTAACAAGAGTGTTTTAGCTTTGAAATCTAAATAGCTTGATTGATTCACATGAATCGCAAAATTATTGCACGGATTCCTATTTTTCCTGTAGCAATGTATACATGCATGGTTGCAATATGCTGAAAATATAAGCTACTATTTGCCTAGTTGACTAAGGCCTTGAAATTTCTGTTACATAACCTCCAAAAATTCCATCGAAAAAAAGCTCATTTATCTTGACCAATAATACTACGAATCCAACTGACAACCCGGGGCTACCACGCCCTTTTGCTCGGGCTACCACCGGCCACGTAGCCAGCCGATGATGGCCCGAGCAAAATTGCTAGTAGGGAAGGTTTCCAACGTTTAACCTTTCTCGTTCAAAAAGATTCTAGTAGGAAAGGGCTACACCTTACTGTCAAATTAAGTTTACAAGCTCAACCTCTACTCAGTGGCGAAAGAATCATTCTTTCAGCATTTTCAGATACACACTTTAAGGTCAGGAGTTGCCATTTTATTCAGTGGAGTAGCGAGGCACGATATCTTTTTGCACCTTCTTCCTATTTTTTGTTGAATCATCTTAGGGATAATTTTGCGTCCTCTGCGAGCGCGGCCCGGGAATAATAGACCTTCCCCCACCCTTCCACTACACCACTGATTTTGCGTGTATAGCGCTGCAAGCGAGAAAACTAAGAAATATTTGCGCATGCGCTTATGTAAAACTGTTTGAGTTACTTTTTACGAGGGCAGATCAAAAAGTAAGTTGAACCTCCAAGTTACGGCCATTTATTAAATAACCTGTACAAAAGCAACACGGCCATGACAGCATACAACATAAGTTCACTTTTCCACATAGTTCCCAAGAGTGACAAATATCTTTTTTAGAAAACGTCTTGCCACCATAAGAAATTTAGTCAAAGTGAGTTTATACGACCGTTCATTCATGTTAGACATACACGCATGCTGAAAAATAAAATACAATAAAATAAAGAAATAAAGAAATAACTTTAATTTCTCTAAAAGGAAATCCTTACTTTTGTTTTGCAATGATCCTCTGATATTTTCCTTTGTTAACGTTTACGAAATCCCTATGTCTTAAATTTATAAATATCCCCTTTTTTGTATCAACTGATGAAACTTTCTCATCCTCTTGAAACGGAGTGTATCCTTTCTTTTCTGCCCATCTTTCCAGCAAACGGATTAGTTCCGTTTTTCCTTCGAATATAAATTATTCTGGGGAAACCCACGTCTATTCCTCTGCCGAAGAACGATTTCTAGGTTTCTTGACAGACGATTTGTGGGAAACGTCGGGGAAAATAATGTGGTATAAAAGTTTGAGGTTGGAAAACTTTCTATTCAAAAAAGAATACCGATACGAAAGAAAAGATTGTTTTTTTTTTATTTCTTTCGTTTTTACTGCTCTTTTTTTTTCTTTTTTGGTGGGCGTAGGGAGGTGAGGAAGTGAAACATGTGTTATAAGACTGGCATATGAATATTCTGCTAAATTATTACGATAGCATATGTTATTCGAAAATAATAGGCTTTTTAAGAACTGGTGTGCAGTAAACATTAAGAAAATGTTTGCTATTTTTGCCGACCTGATTGTGGTCCTTTTTATAAATGAGTTTTCATAAGCTGTTCATTTTAATTATATGTGTCAAAACTAAAAAAAAATATTTCATCGATGTGTCGAAAAATTTGCAAACATTCGTAAAATAACACGGAATAAATTTATTAAGAACTTTCATCTATCTGTTCCTTTCCGAATTTTTAGTTGTTTTTTTTTCTTTTTTTTCCACCGCAATCATAAAAGAAAACATCTTCGACAGCATCTAACCTATAGGCTTAAATTTTGTATACAACGTGTACAGAAAAGAACTTTTTCAAACTTGACCTTCTTTGATCCTTTATAGTATCCGTACTATGAAGGATCAAAGTTGAAAAAGTACTAATTTAACACTTTCTCCAACAGTCACAGAACTGTATAAGTACTCGTGAATTTTCAAATTTTTGGTTCTCAGTCAATAAATTTGAATTCCCCGAAATACTAAAGTGAGCTAAATAATTAAATTAAGGTTCAGTTCAAAATTACACACACCACACACATTTGTATCTATCTGTAATGATGGCGATAGGTGTTAAATCAGTATAACAAAAAAATTTTGTAACCATTTCCTTCCCAAATAATCAATTTTAACGCAACTTTTTCCTGGTACCCGCGGCCTGTTGTACACTTTATCGAGTCATTCGACTGGGATATAGGTCGATCATCCACGTATTCTAAAAGAGCGAAACGAAATTTGCTTGCAAGATGGTGCTCATTAAGTTTATGCTATGCGTATGCGTGCATTAGTAGATCGCATTAGAGATCGCATCATGTTCCTCGATATGCAGCGCTAGAGGACTCTTATGTAGCTAATCATTAAAAAGGGGGGGAGCGAGTATTTTCCTTTTAATGGGGAACGCTATTTCGCCCGTCTGTCGCTAGTCGATGATCGTAAAATATCAATGTCCGTGGAATAATTGTAAGTACTCATTTTCAAAGGTTTCAGAGGCCGCATTCGCAAACGACAAATGAGTTGCACTCGTACAACTAGTTTCTATCTAAGGTGTTCCTAAAGGAAACTGAGTACATTCAGTTTATAAACTACAGCGTTCGTATACAAAACTGAGTGCGATTAGTTTCAAACTAAGTAAACTGAGAAAAAGCAGGTTCTTCCAGTTGTTGAAAAGATACACTTGCTGTAGGTTGTTTTTTTTTTTTTTGAAATGGCGTCCGTTGTTATGAAAAATTATGTTGTTATGAAAAGTATTTTACGTTTGCTGAAGCTGCAAATATTTTTTCGAGTCGAGAATTCATGCATACGTTAAAAACTGCAACGGAAGTACATGATTTTTCAAAGGTAATCATTTTCTTGTATTTTTCAATTTAGTAAATTTAAAAATGCATATTTTAGTGTTGAGATTAAATTGATTTAAATCGTAATTAGTGAAATTTGAACTTCTCTTTCCAAATACTTTTGAAAAAATGAAATTGGGATTTCTAAATTTTGCTCTGTGCACTTCAATCATGGCCACTCTTTCGTTTAAAAATTTGTTGATTTTATATTGCGTATGTACTAAAAACTCTCCTCAGCAAAAATAACAGCATACGCGAATTGTAAACAAACACGTCTCCTAAGCAACGAAACTAAATAAACTGAAGTTGCCCGTAAAGGCAAAAGAAACTGATAGCCACTGATACCACAAAACACACGCAATGCAGTTTTCTTACGAAAACTCGTGCAACGATTTTGTCGTTTACGAGTGCATCCATGGATTCCTTTTAGTCTGCGCTCGTCTTTACAGAGTGGGAAAAACAATTGCTACATGAAGAAGGTAGTTGGAGTTTACCAGTCAGGCGCAAAATGTTTCTCAATTTTTTTTCATGTTCTTGAGACTCTTACTTTTTCCTCTTGTCATGCGTAAGATTGCACACTAAATGTATTTTCATTCGCATTTAGTTATTCTCTTGAATAGCTCGTTTTAATGTCTCCATTTTAAATTATTTACCATCTACTAGAGGAATACAGACTTCATGGAAGAACGCGAATGAAATACTTTTAGTGGCACTTATTATAGAAGAAGGAATTTCTATTCAGTGTCATTATGTCTCTACAACTCATAGCTAGAACAACTTCTCTCCAAACATTCAATAAAATTTGAGTTCTTATGCTGTGAAATTTAAATCAAATTAAATACACTGTAAAGTAGATTTTCTGAAAGAACTTGTAGAAAAGCGCGTTGTTTTAAACTATTAAATGCCTTCAAAGAATCAGCAAGTTCGTTAGATGTGAATTGAAGCAAATGCGCGGATTTTTGAGCTGCTTTAAATGGATTTTTTGATTCAATTATACCATACCTCGATTACATTAAATGAAATAGGGTTTTGAAACAAGAGACAATTGTAGCACACTGCATTTTTGTTCTCTTCTAGTGAAGGTATTTATGTCTGTGGCTGAACATCAGATGTTTACACGTAAAATAGCATTCCATATTAAATCAATAGTTCTTCACACTTTGAAACTAACTTTTATTTACTATATCTCATAGTTCCCGAGCAAGGGATAATGACTTCTAAATTAGTACATCATGAAGGTGTCGCATGCTAGGAGACGCATGTAGTTCTTTTGCCAATTTGTGTTACGGTAAGCCTACACGAGGGTTATCTACCTACGGAGGAGGTTGCCTTGGTCGGAGGACTGTTTTAGGGATTCTAACGCATATTCAGGTTACATCAGGAGAAATTCTACCAAATAGTCCAGGCCGTTAGATAGACAGCCGCGCTATAAGTCCGAACACGGGACCTTCACACTTCAGCCGTCTACCAAGTTCAGTTCTTTGTTCACTCGGACATAGTGGGACGTTTATTTTTATTGAATCCTTACATATCTATTAATGCATTTTCGCTTTTCTTTTTTTATGACATGTAAAAAAATCTAATCTCAATCTTTGTTGTGGTGACTTAGTGTTAAAATTATAAATCAAAAACATTTAAGAATTTATTATTTAGTTACAGGAACTTTCACGAAAACATCTAACTATATCCATTGTCTATAAACCAACATTAGCCCTTTTGTCTCCACTGCCTTATATACAGGACGCTAAAATTTTCAGCATTTTCACTCTCGGTTGCAAAAATTCATAAGTGTTGTTGAATTTTCCTATCCTTTGATCATGAGTATTAAATGTCATTTTCAGAAAATGCAGTAAATGACAAAAAGCAAGTGTAAATTTCACTTTTACACATATTTTTAAATTACAATTGTTAGAAATTTATCCGTTGCAGCAGGCATCACCAAAAATTGGAGAATGAAATGACAATAGTCAGGGTACAAATGGGTTATTATGGACTAACAGTCTATGTGGTAAGTCATTTCGAGATTCTCAATCTAATGCCCGAGATCTATGGCGTAATAGCAACCGTAACAATGTGCATAAAGCCTTTGTCTCATTATTTTTTTAAATCTTTGTTGGTATGTATAAGAACTAATACAAAAAAATGGGTAGGTATGCGCACTTTTACAAGTAATACTTACATCTACCCAATAAAACTAGGGTGTTCTAAACTGATTGTATAAATAATCCATCTTTTAAAGATTTTTGTATTATTTGAGTGGAAAGCTCGTACTTAGATGTGCATTTAAACCTATAAGGGTATACTTTAATACTATATCTAGAATCTGAACTTTTACGAATCTGAATTTATTTCGTTGAGCTCAAAAAGAAAAAGTTTACAATTTTATTCCATGTTTTCAATCATAAAAAATATATGCAGAACGTTGAGAAAATGTCTTCTCAACATTATAAGCTATAAGCAGGAACACATGAGCGCTCATATGACGTCTGTAGATGGGTTTGGAGGTGATACAAGTCAGGTGTCTTGCCCTAAAAAGATACTATATTTTAGTGTTGAAATTATTAAAATAGTATATATTTTTCTGGAGAACTAGAGGAGGCATGGCTCCTCCCCCCCCCCCCCGATAGGCTAGGACTATAGTATGGGTACCCATACAGGAGCGTAGCTAGGAAATGCGAAAGATTTTACGGGTGTATATATTCCGATATCCCTCATGGCTGTAAGAATAATATTTACATACCGTATACGAATCCAACAATTATTTTATTGAATGATGAGATACATAACGTGAAACTTATCCATAAATTATAACTTAGGATTACGTTCCTTCATAATGGTCCTATATAAAAAAAAAAAATTTCAACGTCGTTGTAAGTTTAATATTACTCCGTCTGTAAATTATCTTTGTGAAATAACCAAATAGGCTCAGCTACTTGGGGTTTCTTTTAAGCCAGTCGAAAAGTGTTAAAACACTGCGTCGTATTCGCAAATGTTGCGATTCTAACTATAAAAACATGGAGGACTTAAATATTTAAATTGGTACAGTTTGGGTATTTGCCACCACGGTAAGAAGAAATATTTCGCTGTGCCAAATACGCCAGTATGCCAAGGTAATGTGCATTAGAATATATGGATAACTGTTTTATGGCAGCCACAATAGGAAATGATTATACGTTACGCTCATGGGTAAACTACTAAAGACTCACCAGAGAATGTCAAGTCGCAATTGGTTGACAAATAATTCAGCTGTTTCATTTAATTGAGAATGTAAGGGGAAAATACGAAGATAGAGATACTATTAGTATAAATAATAGGTAGTATTAGTAGGTTAGTTAAGACAATATAGATTAAAGCACAATATAACATGTTAATAAATGTATATTTCGTGAATTTAAGTGTTTGTTATGTTCTTCATTTTTCAATGGGCGCTTTAAAACTAATTAAACAGTAAGAAATCCTACGTCACGTTATTATATTTTATAGTAATTTCGACAGAAAAATCTACCTGATCTTTTCTTTTTTTCATCGATAAAGTGGTAAAATTCTCAGAATCGTCAAAAACTGGACCTTAAAATTTGCCCAGGAAAATATTGTTTAACTGACAAAAACCTGGAATATCTTGCATCAGAAAATACCACATTCCTAAAATTTTTCCAAACAGGAAAGATATGCATTACAGCTTCATAAATAAAAGTTGACAGGCCCTCCAACGAAACAAAAATACGATGCCAAAAATCTTCTGGTCGATATTTTTTTTTTCTTAATCTGATGCGTACACTACAAATGTTAGGAGAAACGTTGAAAAGAAAATATTGAAATCTCTTTTACAATTGATCAGAATCAAGATCAAAGTATTGATTTGTCGATTTTGTTACGGTAAGATATCATCTGTATTCCCCTTGATTCTGAACGATAATTTATCATCTTCTGAGCTGTTGAAATTCTGTCAAAATTTCGCAAGTACGTTTTATTGCGTAAAAGAGTAGGAATAAGTAAATTGCTCTTTTTTATCGAATAGAAATAATACATGCTCTATAATGAATTTATACTTTTTTCTGGAATTTGCGCTTTTAATAGAGGGCAAATATTGCTTGGGATTCTGATAGCAATAGACACACGTATACCAATTACACTGTTGTAGTCGACATCCGTTTTTTATGAATTAGCAAATAGTCCCAAATGCACTCCAATAGACAATTTTACCGCTTGATTTTACGAGCTGTCATTTTACAAGCCATTTTAATGGTCCCTACAAGTTCGTAAAAATGAGCCTTAACCGTATTTGAAATTATTCCACATTATCACCAACGTGACAGTTAAAATAGAATATGACGCATATTTTCTGCCAATTACAAACGATGTATGTCTGTACACACAAAACATGTATTCTTAATAATTCATAATTTTTATTACAGCGAATTAAAAAAGCAACTACTTTACTGAAATGTTATTTTATCCCTCCCCCTTTCTTTTTTAGTAATACCTCCGCCACAGATTGTATATTGGTTAGCGCGCCAGTCTCTACGATCATAGGTCCCTGGCTTGTTAAATTGTTAGCTTTTTTATGAAGAGCAACGTTGGTTGCCTACCAGATACTTCCAATAATGTAAACACATTCTGGTCTAGACAGCAATGCCTGCCACGGGGGGTGGGGGGGATTAATAATACCATTCCTTCCAGATATATTTTTAAAAATCCCGCGTTCTTCAAAAAACAAAAAGTTAGTAATGAACTGTCATATACCCTATTCGAAATTCGGCGTAAAAGTCGATTTAAAAAACCTATAAGTTGATTCATGTGCCGTATTACACATGAGTATTCGACAGAAGAAATGAATTACTGCTCTTACATATATTATTAATATAAAACGAGCCTCTATGAGTGCATAACTCCTAAAAGAAGGGAAAGTATGGTATTTTAAAAATATGTTTTAATTAAAAATGCAAAATATTTTCGACTTGCATAAGAAGTAGGAATAAGGATCGAGATAGACCGAAAATTTGGAAAAAATATTTCAAATTGTATTCATGTACATATTAATTAGAGTTCCAAAACTCAATAAAATACACGTGTGCATTCTAAAAAATTATTTTATATTTAATCAAAGTCTGTGTTAAACTATTTGGATACCCCCAGACTCCATTAATACGTACAGTGTAATTTAATGCTGTTAAACTGCACTCCGGATTCCATGCTAATTAAATTAGGGTTTACACAGAAAATCAGAAAACACTGATAACTGAACAATGGTCGTGTGACACATACCTGCCAACACTACGGAATATAATTTGTCACTTTTTGTTAAAAATTTTTAAAAAAATATCTTTTTAATATAATAATAACCTTCCCCCCTAAGATAAAATGAAACATTTTGCTACATTCTAAATAGAAAATTGCTTACAAAAAGTGGTTAGTTATATTCCGTAAAAGTTGGTAGGTGTGGTGACGCGTAAATAAGTTGAAGAATAATTCACCAAAAGCTTACATAGTAAATTAAAACAAAGATTTAAAAAAAAAAATTAAATACTATTTAAATAAGAATAAGGAATAATATGCATAAATTTATCCATAGCATAAAAATAGCAAATTTTCATTTAATAAACAAGCACGAATTATTTTACTATACAATAATGTTTCAGGAGTTTCTTATAGGTGCGCTGAAAATCCTGAAAACTAGATACTACCCAGTGGTTTTCAAACTGCACGACGAAGTAAATCGACAAAGCACATAAGACTCATTAATAATCTATAGTTCAGTGTCGTTTTCGAATCACTCAAATAGCAGAACATGATTGTATTATTTTTCAGATTAGTCACTATTCATTCAACTGAGTTAAAACTCAATAAGTTAAAAGCCCGTGTACTTCGGTACACTATTGTATAGAGATGCGACAATACTGTATTAGTTTATTCCAACAAAGCAAGAAACGGTGATCATAATTTATCCTTTTAGATTGTTTTCGTCATATTTGAATATTCATATGTGAACGGAGTACTTAATAAGCGAAAAATTCATTATAAATATTCATGGGTAAGAGTAGAAAATCTTTAATATTGATTTTAACAAGACAAATCATGTTTTTGTCCCAGTTTCAGAAAAGGTGTAAATTATTTATATATCAGCTGATAATTCCAATAGCATCATGATAGAAATAGTATTTTTAATGACAACAAGGTGGCTATAATTAAAAGAACTATAACATATTTCTTAGTTATTAAAACTGCGTCTGAAATTCTTAACTTTTGTAAAATATGTATGTTTTGTCATGTGTTAGCTTTGCATGAATTATTTATTATTATATCGCAATTATTGCAAATTAGTCCAATATAATGTTTCAAATTTGTTATTCTTTTTATTGTGTTGCATAAATTCTGCTAGTTGAGATCCTTTCTTACCTAAGCTTTGGAAATTTGTTAACCAAAATGTTATTCTTCAGTAAACTCTAATTTAATCTTTACTCTGATGATAAATACAAACAAGTGCAACAATATTTGAACTGTACCATTATTACTATAGACAGTTATAATAATACATAAATGCATAAGCTTCCATGAGTTGCACAAGGGCACCATCAAAAAATGTCTTTCCCCCCCCCCAAAACTTTTAAATTATGCAAGACATATTCTTAGAATGTCATGGAAAAGTCATTCTAATTAAATACTGAATGAAATGTAGCTAAATTAAACAGATAATGCCACATTTGTGATTACTTATATTAAAAATAACTTTTTCATCAAAACTTAATCGCATTTATCCGAGCTGATAAGCATAAACGAACTACAGTAAAACATCGGTTATTCGAGCTAATCGTCACGCTAGTGCCTCGATATCGCAAATGTTCGTCAATAGAAACTGTGTGTGAAAATTCGCTGTACTTCGCGAACTTAACATTTCTCAAAATGAAAAACAGTAGAACGATTTTTAAACGATAAAAATGATCATACATAAAAATATGTTTCACAGTTCAATAAATTTAAAAAGGAGTAGTAAATTTTAAAAAGCAAACTCAATTTTTTCAACTCTATTAAGTTAAATATGAAAAAAATGCATTTTCGAAAATAATACAAATCTCAAGAAAATATCGTACTTTTAAAATTAAATATACATTAATTTGTTAATTTTACGTTATTTTAAAAACATATCTCAATGAATTACTTGTGATATATTTATAAAGTCAATAAATGAGTAAATTATTTTTAAATTTGATATTAGCAGAGAATATTGAACTGTTCAGAGTTATAATCTAATTAAATTTTTTTCCCTCGTCCTTCTTTTTATAAGTTATTTGAACCTTTGAGTTTTTGTTGCGCAAGATTATTCCGGACAAACAAACAATAAAAGTATATCAGCAGCGATATAAATGGAAAGATAAAATTATAAATTTTTCTTCTAATTGGAGTTAAACGAATCAGTCAAGAACAGCTGAAGAACTTACCTGGTTTGTTTGTCAGTAGCATAATTATACAAAAAGGCACTGCTAAAATTGTGACTGCAACATAGAATGACATCAGCGTTGGCCACCTCGTGTACCAAAATAGTCGATTTGTAATAATACTCATATTTAATTAGGTATTGCTTTATACTAACAGTCTTACTGCAGCTTAGGGTTGTATTTGTAACTTTACCACTGAAAGATTAATTAAAGAACTGTATGCAAAATATTCTTCATCCTGGCGTTTCCTAACCTTTCATATTTATAAAACTTATTCCGATATCCATAATTTATGCGTACAATTAACATTTTAAATACAAAAGTTTAGAAAGATTTGTTCTTTTAAAAACTCGCATTAAAAAATAATTGTTATGGATAGTAAATAGTTGTGCGTTAATGCAATAAAAACTATTTTATCTTACATTGAAATAAATGTTACGATTTATTCATTACTTGTATTGCTCATATGAATTTCTCTAAATTTTTCAATCAAAGCTATTAAAAATATAATGTACCTTAGTATAAATTTATTTAAGAATTATTCATATTGTTATGAGTTTGCATTATTGCCTCGAGAAAGTTTAAACATACACATTTTTCTCAGTAATTGCGTAGTTTCTGCTTACGGAAATACATAATTGAAAATCGGAGATCAGAATAAATGATTATAGAAAAAAAAAATGTATTATCACAATACTTAAGAGTTCAATTACTCTATAAAAAATTATAACTGCTTAAAACGTTGGTGTCTTTCACATAATACAAAAACGATTAAACATCTTATAAAATACGTCGCATCTAAATTCTACTGAAATTTCAGGGAATGTTAGTAATATTTTCTAACTCATTTCTGACTACTTAGCTACAAATTAAAAAAAATTTCGCAAACTATCTTCCCGTTCTTTTTGCAACAGAGAATTGCCCAAGATATAAATTAACGATCGTCTGCTGCATGCAGGTTAACAGATCGAGTTTCCCTCGCGTCGGATAAACACTGAATGATGCGATTCCTGCTACAGGCTTTTAACTGCTTCCTCCCGCTCCTAGGGGGCGCTGATTTACAAGCAGTTGATCAGACACCCGCGGCCAGGATAATCCAAGTTATAGATTTGTGGGAACTTTCGCCCTGCATCCCTCCTCGAGATGAACTTGAAACACGTAATAATTCGGCGAAAATTTTCCATGCGAGGAGGAAAAATTTATAAGTGTCTATAAGCATAATAAAGCGTGGCTATCAAGCGATGTTAAAAAGTTTTCGGATTCTGAAAAAAATTATGATAAGACTCAAAATAAAGTGGTTCTCGAAATTTTTCAATTGAAATTTTTGAAATGTATATTTCAGTTTAGGAAGAGGAGGAGAATTTATATAGAGTGGATAGAGTTATGCTTAGAAATTGGATCTTTGGAATGTGAAATGATTTAGTATGTAAATTTAATACGATAATAAAGTAAAAGAGTTACGGAAGTAGCCGGGACTAAAATATTCCATTTTATTTATACATTTGTTTGCACTAGCATTTGTATTTTACTTTTTCAATGTGTTACTTAAAATTCTTACATTTTTTTTTCAATAGTATTTCCAGTATCCTTATCATGGAAAAATCATGCATTTTAAGAAATCAAAAAGGGAATTTAAAGCACTAGTTGCACGAATGTTTATTATCGTGAACTTCAATTACACAAATTATATCATTCGCGTGTACATAATTAGATCATCAGTTCGGTAACAATAGAAAAATGGATTAAACTGAGATTAGATGATACTAGCTTATCCCTCGCAGACTATTTGCTTGTTAGTATGGTTATTTCAGAGTTTCTTGGGAAATAGTACCTAATATTTCCTCAGTTGGCAAATATTCGATGAAATGTGGTCATAAAAAGAAATAAAATTGTACTTCAAAAATTATATCATTCACTGCGCATTATTGCATATCTGCGATCATGAACATTTGTAAATGTGAGCATAATAATCGAATATTAAGATACATTTAATGAAGATTAAAGAGTTTCATTTTCCAACCTACTTGAAATCTGCGATTAGTTTTTTTATTTTTTTTTTTTTCTTTTCTTTTCTAAATAACATTTTTACGCGTACACACAATACAGATGTTACATGATTAGGGAAATTAAAATACGTCACAGTGCAATTAAATGAAACTTCGCTGAAAATAACTAACCGAAGTTTTAAAAACTTTATTCGGTGTTTATGGTAACAAAAGTCGAAAATACCGTTGAAAGAATGAAATGTATAATTGGGGGTGTATGCAGATTTAGCTTTATTCATATTACTTCAGTGGCATTTATTAAAATCTCAATTCTGCAAACCCTTAAGCTTGTTACACGGGAAAGACTTTTTTTCATTCAAGAATCATCAAACAACAAAATAAAAATTAAGATACATTTATCAACATTAAAGATATACTTTTTCCTGCCTTACTTGCAAGAACATCTTCGAAATAACAGCTTACATTGGCAAACTATTCAGGAAAACAATCAAATTTAAAATTGTTTCCACTATTTTATTTCAAGTTCTGTTCTGACAGTAGGTACTTCGCATATCAATCTTCAGTGAAAACCATCTTTACATCTTGAGTCGGTTTACATTAACTGACGCTTTCGAAGATAGCTTTTGTTCAGAAAACGGATATACTTTACTACAATAAAACATCTAATTTCTCCATTACAGATTGTAAACATCCTTGGCTGTTACCCAATGCTCATCGAAAGGTCTGTTTCTACCATTGTGTATATGGGAGATACCATATGATTAGTATGGACATGTATACTGGAGCATTCCTATTCCTGGAGGAACTTCAATTTCTGCACACAAGAAGAAAGTGTCATTCCATCATACTGACTGATGTGTTCCCGGTATTTTCTGCATTCAGGCGTATTGTATACAGTAAGTCCTTTACCCCTTTGAGGCGCAATCCTTTCCCAATGCTGAAAAAAGGACAGTCGTTGCCATCGCTCGACTTAACTACCAGCAAGATGGCGGACGATCGAAACGTTCATCGCGTGCCACAGATCTAGAGACCCTTTTTTGACGACATCTGACTGTGCGCCGCACAGTCAGCGTGAATGTTTCGATCATCCACCATCTTGCTGGTAGTTAAGTCGAGCGATGGCAACGTCTGCCCTTTTTTCAGCATTGGGCAATCTATCCAGCTGTTCTCGCATTCTTCCATTTTTCAGCAGATGTCAGTGCTGTTAAAAGTAATCGTGTCATTTTTTTTACGGGAAATGACGCGCTAAAAAGTAAAGGATTCTCGTGGAGCTATGTCACCCGCAACTATTTTTATAGAAATCAAATCTATTCTTCATGACTGGCAACAGTCAAAACATCAGAGTTTGGTGATTCCAGAGCGGGAACACTGCACGTTAAAGGATGGGTTAATGTTTAATATAACTGTGTTCGCGGTAAAGTATAACATTTTCTAATTATTAATAATAGGAAGGAAACTGCAGATCCTTTTGTAACATTATCTTTCTCAAAAATCACGATTAAAAAGCTTACTTAATATTGGAATAACATAAAAGTCCAAAGCCATTATACTCAGCTCTGAAATTATTTTAAGATCACTAGAGGGAGAATACAAAACTCGTATCTTGGAAATGTATGAAAAAAATTTACAATTACACAGCGATATAATTCTGCATTTGTTATTATTATCTTTTTATTTATTTATGTATTTATTTTTAAACAGAACCACGGGAACCAAAGTCACAACAATAAAAATTATTTTACAATACTTTTAAGAAAACTTCAGATTTTGAGCACTTCTCCCAAATATTAAAATTCCCTATTCTCTGAACTCCACAGTATTTAACAATAAAATGAACATATAACTGGGGCCGTTAAAATTTTGATAGTAAAGAATCGCGTTCATTCTAAATAGAGCTCACCTAAATCAGTTGAAAGCACGTTTACAAAATTACAAATGCAAAATAATTCCCCGAGTTAATCGAATAAACAGGCAGCTTGAATATCTAAGATGGGAGAAAAAAATGTTAATCAGGCTAATGCGCTGAAAGAGGCCGTGAAAAAAATCAATTCATAGATTTTCCCCAGGAAGTCAAAGAAGGAATATGAAATCTCGGGGCTCCGCAAAACCTAGCCTTATTGCATTTGAAAGAAAGATAACATGGAAATGAAATGGACGTGCTGTTTTATGTCTTTGAAGCAATAAAGCTAATTTAGGTGGTAGGTGTTAGTGTATTTGGTATCTTTAGATAATAAACAAGGACTAGGGATGAAAAAAATAACACTTTTCATCATGCTTTTATTTTACTGTACGATAATGAAGAAAGTATTATTAAAGCAAAAAAAATTTTGCACTAGGATTTTGTCGAAAAAATCGATTTCGCCCATTCCTAAATTGACTTTTACATGTCACAGTGTGACATCGTAAAGTATGCATGTATTTAGATATGCAGTCGATCCCACTTAATAGAAGAATTTCCCGTTTAATGTAATTCATTTTGAATGTACCAAACCAATGTACATAGTTGATGGGATCCCGGGTAATGGAATATCTCGCTTATTAGAATATTTTCCGTGGTAAATTTGCAATGACTTTCCTCAGACGTTTGTCGCGTGATAGTAGAACCAAGCCATATGATATTTGAATTTCAGTTCTGTTAATTTTAAAATCAAATGTGTGCCTTTTTTTGATAAAGCTCGCTGTGCGCGAACAGCCAGCTTGGTCAAAAAAAAGTCTTTAGATCTGTGGCACGCGATGAACGAATCGATTGGCCACCATCTTGCTGGTAGTGAAATAGAACTATGGCAACGGCTGCCCTTTTTTCAGCATTGAGGAATGGTTGCGTTACAAAGTGTTAAGTGTGTCTTTTAGTCACATTACGCTCACAAAGAGCATAATTTTCTAAGGGTAGAATTTCTACTGCTACTTTATTTTCAGAGCCTACCTTTTTCTAAGAGAAAGGAAAGCCATCTGAAAGTTGCTTTACCTTCAAAATTTAATCAACTAATTTCTAACTGTTCTTATTTCTGCCAATATGTATGACGTCACACCTATTGTACCCTCCCCCCACCTTTTTTACCAACTGTCACATTTTCACAGCGCCCCTTTCTTCCACTCCCTTTGAGATATTTATGGACAGCACTCTATATTTTGTATCACCAAGTGTATCACCAAGAGTTTTGTATCGAAAGAGTAAATTTACTACACACAATTAATGAAAACACTTATCAAGATAGCACGTTTTATTTAACTTCATTTTTCGTTTTCGTAGGGGTTTTAGGAACTCCTTTGTGATCAATTTTTTATTTTGTTACTTGTACAGTGCTACATTTACAAGCAGGGTGATTGAAAATTAGAGGGACAAACTTTTCGGAGAGGCAGGGAGTAAGGTTCATAAACCATGGGCTCTCCTCCGACATTTTCATCAATTTAATGAAAAAAAGAAAATTCCGAATTAACAATTTTTCTCAAGTTCAATCTGTGATAGATGCATTAGTTCTTAAAAAACCACGGTCAAAAAGTTCACTTTTACTTGAACACATCTAAAGTGATTATTAACAGGTACTTCAAGACGTCGTTCCACACCCCACGTCGTTATGTGATTCAAATTGTCTTAGTGTAACTTACCCCTCCTAGAAGTTTGTCCCTCTAATTTTGAATCACCCTGTATATCTAGTATAAACTAATATATTTTAATGAGAATAATTCTTTTCTACCAATGTCTGTAAATAAACGGTAAAACAAATCATTTAAAAACAAACTATTTGTACTTTTGATCAGAAAGAAATGCCTACTCGTATTGCCCCCACCTTACCCTACAACAATGAGGTGTCAGAATACAATGTTTATCAAAAACCTAAATCTAAAACTATCTCACACCCAAGACCTAAGTATGACAAAATATTTTTAAATTTACATAATTTATAAGTTATGATAGGAAATAAATAATATCTAATAAAGTGCATTTAGGGGGGGGGGTTAAATGTATTACTGCTTTTACCCCTCATTTATGGAAAAAACAACACTTCCTTTTTACATTTAAAACATAATTATTTATAAAATACTTTCATGTGAGACGAGGGTGAATTCATTGTTTAAAGTAACACAAAAAAGTTGCAATTCAATATTATTAGTAACAGAAAACAGTCAATGAATGAACAATGCCTTTTTTCAACCCATTCTACCACCACCATTCCTATGTTTTTCTTCTTAATCTGAAATTTTTTTAAAAACACAAACATATATCACCGCAACACTTAAATTTTAATGCATCCAAGAAAAAAATGTAGATTAACAAGATTTTTTTAAGTTCTAGATACTCCCAGCTTTTTTTGGCAAAAAATAATCAAATTTTAGCTCAATCATATATACGATAACACTTCCACATCATTCTTATATTGGTAAACACAATTACCTCCCGCCTGCTGGAATAAATATGCACTACATATTTTCCAAGTTTAACTATCGTCCATATTTTATACAGTTAATATCGTAACTAGAACAGACGCATAATATAAAAATCTAGAATTGTACGTTGCAGCCTTTTATCATAAATATAAAACTTTCGGGAATAAATTATGCTCAGCTAAAGATAAGAAACAGTAAAATAAAACGCGATAGAAAACTTGGAATACATATTTCTTTTTATTTATGTGTAAGGCAAAATGGAACAAAATACCCGTAGATTAAAGGAAATTCCAGATAGTCGAAAAGTTGGAAGTAAAAAATCATGCTTTGTCTCATTTTTATTCCAATAACTCATTTTGTACGTTTGGCAGGCACAGCATATACTGAATAAGGCGAAGAAAATTCAATAGTTTTATATATACTCGTATAAGATTACGCTGGGAGTGTATAAGTAGGGTAGGAAATGTATATATATACAGGGTGATTATAATTTAAGTTCCACTTTTAAACGATCAGAAGAGGAAAACTACTGGACCAAATGTTATTAAACTTGGTAATTGTGTAAAGGTGGTCAGGGGATTTATTATTGACGAAAAAGAAGTAAAAAAATTCAAGACCAGGGGCAAGGACGTACTTAGGGGGGGAGGAGGTGTAGAAACCTGTTTGTTGTGTTTTTTCTCTACTTCTGCAGTCTGCATAAAAAGAAATGTTTATTTAATTTTATGCAAACATGAGTAATGTTATTTCGAGAGTACTTAATTCGTTTTTAAAAAAAATTATATTAAATTTTATTTATGATAAAATATTACCGTCCTGTAAGACTATTTGACCTTAGTCCAGCTTTGTCGGCACTTTTCTTTTTGTAAATTATTCTATAGGATGTCAAGATATACCATTTTATTCATAATACCGTCAATGAACACAAGTTCTCCTACTTCTGCTGCCATACAGCCCCAATCGAGGACGAATCTACCTTCTATTTAACCGTCCTTACTGTGTTCTTAGATATAGTTATTTCCCCACCTTGCCTCCTCACACTTTATATCGTCTTCGCTCCCGTACAGATTGAATTTGCTCTCATCAGAGCAGAGTTCCACAATGATTCCGATTTCGAAATACGAATTTTTTCAAAAGAAAGTGTTTTTTTTTCTCTTTTATTGGTGTAACTAATTGTTGGTGTGTGTGTGTGTGTGGGGGGGGGGGTCCATATTGGAGTACGATCTTGAAAGCCTGCATTATAATGAAGAACGCGTCTAACAGTTTAAGCTGAAATGTTTTTTCCAATTTCTGAAGATACTCACGATGCAAGCTTTGGGGCACTTAATTTCGGAATTTTCTTTACAGTGAACATATGATCTTCCATACAATAATAATACGTAAAAGTTTCCTAAACTCTCTCTTCCTGAAATATTGGACACAGGTCCAGATTTTTTTCCGATACTTCTCAATTATTTTTTGAACACAACTATGCTTTTTCCGTTTACAAAGCACTTTTTCGCATAGACTTACCATCTTTTGACTATTTGATAAATAAACACTGCTCATTTTCAGACGTTTCCCTCCTAGAGCTCATTCTGAGATTTTAAAATTGAAAAACAAAATTACATTAGTGGCCAAATTAGAAACTACTATTGCGTGTGTATTCATCAGACTAACTGACTGATGGGAGTGTTTTAGTGGAGCCTATTGCGGACTGTGCGTTTTTTCCAGTATGAAGAGTGTATACTTTATGTTTCTTTGGTTCCGTGTTAACCGTGTGCTTCTAGGCCTTGTTTAGCAGCTGAACACTAAATCACTTCAGACAATGTTGGATGTGGCAATAAAGTTCAGTTTGCACGAGGACAACATGTCGAGGTTAACGGTCAGAGAGGAACCGCAATCGTTCGTTTGCGATTGGAAGGATTGGCTAAGTCGTAGTCAAGCAACTGCCCTCCAGTTTCGTTTGGGAGTTTGCGGACGTTTCGATGGAATTTCCTTGAAAGTTCGTAAATATGCGTCTTGAAGAACTTCACGTTTAGGTCTTCCCGGATAATCATGTTGGCGAGAAACGGATGTACGTTTATTATAGGTTTATACTATGTTGGTTGAGTAAGACCTGACACGTTTTCAGGATAACATTCGGGCGTAACATTGCAGTCTTCAAGTCCTGTGGAAATAGGGAATGCAATCCCGATTCCGAGGCAACGGGACCCAGCTGGTTCCCGCACAAATGTTTGCGGGACTAGTCTTGCGAGATTAGGACCGTAATCCCGTGGGATTGAAACTGAGAAATAATTTATTTTTATTAAAATTTCACGCCGCATTCTCATTTCATTTTTGCATATTATCTTATCTAACATTACATGAATCAAAGTTACAAATTTTACTTTAAAGTTTTATTTGTTTTATTATCTTCCAATGGGAGTCTGGATGAAACATTGTAACCTAAATTTTTCGCTAACTTCCCAGTTTCCAAATGAACTGAAATATTTCATACTAATTTATGTTTTAGCAAACAATCGGGAATCAATTAAAAAGGTTGCATTTTAGGTTTTAAAGATTTTTTTAGAAAGTTCACGGTTTTAATTATTTTAACTAAAATTAAATCAAGATTAGGAAGCGATTCACAAGAACTTGTTCGATTTTTACGTTCTTCTTTCAGGAACTAAAAATAAGAATAAGTATATTAATGTATCCATGAATTTGATAACTCTGTATATTATTTTCTTTGCATAAAATTAAAATTCGTATTAAAATCTTTTACCTTTTATTATTTCTCTGTGTAATCAGTTGTTAAATTAATTCTGAGCTTGAGGAAAATACTCATCTGCCATAATGAGGAAAATACTCATACAGCTTGCCAAGCAATGTTCTCGTGAGATCGAGCATTGCAACCGTATCAATAAATCCTTATCCCAGGATACCGCAAAAACAAAAACAGTGAGGGATTGCATTCTCAAATCATCAGCACCCTAGAGAAGGCGGATGAAAAAAGAAGAAAAGGTGATGAAAATGAAGAATAAGAACCGCTGATCATGGGTGCCCATACACAGGCGCGTAGCCAGGAAAATTTTTCGGGGGGGGGGGGGATATGCGCCTGGAAAAAAATTTCGGGGGGGGATATGAGCTTATATGTGTATAAATACACGGAATTTCATCACTAATCCAAACATTTCGGGAGGGGGGGGGATATATCCCGATATCCCCCCCCTGGCTACGCCCCTGCCCATACATATGGGTAGGGAGGGGCCGCAGTGACCCAACTTCCCATATAGTTATGTTTACATACTGGTATAACGCAGATGTGCTTCAACAATAAATATATCTTTTTTGGAATGACACTTGACCTCCCCCCCCCCTTACAAACAATCATACAGATGGCCATGCCAGTGATGTCTTTAAAAATTGAACTTCAGTCATCATGCAAAAATGTATGGCTCTTTCGGGGTTTCATTAAAAAAAAATAAATAAATAAAAAATAAATCTTTTTGTCAAGTACTTTTGTAATATCTATCGAAATTAGATCTAGACTAGGATGAAGAGGGATTCTTTACGTTATATTTTTTACATTCTTTTTAAACGACTGAGAAATAACTTAGTGCATTATTCTGAATATCATCAATATAATTTTTGTATTTCTGTCGGTTGTACTAATTATCAAATAAGATTAATTATTATTATTAGTTTTCATAGTGTTTAAAATCTTATTTTCCCCAACTTTTCTCTGTTGAAATGAATTCTTAGCTGAATAAAATGTCAATCCCGTGGGATCAATAAATCTTAATCCCGAAATCCCGCGAAACAAAAAACAGTGCGGTATTGAATTCGCAAAGTGGAAATTACCGGAGCTTGGGTATGCAGTTGATCAGAGCAGGTATTTTAGAGATGCAGTTTACCGGTTATCACGTTTATGACTCTACAGTAAGAAAAGAGGTACACTGACAACTTTTTCAGATGGTTTGACAGCATACCGCTTACTCTCTTACTCTTTGCCTTCTGGGAGTCAGTGTACCATGGACACAAATAAATAAACTCTGCCTTTACATTTTCCCCATCATTAAGAGAGCTTGTTAATATTTTTGTATACAGTGTAACAATGATTTTTTACGTGTTCCCTTTCGTGTAATGATTTATTAATTTTATGATTTTTTTTTTCAGGATAATAACTAGAGTCCCGATTATCACAATTAATGTGGACCAAGATTAACTCAGGTAGTTATGGATTTTGATTCGAAATACCAACCTACGCAATGCGCTTTTTCAATTGCAGTCGCCATAGCGGGCATGAATATTCCCGCACCGTCAGTGCTGTTGAAACTCACGAAAAATCTCTCTCATTGGCTCTCATTGCTGAAAACTGGAGATGCAGTGCCATCTATGAACATATTTTGGAAGTGAACTATTTTAAGATGGAAAACTAAGTTCTAGATTCTGTGAAGCATTATTGTGCGCATATTCACACAACAATTTGTTGCTTTTCTGTGGTGTTTGAAATGTGTCAAGGACTTTTCGGACACCCTCTATATTTTAATAAGTAGAAAAGTTGTGCAGATATATCACGCGCAATTCATATTGTTCCAATAGCTAGAAAGTTCTTCACTTAAAAAGTCCTTAATTAATTCATTGATTTATTATTTATTTTTGGTGCTTTCGCGTTTTTCTTCTGCAAGCTTTTGCCATTTCTTTTAAGATAACAAAATTGCTTATATCGTTTTTATTTGTTGCTCTGTATATTTAATGGCTCTTTTGGTAGCTTTTAATGCATGTATAAGGAATATTTTCATGCCTTCATTTTCACCATTGTGGTCTTCAACATCATCGCTGTGATTCAGTTTTCTTATGGACGATCATTTCATCTATAATCTCTTCTTCTTGTTCAGTGTCCCTCCGGACACGTACATGCTCTTCGTTGATTGACTTTGGCAGCTTCATGTCTATATTTAAAAGATCATTGGTATCTTTATTGGACTTTCCGCTGTGTTCTTTATTCTGTACATCGACAAGTTTCCTTTACCACTATTTTTTTTACTAATGTTTTTCGGTAGTTTTAAAAATGGAAGATGTAGGAAATATATGTATATGTTACCGTTAAAGTATATAATGCAGTTATTTCATAGAATACCTAGTTATTCCATGAAATAACTGATCGTGTTCGTTAGTGTGTAGTATGTTAATAATTTGACACTTTAACTAGTTAGTCTATGAAATAACTAGGTATTCTATAAATTAACTAATGAGAGACACTTAAAGTGTAAAATAAACAATTTATCTAAAATGAAATAATGACAATTATTTCATTTTAGATAACACGCTAAACAAGTTCTCTCCCTATGGCCTGGAATAGTTCATAAATGCAGTAGGGGTGGAAGGTAAATGTATTTGTCGTTGACATTTTGAGAGTATGGCGAAAAAGTATTCTCGTTGTTTTATATTTGAATTCGAAATTAACGTTTTTTTCCCCGCTACTTTCCATATTGTTAAACGAAACGTAAATGTACCTTATACTAAAAAGCGAGATATATGATATAGATTATTTTACACTTTGAAGGCTGAAGATCGTTATTCTATGAAATAACTAATTAAACCATGAAATACAAGAGAGTTTTACACTTTAACGGACACAATCAGTTATTTCATGGAATAACTAGGTATTCTATAAAATAGCGGATTTCATACTTCAACGGTAACATATACATATATTTGGTATCTCGGTCAAAGCAGAAACTCGAATAAACTGGGTTTGTAAATAGGGTCAGAAAGTATTAAAAACTCTCAAAAAGCTTGTTTTATAAAAATATAAAACTTCCTGAAAAAACACGCATACGGTCTGTTTTCCAAAAATAATCCCCTTGACATGAGTACTTCCAAAAGTTCTATTTTAAGCTGAGCTTTCTACTTCAGATTTCGTTCTTTCTATTTCGTTTTAATTCGTTTTCCCTTTTATAACGGCAGCGCTTTTTCGCAAAATTCAATATCCTTCCACAAAAAGAGAGAGGGGTTGGAAGCCTAGCGGAACCTCCTTTCAACCCCTCTTCTGATAAATCAAAGGAAACCTGATGCCTGCATAAATACACGGAAGTTAACGGAAACGTCGGCAAGCATAGCTGCCAACTTCAAACAGAATGTACTAATTACACACAATTTGTAAATAGTAACTTTCCGGTTAACATACAAAAAATTTTCTGAAGTGGTTAACCCTTCGAGCTCGAGAGGTGACTTTCAGTGACCACAGTGTGTGATGCGGTTACTCGAGAAGTGCCTCTCACTCTCCACTGTATGGGAAAAGTTAAATCCATAATTGCCAAAAATACGAAATATAACTAACCACTTTTTGTTGACGGTATATTTCTTGAAAAAAATTTTAATATAAGTAACTAACTATAAGTTTGTTGGAAAAGTTTCGAAATATTTTAAATCGAAAATTACTATTTACAAAAATTGGTTGATTATATTCCGTAGATATTGGTCAGGATCAATTAATTTGGGTCGAGTTGCTGGTTAGCTTGGGCAAAAAAAGCTTAGAGAGCAAAGAGTTAATTTATATTCTGTAGAGATTAGCAGTTATAGGTAAGTTACAAAGCGGAAAGTACAGTACGTATGTTTCCGATGAATTCATACTGCACGAATACTTTTTTCCCAGCTGCTTAGAAAAGAAGAGAACAGAAAAAGAAAAAATGTTTGCCGTTTTGAAATTTTAATTCTGCATAATAAAAAAATTATTTTTAAAGTATTAATGTACATAGTGTGCGTACTTATAATAACAATCATATATCTATTCGTGAATTGTTAATGTTCGCTACGACAAAGAAGATTGCGTTCTTAACCAATTCCATTGTAGATTTTATCAGCTTTTCTTTAGAATACTGAGCTGTTTTCTTGAGTTCTATGAAAATAAAAGAAATGAAACAGACCAAGACATTTTGCGTGAATAACTACTTCATTCGTTTTACCCACACAGCAGAAAAAAGCAAGAAGCCCATTCTTTTGAAATTTATTACTTTTTTTTCTGCTTATTCTAGCTCCATGTTACTTATCTTTTGAAGACGATGGCGCTAGACGTATTCGGTAGATAAAAAATAGTGTACGTTTGCGTAGTTGAACAAAAATGGCTTAAAGCGATATGTTTACAACGTATAAAATTATTGGCAAAAATAGTAAAAAACATGTTCTTCAAGGTTTAAAATAATAAAATTCTTGGTGCGTATCTTGGTTGTCCAAACTCTATGCGAAGTAGATTTTTTGAAGTAATACTCTACGAGCCATTCCTTGGCTATGGCAGTTGTGGCTCATCATATTTCTCTAATGCTGCCATGCATATGAAGAATACACATTTCACCCTCCTTTTACGTATGACGAGTTGCCTTACTTTTCATAAAGTACTTTTTCTTTCTTAATTCCAGTTCTGGTATTGCTTCTTATGGTATTGTACAAAATTTGAAGTGGACACAACATGACTTCCTTGCGTACCTTTGAAAAAAAAATTTTTTTCATTCAAATTTATTTAATTTGAAATTGATATTCCAGCCGCCGAAATTCGTAACGTTTGGGCGATTTCTCTCGAAATAAAAGGGGCATCACCAAGCTGGGTTTAGTTTTGGAAACTAATTTTTGATGTCAAATTTCGAGATATTCGCACGACAATCATCAAGTTCTCTGACAGTTGGTGAGATTTTAGCCATGGCCCAAACAATGGTCGATCATAGACTTTTTTAAAGTATTGAACGCCCGTAGATCTTAACGAATTGAAAGACTTTCGGGTGACCCTGTAACTAAACTATCTAATCGATTACAATGCGAAGAAGAGTTGCACTACTAGATGTTATAACAGTCCTATACAGCATTTTTGAGTTAAATGAGTTACATACAGTACGTGCAGACGTAACAACAAAACTAGTCAAAATTGATTTATGGTCTGTCAAAATCACAGTCATAGCTCTAGCTTTCACATGGGAGGGGTAGCTATGAGGAAGGGGGGGGGGGTCCATTCCTAGGGTAAAATTTGATTGACACGTTATTCGATACTATAATAAACTAGTAAATTTTTCTGTTACATTAAACAAATTTAAATGCAGATTTAGTATTTTTTTATTACTCATTAAAATATAGCGTTTCCAGGTAGCTATCCGGCTAAAATTATCATTTTTGCGTAGACTAAGGGGGAGGTGAAAACCCTAACCCCCCTTCCCTTATATATGTCCCTGGTCAAAATGGAGTGTTCATGCATGAGTACAGGGCCGCAACCAGCGGTGGTCAAGAGGGAGTCGTGTCCCGTGTGGCATGTAAAAGGGGCTCAAAAACTCTTTACGGTTCCAAAGAAAGGAGTGCCAAAATTAAGGTTTGCCTCGAGTGACTTAAACTCTAGTTGGAGCACTACCTAATTACGGAAATAAATACAAACGTATGTTGAGACGATACGCAGACGCTTCTCAAATTCAATTTAGGAATGGTCAAAATCTTGATACCAAATTTTTCGCGATCACAATACTTCCTTTACATTATATACAAGGAATTAAAAATCTGCTTGAAACTGCACGTAGATGTGCAGGAAAAGCAGAAGAACATGCTATTGTTTAAAAATCGAAAAATCATTCCTTTTGCAACACTTACAGATTAATACAACATAAACTCCTCGGAACACAAGTATGATAATACACAGAAAAATATAACATATGTATAAGTAAACAATACAGTTATTGGCACACGTAATGCAACTATTCTGTTGTGAAATTATGTTTGACTAAATATTTTACTGATTGGATGGAGCTAAAATTCTATTTTAATTTACGAAAGATGCTATTTTCAGATAATGTATAAGTAAAATAGTTGAATTTAAAAATAAATAAACTAAAAAACGATCAAATAGTCTCTTCTATTGAAACTACCGCGCGATATATTAACGTAGTGTTTTATATCGTCTAGCTAGTTGAAAAGCGAACGTTAAAAAATGGATGAACAGTACAAACATTTTTAATTTAATATGCATAAACTATTTTTTAACATGGTATACTATAATTTAATCCATTATATCGTAAGAAATCTTTTCTATTATTAAAATTGATTAGCTAATATTTTCATAAGATAAAAAAGAGAGATAATTAAAGATTATGCTGTTGTATAAAAACTAAAATAAATAAATAAATAAATATTCACGCAAAAAACGAAATGCTCAATTCTAATGTTTAAATACTCCACAGTTCAGCAAAATATAAAAGTTTATTTATTGTAATCTCGTGAAAAATGTCAAATTGTGTAATATCGAAGGGCTTTTTAGAATTACACAAATTGCAGTACTAGCTAGTTTCCATTTAAAATACGCAGGGGCGTCTTCGATGACATTGGTGCCTTTATTGTACTCTTATTCCTTGTTAGAAATAACTCTAGGCCAATCATCAAATCCGTAACTTACGCATTTGGAAAAACAGAAGTTCCTACACCTAATTTCAAAATCATTTTCCAGGAAATCTGATATATATTTGTTTGCAAACAAAAAGACCACATGGGAGATACTAATTAGATTAACATTACACAATTTTTGTAATAAATTGCCAAACAATAACAGACAACAGCATATACCAATTTTTGGGGGGAGGGGAGGGGGGCTATTTCTCGAGGTACACTACAAAAACATCTACTTATAATCTGCAAGTTTTCAAATACTACAATGTGAAGGGGGAAAAAAGCACTCAACAAAAAATGGTGGTAGAATGTCAAACTAACAAAATCTTTGCATGATTAAATCATAAATTTTACTTATCGAAATAACGATCATTTCAACTGGTGCAAAATGTTTGGCCTTCCTCAGTTGGAAAACATGCAAGCATCAGCAGCAGATATTTCAAGTAGGAGCAGAAAGCATTAAATAAATTGAGACTGTTACCATTCGGAAGAAGGAAAAAAATTGGAAACCAGATAAAATAATAGAATAAATCGAAAAAATTGCTAATAAGAAAACACACAAAAAAAAAACACAGAAACAGAACAAAAACATGCAACACAGGTTTCTTCGGTTTTTTCCTTTTTTAAAATTAATATCTTCACAGAACAACACACTGCTGCTTTCTGTAAAACATGTTAATTTTAAAAAAAAATATGTGTTCTAGGTTTTTATTCATGTGTTCTGTTTCTTTCTCATTCTGTTTTCTTATTAGAATCTTTTTTTATTTTATTTTATTCATTTAATATTTATTTTTTAACTTATTCTCTGCAGTTTTTGCTATTTCTTTTTTCTCTCCCTCCCCCTTAGGTCCAAAACAGTCTTCAGTAGTACCCTTGCAAGCAGCGCCAGCTACAAACTCTCAGAAAGCTATATTAACTGGGGTGAGAGCCCGTGAACAACCGTGTAAAATCGAGTAAGGTCAGGGCCTTATTTATAGTAAAAGCTCTAGTGGAAATGATACTTTGTGGGAGGTTCCTATCAATGTAACCGCCTACTTGAACTGATTTTTCTTTCAAATGTGTTCCAATTATATCTCATCCATGCTATAGGTGTGCATTTTAGTTGAGCATTTTTTGGTCGGCGTGTCTCGAGAATCAGACACAAAACAACCCCCTTCATTTTTTTCCAAACAATCTTTTTTCTGCCTTGTTGGGGGGGGGGGGGGGGGAGAATGTAATCCTAACTAGTAGCTTCCCTGAGATTTCATTTTTAGTCAAATATCGATCATAGTTTTGTAGGAAAAAAAATTTAATTTAGGAGTGCATTGCAGCGTCTATTTTTCATAAACGTATTTTCATAAAGCTGGGAGTTTGATAATTGGACCAAATTATTTCCAACAACATTATAAAGGCACTAATATCAATAACAATCATTGCAATTTTCTTGTGCAATAGTTGTTATTGATATTAGTGCCAGGTACTTTCATTTTAAGTAATTTTTGTGGTAGAGTTCATCAATCTCAGGCCATTTTTAATTTATGGCGTGACGCATTTTGAGGGGCGTAGCTGAGAAAATATTTCGGTGGGGGGAGGGGGGGGGGAAGAGTCATGAAATAAATTGTGATTCAATAAACGAAATTTCTGCATTACATTAGAGGTTATGCTTACTCAGTCTCCAACCTCTACGGAATATAATTAACCACTTTTCCTAAACAGCAAAATTTTTATTAGAGTATAAGGAAATTTCAACATTTTTTTAATTGTCTAGTGTAAATTTTTTAGGCCATTTGAGAAAAATGTTTAAAGAATTTGCTGTTTTGAAAAAGTGGTGAATTATATTTCGTAGAGGTTGGAGATTCTGTAGCTTAGTAATCGGATAATTCCATATGGATAATATAGGGGGGGGGGGCGGTATGTCCAGATATCCTCCTACCCTGGCTATGCCGTTGCATGTAGCTTCACGAAGGTTATTCGTGTCAGATGTAGTGTAGTTTATTTCAGAGGAAGTTTATAGCTGTTGAAAAATCCCTGATACTCGTGGAAAGGATAGACTTTTTAGTTTTCGAAGTAGTTGAGAATTTTTTCTTACTTGTCTACAAAGCGAAGTTCTTCAAATCGAATTGTCCATTTGTGTCGGAGATGCCTTATATGTGTTCTTAAAAATCAAGTATGTATGGGTCTCGCAAATTTTCCGTACAGTTTATTTACAGGTATGAACAAAATTTTAAACGAGCTGAACTGAGAGAACATGGAGGAAGACCGAAACAGTAAAAGGTTTAGGCAGTTACATCCACAAATACGCATGAACGTATGTTCATAATTTGAAAGTATATATATATATATATATATATATATATATGTTATCACACAAAAGATGTAATTTTAAATGTGTATCTGTGTTTCGAACGTTAGAAGTCTGTAAATACCAATCTTTTGTTTAGAAAAAGAGAAGTCCCGGTGTAAGATGTAGATTAGTTTACTGCGCGAGTTTTGAGTACCCCTGCGCAACACTAATTGTCATAGCATGAATAACGTCGCATGATAAAATCTCCCGGGAGGCACGAAAAAGGTTACCTCCTAGACCAGGGGCGGCGAACCAATGGCACGCGACACAATATTTTGGACACGCCACCGATTAAAATGGTTTTTCATTTTAATTAAAAATAACAAAGTTCACTATGAAGTATCACGATCGAACGGTCAGTTTTTTGACGTAAGTCAAAATTATTTGACGGCACGTCTAAGGCCTCATTAAACATTTCTTTAGAAAAAATGGCGCGTTGATCCATAAAGGTTCGCCACCCCTGTCCCAGACCGTAGAAATTATTGGACCGCATTCACCAAACTTTAAACCCTGGAGTTAACTCAGGAAAGCGAGCTACTTCCAGGGATAGTGAGAAAATGGTATTCTTAAGAAGCAAAAATCAAGGGTTACCCTAACATTTAACCCTGACTCCAGGTGTAAATTCTAACCCCGCAATTTCGGAGGGTTGACTCGGGTTCGTAAACATGGCGGATTCGAGGGTTGTTTTATAGATTTGGAAAATCCCAAAAATTTGCAAATACTTGTATATTTTGTGCTGTGCAGACGGAAACTGCTGTGGAAACCACCCATCAAGCTATAAAAGTAGCCAAAAGTGATCAAAAATCTTTGTACAATGTTTTCAAAAACTCCGGAGAATGACTGAACTTTTTTTTCCGTGGAGACTGCAGGCGCCATCTGTCGGATTTATCTTGGTTTGCTTTTCCATTCCCCCTTTTGTTTGATTAAACGCATTTTTTCTTAATTATTTTTTTTTTTTTGTTGAAAATAAAGTAAATTCTGATACTTTCTATTTATTTTCTATTCTCTATTATTCCACAGATGTGGGTCGATTTGGCGAGAACACTTTGAATCTACTACGCCCCCATTTTTTATTTTTTTTTTTGTTGTTGTTTACAAGAGACGGGATAAAAATATTTACATTGAAGGGCTCTTGTATATCAAAACTCTCTGTAGTTTCTTCCAGCAAAGACATTTTCTTCGCAGAATTAATGGCATAGGATCAAACGTGCACACAAAATAAAACAACACATCATTTTTGAACTTTTCGGGAAACTTGTAGGTTTGACATTTCTATTAGTAGGGGTTATTAATGATAATAGTGCACGAAGTGCAGCTGCTTTTATTTTTATTGCTTTACGTGCTGAAGCAGAACACAAAATATTAAAGGTTGGATGACGCACCTTCTTCCAGCCAGGCGATTTCTGCGTATTTGAATTGACACAAAGACTTCTAAATTCTCGAGATGAGAAATGAGGGTGCAGTTTAGTTTTCTTTTTTTCAAGATAATAAATTACTTTCTCATTTTTGGCATCAAGAGTGTCAATGATAACACTTTTGAGTTCTTTTGAATTGCAGGAAATCTTCATTTTATTTATTTATTTTAATTTTTATCTTTACTGTGAAATAATTTGTAACTTATTAAAACTTCTTGAACGCAATAACCTACGTGCTCGTCATTAGTAAATAAAATCTTTTCAGGAGATGAGTCTAAAATTCTACTTACACGATAAGTAATTAAAATTTGCATTTTTTGCACCAAATTCGTTAACTAAAACGCGAGATATATAGATTTGCGCCTCCCCATTGCTTAACATAGGGTTTTTCCGAATTCTCTGGGAATATTCGTGCTAACGCTTAGCTGGCTTCATTTTTGGAGAGTTGTTTTTTTTTCTTTTTTGCCCCAAATTTGGCGATACTTCGCCAAACTTGGCAGCATTTTGGATATTTGTCACCAATGGTTCCTGTAATGTTTGTTTCCCTGCATTTGTATTAATCAATAGCTTAGTATTACTCATTTACACTTCTATGACGCAAATTCACGTTTCAATGGAATTCTTCCGGAAATGGCTTTCTCTAGAAATTTCGCGTCGGCAGAACCCATATAAGGAGAGGCAGAACAGGCCGCGGGTCAATTTAGATCGAACGTTTTCGAGTGCTTTACATTCTGGTGAGAGCATAAAGCTCTGTGTTTTGTACGGTTTTAAAAGCAAAATTTTGCTTGTTTTGAGAAGCTTGTTTTTGAGCACTATCTGTGACTACTTCATTGTGAATGATGAGGAACTGTTTATATTTTCCCTCAAGAGTTCACTGAATTTTAGCCTGTGAATGAGTTTTGTTGTGTATGAAATACAGCATCTTTGAAAACTTCTGTGCTAAGCTGACTGTTATATGTTATTGCTTATCAATTCCTGTGATTTGTAGGTAGTAGATTGTTTGACGAAGTTCTAGAAGTAATAAAATTTTGTGTTCCATTCTGACAAATGAACTGTTTACCAGAACTTTCCCCATAAACTGGACTTTTAATCGCCCAATTCTAGAACTAAGCACAGTTTTCTCCAATAATACCATCTACTATATGATGTACCTTCAATTAAGATGGAGTGAATTGAAAATTACCCCAGCAGAGAAATACACATTTGCGAGAACAAACACTTTACTTGGCTGAGATAAAAAAAACGTCAATCCCAGAGCAACCCTAAAAGTTAATCCAATAAAATTAAAATGACGTAATCGCGAGCAAATGATTTTAAATATGAGGTAGGGCAACAGAAATATAACTTACGCCAGCAGGATTCCAAAGGGGAAGCAAAAATGTACGTTGCAAACGGACGTAATGTTATGCGAATATACAAATTTAAAAGCCGAAATGGCAGAAAAATGAGAACAGAAAAGATTTAGAATTCTTGATTTTGGATCGATTAAATTTAAAGAAAGACAAAGTAAATGGTTATTAAATTAGATATGTGATCTCCATCACACACACACTGTGGTAGCCTTGAAAAGATGTAGCCAGAAGTGTTACATATCCGCCTACCTCGAATGCAGCTCCACCTCCGCTTCTGAAACCCATTCGTAAATTTTGTACTCCCGGAATATATTACTGGAACTGTCATTTTTCGATATTTCCCCCCTTTTTTATGAAATTAAACTATTCTCGTTTTATTTAATTTCGAAGATTGATTGTTGATATTATGGGAGAAAATTTTTCACTGTGGGAGTTAATTTTCAGTACCTGGCTACCGAGCCATGCTCACAATCTAAAAATTCCTTAATTGTAATATAATGGATACGTAAATGGCTTGGCACGTATCAACAATCTTCATGATCACCAAAGATTTACATCGCTCTCGGATTACTCGTTCATTATCAAGGAAGCCTTGGTCGGCATGCAATGTTACAATGGCATCTACTTTGTTTTGAAGAGGGAAGAGAGGCGTAACTTGGGCTTCAAACTGGGCAGGGGGGGGGGGGGGAACAAGTCATTTTGCATGAATTTTAAATGAATGTCCATATATGCACCCCCGTATATATGTGATATATGTGGCATACATATTATTATTATTATATTTTTAGACTGCCCCATATAAAAATTAAATAAGAAAAAAATTTTAAAGTTAAATGTTCGAAGCCTAAATAAAAAGGCCAGGACCTATTGCAATATTTCTTACTTTCACTCATTAAATGCAGAATTTTCCTGTATATAGACTAATTTGCCCGGAAAACCACAAACTCAAAATCATTTTCTCCCTTCTCATAGTCAGTAAATCTGAACCATCAAGTGAATCTATTAGTTTACGTTCGTATAAAACCATTTTAGCCCATTAGAAAACGTTATGTCCTTTTTCTTTGTATAACTTCTCGAAGAGAATATAAAGTTTTAAAATCCAATAGAGAAGAGTCTTTTTGATTTTTGCGTAGTTGGTTCTGGCTTTAAAATGAAATTTCTCATTATTTGGGTAGACAATTATGCTTAAAGTGTGTTTAAAATTAGCAATCATTCTTCAGCAATAAATGAAAAGAAAATGCGCACTTCAAGAAATTTTTTTTATCGTAAAATTCTAGATACACCATAAAATAATAAAAGATTAGAAAAAAAGGAGAATCATTGAGTACCCTTCCTCATTGTGTTATTAATAATTAAGTATTAGTCTTCTTGATTGATTGCAAATACAATGTAAATAGCTGTTGTCTCTGGAAGAAAAAAAATGCAAAAAAATTTGAAGAAGTAGCATTACTACTGGGGCCCCCAATATCAAGCATGATTTTAACATTTTCTAAGTTTATACTTGCCAAAATGCATACTGTAAAGTTTTATGACGTATTTTATTTCTTAGTAATAACATAAAAATAAATAAATCAACTTTTTGAATTTATCATAATATAGCTGAAAAATGTAGATATTCACGATTTATTTTAGAAGAAAAGATTTCTAAAAAAATAAACAAAATTTTAATTTCTATTTCCAAAAAGTATTGAAGAGCTCTTGAGTTAATGGCATAAAAACCAAAACTCGACATTTGACAGCAACAGCAACAAATTTTTACTACTATTAGTTATTTCTCTGTATGAATTTGCTTTTAAACTAAAGCTAAGCGTCTGCCTCGAACTTTTGCGCCTGACTTAAATTCCTCAATTTATTTATCTCTCTGTTTCGTTCTATATACCAGCGTTTCTCAGCCTGTGGGGCGCGCCCCCAAGGGGGCCGCAGAGCGTTTGCAGCGGGGGCGCGAGAAAGACCAAAGAGCAAGTAGTGATGCATGTTTTTGAAGATCATCTTATTTATACTTTTTACAAAGAATATATCCATTTCTGCTTAAAATGTTCATTTAAACTTTATAACATGATTTTGTAGAAAATAAAAAATTTGACTAAATGTTCATTGTGAAAGATTAAAACACTGAATGTATGCTGAAAAATGTGAGGAGGGGGGCGCGCCACCGTAAGTTAGCCTTTGTTGGGAGGCGGGACGTTAAAAAGTTGTGAACCCACTATTATATACAGTAAAGCCAAATGGCTTAGTCTTTCCTGTCCTGATGTTAAACGCAAATATGTTTCCAACCTTCCCAAGGATGAAAAGCTCCCTTCACATGAAACTGTATTTGTACGTATGGTTAAAAATAGTTTGTACAAGAAATACAAATTTTCAAACCCGCATCAGTGTCTCATCCACTCGGCGACTGGCCGGCTTTATGGCGCTTTAACCCTTTAACGCGCAGTGTTCCCGCTCAGGGAACACCAAACTCTGAAGTTTTCACTGTTGCCAGTCACGAAGAATAGATCTGATTTCTATAAAAATAGTTGCGGGTGACATAGCTCCACGAGAATCCTTTACTTTTAAGCACGTCATTTCCCGTAAAAAAATTGTCACTTATTTTTAACAGCACTGAAATCTGCTGAAAATGGAAGAATGCGAAAACAGCTGGATAGATTGCGCAATGCTGAAAAAAGGGTAGCCGCTGATATCGCTCTCCAGCAAGATGGCGGACGATCGAAACGTTCATCGCGTGCCACAGATCTAGAGACCCTTTTTTGACGACAGCTGCCTGTGCTCGATCTTCTCTTCTGTGGCACGCGATGAACGTTTCGATCGTCCGCCATCTTGCTGGTAGTTAACTCGAGCGATGGCAACGGCTACCCTTTCTTCAGCATTGGGAAACGGTTGCGCCTCAAAGGATTAATAGAATAATAATAGTGAAAAACTAATATTATTAATATTTGTCCAAACAATCAAATCGTTTTACAACAGTACATATTAAGAAAAAATATAAATCGTGGGGAAAATCCAGAAAAGGGATCATTTTATGCCTTGTTAAAAAGGCGCTTTTTCTTGCAGGCTTTGAAATACATTACAATGAAGCTCAGTGTACATTTTCTATTTTCTGTGACCTCTCTTCCCGTTGCATTTTCTCTGATGTTAGCGACCTGTTAAATTTACAGCAAGCCAAGTTGAATGTTTGTTTTTCTTTGATTTGCAAAGAAAATTTTAAATTTTCAAGCGAGTCCAGTACGTTATTTTTATTTATTTATGTATTCATTTTATGGGTTTTTTATGGGGTTTTTTGTGTATGGGGGGGGGGTAGGTTAGGGGAGTACGATATTGTAAATATTTTTAGAAAAATAATGTGGAACAGGGTCATTCCACGTCAAATCAAACACAAAACTGGAGAAAGTTCACCACACCAACTTAGATTTTCCTCAAATTTTATATAGATGATTTATAGGCTAAGACATCAACAAATCTCAATTTTGAAGGTTCTACGATAATTAATTACCGAGAAATTAATTATGCAAATTTTTAAGTTTTCTGCAAGACGCGGCAACTTTTTTCTCAATTCCTTAAATAACTCCTTACCTGTGAAAGTTACTGAAGTGAAAATTTGTTTCTAGGAGTAACTTTTTAATCTGATTCCAAAAATGTTATCGAAATTTGCGTATCTTCTATAGTTTATGCATGAGCACTGCATTTGCTAAAAAACATCATGAATTTTTTTCGGCATGTCTGATCACAGACACATGTTTTAAATTTTTATATGTTGTTAAGATGGAATAATCCATCATCCCAAAATAATTTCATCTTGGCTTACGTTTTCAAGAATGACTGTCCATACAGTACGATGTATTTGATTTTTTTTTCTCCTGTAAAATAACTTTAAATGCTACTTACACTACTTTCAATAGGGTACATGGTACCGTCGATAGAAAAAAATCGCAAATATCGGTGTATATTTATGACAGCTAGAACACCGAACATGTGAACAACAAAACGGACAAACAAACTGAAATCATTAAAACTTGTTGGTAAGTTAAAAATATAAATATTCATTTATATAACATAACGGATGAACACGGAAAACCTAAAGCATCCTAAAATTCATTTTCCAAGCGTTAAAAAATCAAAGTTCACAATTTTGTTCCGTGTAAATCCGTTAACTCGTTTTGGGTTCTTACACATTAACGGATTTCCGTCGGTCGGAGAAACTCCACTTACGCAACGCCCGTCTCACTCTAACGCAGATAGCCCTTAGCCATTCCTTAACGAAGCACAATACACTAAATCGGCTGATTACAGCGCCAGTAACAAATTTTCAAAATTCCCAATGAAATCGTCATAGCTTAATATTATCACATTAGATATTTTTCGATTTAACGCCAAATAATGAAAATTTTGCCAATCTCGTATCATTTTTTAAAACTTTTTTTCGTACCATATTTGGCAATCTATCGCAAAAGTCGCCAACATTGGTGACTTTTGGCGAACCCACTAGATCGTCATCGGATTATTAGCTAATTATATTGTAGGTTATAGTATTATATGCTTTAAATAGATGTCTGTCTCTAAGCTGCCATTGACCGTATTGTATTGGAAATATTTTGAGTGCTCTTGTAGAAAAACTATTTAACTACACAGGCACTATTTCCGATGGAAAGTTTCATCTTGTAATCCTTAACAACATAAATCAATTTTGTTTCATTTCAAATAGCAGAATATCTCAAAAACTAGAAGTCAAAGCCCGTTGTGAAGGCAATTGCAACGGGCTCTAGAAAAAAACGTTTTACGAAAGCGTGTCCACGCTTTCCACCTGAAATAATTAACTTCATATTCAATTTTTATTATATACTACACTAAAATCGAATTTCATGCTGTCCTAGGAACGTGCGGAATATTTTCCCATTCAAACGATTTCATTTCACTGTGAACATCCGCGAGGAAATTATTTTATTAAAAAAATAATAAATAAATAACTAAACCTATAAATCTGGAAAGAACTTGTTAAGTGTGACGTCAGTATGAAGTCATTCTGATACGAAACAGCTAATTTTGTCACGCAAATGATTAACTTTATTGATTCTCGTAAATGAAATGGTGCTGAAAATAGAGAAAAATCGCTTAAAAGTAGGGATCGACCGATACTTTAAAGTTATGGTATCGGACGATACCGATACTTAACCGATACCGATACTTTACATAATTTAATTTCATTTAAACCTACATCTGTATTCTGGATAGTTTTTGTAACGAGAGTATAGTTCGCGTTAAAATGAATAACAGCATGATGAAATTTGAGCCCAGTAGAAAGCATTAAAAAGAAAAAGCAGTGGATACATTGAAGTGTGAATTTACAGTACTTCTAGTCTTTCTTTTCTGTTCAATCATGCCGACGAATGGCCGAATTTATAAAAAGCTGAGCACTGGGAAGCGTGCGGGTTCGGAATTCTTTCTCCTCGCGTGGCTGTCGATCTAATAGTCTAGGGTTTTGGGCAATTTTCTCCAGATGTTATGTGAATGTGTTAGACTCCCTTAAAAAGTCCTCTGCCCAAGCCCCCCCTATAGGTAGATGCCCCTCATTTAGGCTTGACAGAACAGAAACACGGGGGAGGGGGAGTTAAAGGGATATATTATAAGAGAATCCATTTCCGGTGCCGACTGGTGCAAATATGTAAATCAATTTTTCTAAACCTCTATTTTGTCGCCTGTTTGTTGCTATGAGCCAGATAAAAGGATTTCATATTAGACCCAAAACAGTTTCCTGTTTGCTCTTACTATATGTGTCTTTGTTTTTGGTTCATGCCTCGACTTTGTGCTTACAAAAGTAAACACATGAAATTTATTCAACTTCAAAGCTTGCAAGTTTTATTTACATTTTCTTTAATTATAATTCTTTCACATATGAAAATATTTTTTAGATTACTTAAACTGCATTAAATTGTGATAATGTATAAACTGTCTGTACAGTACTATGTAAGTACATATGTATTTACATATTATTCATTAAATACGTATGTAAATTCTTCCCTTAAAATGCATAATAAGTTCACATTAATTAATGTTTTATTTATCTGCTCCAATTATTTAACCACTAAGTGAATTATTAAATGTTTTAGCAAGATTTCTTTTTAATATGAACTCATATGATCATTTTTAAGTTCTTTTTGAAAATTCGTATATTTTGATTCTCCGAACAGGGTTAAGTCACAATTAATCCGGATGATCATGAATTTGATCTTTTCCGTAGGAAGAACAGGTACACGCCGATTATTCCTGTGTTTTCCTTATATTAAATACTATTCACAAGAAATATGTTTTTTACCCCAAAATTTGAAATAAACTAAATAATAATTAGTATTACTAATTATACTAATACAGCTTCAACTTTTTTAATTAACAATATAAATAACTATTAGATATAGATAATTATTACATTTCTCAAAACAGAATGATACACAAATACTAAGTTCTCTCATTAATCTGATAGATAATAAAATCATTAAATGTTTGATAATTCGTACTTTTGATAATGTTTAATTATGTCCAACAGGGGCATCGGGCATTGATAGATTTGGGGTCCCCAAAATCTATGAAATTTGTTATATTTTTCATAAAATTTTGATATAAAAATATTTCAGAAAAAACATTTAAAATTGGGGGCCCTTTCAAGTCGGGGGCCCTAGGCAAAGTTCCGATTTGCCCATATAATAATAAAGCCCTGCGCTTCACGACCAAAACCACATCATACTTTAAAACTTCAACCTTTCAAAACCATCAATAAGAGGTTTCCAAATGGAAGAAAATGTGCCTCACTATTTTCAGCAGACTTTTAAAATGCGAATATTATTATCAAAATTTAAAATCGCAGAATGCAAAACAATGTAAAATAACGGAATTTTGAAGTGCACTTACATATTTTATTCTCTAAATTCGTGGATTGTCTTTACTTTTGAAAATTTCATTTATACAATGAAATGTAAGGAATAGTAAGTTTAACAAATTTATAATAAATAGCAATTTATTTTTAATTGAAAGTCCTAATTTAATACTTTTAAACATCGAATTAAGTAAAAAGTTTGTAATATTTTCTGAAATAACTGCAAAAATCTCTTATCTTTGTATAACGAAATTTTCTCTATAGCGAATTTTTTAACTGGAACCGAGCGAGTTCGTTACAGGGAGATTCAATTGTGTGTGTATATATATATATATATATATATATATATATATATATATATGAATGAGCTCTTTTTCGAGTCCACACAGTAAGAAAATAAACGCTTATAAAACTGAAGTAAAATTCTAGCCTACCTCTCGAAATTTGTTTTTTGTAATCCTTGTAGATAGCGTATTTAGTGTTGGGCACCAATTAAAAATAATTTAGAAGAATGGATTATTGTCCTGTTAAACTGTCATCTAACGATAACGATTCTTTGTCCATAATTTCGACCACACTTGGTGATACGACATCCATAGCGATGGTTAGAATTTAAAAAAAAAAAAAAAAAAAAAAATAGAAAACAGTTCGAAAACACTCGCGCAAACAAATGTGCCAATGAAATGACGCCTCTCATCTCATTACCAAAATAAAGATTCCAGAATGGTTGCGCCTGCGTACTTTTCTTCTGAAAAGCGAAGTATCGGTTGAAAAGTATCGGTGAAAATGGATGAAAGCAACAGAAACCGATACTTTCCCGATACTTTTAGAATCGGAAGAACCGATACCGATACCTAAAAAAATAGGAGGTATCGGCGCCGATACTATCGGTTGCCGATACTATCGGTCGATCACTACTTAAAAGTGAGGGAACGGGTGGATTTTCAGATTTTTAAAGTAGCGAAAATTGTTTTCTATATTTTTATACTTAATTATGAAAATTTTCAAACGGATCGTACAAACGATTAAGAAGGTATTACTTTTGTGCTAATTTTGTAATCTTTTTGCAGTGATGGCGGAAAAAGTTTTATCTTGACGTCAGAGATCATCATAATTACATAGTAAGATGATACGCTTTAAAGAAAACCTTCCCATAGAGCGTAATGTATTGGGAATATTTTGAGCGCTCCTGTAGAAAAACTATAAATGCTACTAATACCATTTTTAATAGGGTACATGGTACAGTAGATAAGAATAACATATGTAAATTTCGTCGAAATCGATGCATATTTACGAGAATTAGAGCACGGACGGACGGACAGACAGACAAACCGAAATCATAAACACTTTTCAACCTTGTTGGAAAGTGTAAAAATGGCGGATTATATAAATTAGGTGAATTTACATATACCAGTATGTACTAAAGAAAACAATTTATCTTAGTACATACTAGTAGTTCTATTCTGAAATATTATCTTAGACTCAGCTAGATTTTTAAGTGATTTTTTTAATGCTCGTAAATAGAATTATAAGCACATCGTTATAAATATTAGCTGTGAAAGTTCCCCTTCTGTGTCGAATGTTACTTCTCCGTATTGCTCGTAAGCAATGCTGTGAACAGAAGGTCATGAGGTGAATTCGTTGCTACGCCTTTCTAATGCATGAAAAGCTAAAAGGGTTAAAGGAATCGAAATACTGAGTTAGCTAGTGCCGCAACTAGAGTTTATGTCTCTCAGGAGAAACCTTAATTAGAACGCCCCCCCCTCCCATGTAATTGCTCCATCATCCCATGGAACCATAACTGATTGCACTACGTCTGGGGCACGTGCCCAGCTTGTCCTTTCTAGTTGCGGCCCTGGCAGCAGATATAAATCATGAAATCGCAAACCGTTTTTATGTTCTCTTTAACTGCGTCGAATTTGAATTCGCATAGTTTCTGTCAAGTGAAGTGAGTTGGGCACGATCCTGTATTGTCGCTTTGCTACTGACCTTCAAAAACCAAAATTAGGTTCATTGAAATGTAAATGAGAAACTGACCTCAGCCTATAACAGGGCCGCAACTAAAAGAAGGGGCAACCGGGACAAGCACCGAGAGACGAGCTAAAGGGAATGCCAAAATCAGTTATGGTTTCGTGCGATGGTGGCGCGGTTCCATGGAAGGGAGCACTTTAATTAAGGTTTGCCCCTGGTCACATAAACTTTAATTGCGGCATTGCCTGTGAAAATGACCTCTTCTTGTCCACAATTCAGAGCATCAGGCCCTTTTTTTCTAATGGTGTAATTTTAATTCAAACAAGTTTAAAATCGCTGCTACTTGATTTTTGTGGTCCTGGCAAATTATCTAGCTTGCCCTTTCTCCAGTTGTCCGTCGTCCCTGAAAAGCATTTGTGATTGAAAAGCATTTGTGATTCTATTCTTTTGTTGATTTTTGCAGAATTTTTTTTCTTCAGAATCTGATAGCATATTAGGATTATAAATGAATGATCTGTGTTCAAAATCATAACTTTTCGCCTGACTTTTTAAACTAGGGGGGCAAAATTTTACAACTGCGGGGGCAATTCCCCACCCCTCCAGATTACGCCTATGATCGTATCATTATAAATTTTTTCATCGGAGTTACGAAGATTGTTTTATTATAAACGGATGTCACATAAAAAAAAGAAAGAAAATCTGAAACACTTTCAGATTTTAAATACGCACTAAAGTGCTATATATTAAAAGTGGATCATAATTTATGCGTTGTCCCTATTTTTATTCCTTATTCCATTAAGTTGAAAAGCGAATCATTATTCATGAGTGTGCCGTATTCTTTGTTTCATAAAACCCATCTCTGGAATTGAAATATGTCTTAAAATCGCATACTAAAACTATTTTGCAATCTTCACCAGTATATTAGAGGAGAGTTTTCCAAAATGGGGACGGTAACATATTTTGGCCTGCCAAAAAAAAATATTTTAAAGAAAAATAAATTCAAACTATTTCCTATTTCGAATAGGTCCTAGGCTATCAGAACACGAGGTTTTTAGTTCTAAAAAGTAATTAGGATGAGTTAGAAAAATATTTTTCTGAAAAATGAGCTAAGTCCCTATTTTGGACCCCCGGTTGGGTAAAATGGGATATTTATATGAAACAATGAATATTCAAGGTTTAATTCGAAAATGTATCAAAAACACTTATATGGTGAAAGAAAGCGATGTTAAAATGACAAAATAGGAATACAAGATAAGTGTTTACTATTGTTTCATGCATTCATTAGTTTCCTACAGCCAAGTAATTAATTACAAAAGTCAAATATCAAAATTACATCGCCTTCTTTTGCACTTGAACAGGCTTCATGTGCCCAGCCTCGAAATCTGTTACATTGAATCCACCCCTCTTTTGAATTTTCATACAGGTCATTACAAAAGATGCACGCATCATCACTCTCCTGCACCTCATCAGATGATGTCACTGGTTCTGGTGCTGTTTTAGAAATCCATAAAGCCAATCTTTTCCCGCCATTCTCTTTTCGTTGTTAAATACAGGGGGGGGAATATTGTTTTTTTCAGCTAACACAAATGCTAGGGCTCTTAAATCTGAGAGCGTAATGCCAAATAACCTCTCTTCTAAATGTATCAGATGTTGCACGAATTCCTTCTCTTGGGTTTCCAAAAAAACTGTTTTGTATCTTCCTAGCCTTTTCCCAACAGCTGCTTCAGAAGACAGCTTCTTCTGTCGAGCCTCTTTCACTTTCCTCTCTATAGTTGTTTGAGGAACACTATAGGCTTCAGATGCTCTCCTGTAGCCCATATTCCCTTCCTACACTTCTTGGATTGCTCGAGTCATGCTCTCCTGAGACCAGCTTTGCCGATCAGTTTTTCTTTGATAGCACCCCATTATCACACATCTGAATAAAAAATAATGCGTAAAATAAAATACCTGAATAAAAAATATATTTATATATAACAAAAAAAAAATTTAGTTAAAATCATTTTTTAAATATTCGTTTCACATTTTATATTCTATTTTTAAAATTTAATTTGTAAGATATTTTCTCTTAAATACCTATATGTTCCACATAAAAATCATTTGTACTCAACTAAAATACTTAAAGAAATATCACTTATATATCACATATTTGTCATAGAAATGAAGCATAACAGAAATATTTCAATAACATTCCGTGGCGTCCAAAACGGGGACGACCCCGTTTTGAACTACTATCAATGTCCCCATTTCAGCCGCCAGTGACATATTTTTTTTAAAATGGCGTCTTTTTGAACAGGTCTTAGATAACTTATTGAGAAATATATCAAAATGTAACTTAAATCTAGAAGAATAAATGTTGTACTTACCAAAATTGAATATTCCGAGTTGACTTGATATGGTCCAATAGAGTAAGAGGTGCAAATCGGGCAAAAAAAGTGAAAAAAAATTGAAAACTTCCTACAAAAGAACAAACCGTCAAACATGTCCACAACTCGATTCAATATGGCGCATAGACGATAAGGAATGATATACATGTATAGATGGCGGTACGAATCACTGTGAAACTGAATGCCCCATTTCAGCCGCCGTTCAAGTTTTAGACAACTCTCCCCTACAACTATACTTCACCGTTTTAAACGATGTTTAGAATGTGCATCATAATCCATAAATGTGCCGTGTCTGCCTTTCTTGGGTTGATTCCTACTTTTACGCCCCAACTCTCGTCAAGTTGGCGATAATTAACCATATGCCGTTACCTTGACGATTTTTTGTAATTATGTAGCAATCGAAATGTAGTTAAAATGGCAATTTGGAAAAACATGCTAGTACAGCATTCAGGTACATTTATATTAATTTTCGGTTGACAATTAATGTAGTTTTAATAATTAAGTGTCTTCAAACTCTTTAACTGGTGCGTTTATCGCTAATTTGTTCACTTTAGTTTTCATCTAGTTCTTTTGGGAGCGTTGAAACTTGTGCATAGCTCCTAGAAACCCATGACTGCAAAGCTCGCCAAAGTGTGGGGATTTTTTTAGGTTGGCGAGAGTTGGGGCGTTAAACTAGGAATCAACTCTTTGTTGTACCATAAAACACATGTTTGGAATCGAAATCTATCTTAAAATCGCCACCTGAAACTGTTTAGAATTTCCTCCAGGCATGTTCTTCCTGTAGGCATATTCCAACTATGCCGCAAAGACATTTTAAATACTGTTTGGAATGGACATCATAATCCATGAGTCTACCGTGTTTTCCTTCCTTGTTCCGTAAAACACATCTTCGGAATGGAATCTATATTAAAATTGTCTACCAAAACTGTTGAACAATTTTCACCAGGCATAGTCAAACTATACTTCACCTTTATATGAACTTCATTTGGAAAGTGTATCATAATCTATGAGTGTACCGTATTTGTCTTCTCGTTCTATAAAACACTCCTTCGGAATTAAAATCTATATTAAAATCGACTACTAAAACTATTTTACAATGTTCGCCAGGTTTTTTCTAACTGTACTCGAAATACATTTATAATAAATTGTCTCGTTTTGGCAGCAAATTTAGCGATCCATAATCAAAAATTGCAAACAATGTGCGACTTTCAACATTTTTTAGCGCCCCTCTCCTCTCCATGTAATCATGCAAACACATTTGAAAATATCTTTACCATGACAGTTCATATCTACAAAACTTGTCGACAAGATCACGTAGACAAAATAGCCTAGACAAAAATGAGTAAACAACATTCTCGTACTGAGCGAAATAGCAGCCTAGTGCTAAAAAGATCGTCAGGGTGATTGCATTTAAATATATATCGTCAACTTGGCGGAGTAAGTCAATTAAAGTAGAATTCAACCTAGAGCCGTGATAAAAAACTTGGGATTTTCATGTTACGTCAAAGGATTTATTTTTTTTTTCTGTGCATCACTGCAAATGGTGTCATTTAAATTATTCAGTTGAGCTGAAACTTCCATGTATGTTTGAAATTTGCATCACATAGTTCAATAAAATGCATGAAAAATACAGTACCTATAGTTTTAGTATCTACTCAGGAACACATTTAGCTATACGTTAGTTACAAAAGGGTGAAATAATAAATGCAGGCAATTTTTGATGAAAGATTTACGAAGAGTTTTATATTAATAACTATGAATTAAGAATAATTAAATTATTTACGTATCTTCCATCAAGGTGCTTGCGGTATTGCAACAGGGATTGGGTTTTCTCTTTTTCTTTCGCTAGTTGCCAGGACGGCAGTTTTAAATAGAATAACTTTTTTATTCTAAAAAACTTACGTAGCTGAAAGTTGTAATATATATCGTTTTTAAAATATTTATTTGTCTGTGTACTGTATAGCAAGTTCCATTTATTTTGTTTCTTTGCGAAATTAATGTTTACTATTATATATCTATGACGTCTACTTTTTAATCTACCCCAAACTTATTTGAGCGATCCTTTTACGAAGATCGCATCAACTATGTTTCCCAAACGATCAGTGGGGGGGCGCTACCGTCCAAAACTAAAATTTTACATTTTGAGCTCTTCGGAGTGTTTTTTCAGTCACGTGACTTAGCGCAATCATTTTCTGGACCCAAAAAACATCCAGGTGCGAAATTTTCAATAAATCCTCAGAGCCATTTTCGAGATCACTCGGACAAACATACATTCCGCGTTCAATAGTATAGGGATTTTGAGTAGGCGGTACTTTTCCACATAGGCGGCTGGTGCACCAAAAACGTAGAGGGTCAAAGCTATGCTTGGGAACTAAATCTGTTTTATTTTATTTTTTGTAAAATTGGGATATTACTATAATTTAAAGTAATTATTGATTAAATGAGCTTCCGAAGGGAATTCTTGCTAACTCTAATTATTTTTGTTCTTTCGATTTGCGTAGTGTGTTTCCTTCCATCACTTATATAGAACATTACTTTTGAACATTGAAAAGCGTGTGTCCTGGTCTCTTTACATGTGAGAGAGAGATGGCTCAACACCACCTAGATACAGAAGAACCGGAACAGAAGCTTTTACGTCATTGCTAAGTCTACTAAGATGACGTCATCACAGCTTTACTTTCATAAAGTAAAACTATTTAATATTTCTGGTGAATAATACAAATTTTAGAAGACATCTTAAGTTGAAGATGAAAATTGAAATACATTTCTGATAAAAAAAGAATTTATAATGATCTATTTCTGTATCATGTTATATAATTAGTGATAATTAACATTTCCTATTTGTCGTAAAATCAAATTTTCTATCTTAAATCATTAAAATGTTTTATGCCACAGTAAAGTCATCACAAACTTTGAATAATTTTACTTTCTGAAAATAAAATGTGTGATGACGTATAACTTTCTGTTCCTAGGCATTGTATATCTAGGAGGTGTTGGATGGCTAAGCCAGGCAGCACCTGCGCAAGCGAAAAGAAGTTCTAACATCTCTACCACTCTATTACAGAGCAGTTAACTCGAACAACAGCAATGGACGTGGTATACACTTCCAGAAGGTTGAAATTTAATATTCTAGATACAATTTTACTACTAGAAAAATGTGGTGGCATTACTTTATTGTGTATTTCATATATATTTTTTTAATTAAATAACAATAGCTTGTGAAATGTTTCTACTTTATACTTTCGTAATTAGTCCATTTTATAATTGCCTATTTATCAAATTAAGTAAAATCTCTATAGAGTAACACCGACCAAAAGTAATGTACGTATTCAACTATAAGGTGCGTCAATTACATAAATGTGTGATGGGAGGAGCCTATTTTAAAGAATAAAAATTTGTCTGCGTAGGTTGACTGTCCTAAACAGGGGCGGATCCAGAGAAACCATCGGTGGGGGGGGGGACTCCGTTTTTCATTAGGATAATACATTGACTTCCCAATACTTTCTCTCCCTGTGTATAATTAGACATGGTATATCACAACTAAATAAGTATGTTGTCTGCTGCAAGAACCGTCGAAAGAAAACTCGGAAGGGGGGGGGGCAGAGCTATCGTGCGCCCTATACCGATCAAGTGAAGGTCGATGCTCATAAGCACGTGTTTTATGCGTTTCAATAGATGACGGGACTGATACAGGAAAAAATGTTCCGTTGCTCTCTCCATTGTGTGGGGGGACAGGGTTTTCAGTTTAACACATTAATCTTTTGTTGGTAGATCCCGACTGGTCATTAAAAGTCGTAAATTTCGCCAGAAAAAATGTCTCCTTAACCCCTCTAGTGACGACAAGACGTGGCTAATGAGCAACGAAACCTTTATTCATGTTGTTGTTCGCGGGTTCTACTCATTAACATTTTAGTGTGTACAGAGTATAATAGCTGAATGCATTATTGAACCCATTTCACAGCCATCGTGCAATATACAGTGTTCACAGCATTTTAGAATGACATTTTTCGCATTTTAGAATGGCATTAAGTTTTCCAGATTAAGTAATTCCCATCCTTTTCTGTGAAGACTGTAGTAAACCAACCTCAATTACTATTTACAACTATTATCACTATTACCTGCTATTTACAATTTGAGCTTTCTTTTTTAAAACCAGAACAGCTATACATTGCCAGGTACTCGCTTTATCCGATATCTTAGAATATGTTTTACTTTTATAATGAGGATTTGTACCCATACGTCTGGCTGGTGTGGACAACGTAGGAGAGAAGTTGAAAGAATGAAAGCTGTACAAATTGCCTATAAAATGGAGAGAGCAACGGAAGACTTTTTCCCCGTATCAGGGTGCCGCCGTCCATTCAAATACCTGTGGAACCTGCTAAAGCAACGCCCCCTAGAGAAGAAAGCCGCGGCGCTTACTTGTGACGTCACACCGAGTAGGTAAAGCAAAGTGTTTCCATTGGGTTTCTCTTCTCTTCCGCGAGAGCGGGAGAGAGGAGAAACCCAATGGAAACGCTTTGCTTTACCTACTCGGTGTGACGTCACAAGTAAGAGCCACGGCTTTCCTCTCTAGGGGGTGTTGGCTAAAGTGACCACCTTGGAAAAGAGATCGTCTGTCTATAGTGACAACTTTAATGCAATATCGCTTTACAACCATCACACTTTACCACCTTTGTAAAGTGACCGGTTGTGTTCTTCCCAAGGGTAGTCCCATTAGACAGGTTCCACTGTACAAATAAAACTAGGAACTGTGCTCCAGCCACTGTAGCGATAGCAAGTCAATAAAAATTTCCCCTCCTTCTGTTTAAAAATAAAAGCTCTATCATTTTTGTAAATAGAGAAATTATGTTGTTTAGTCCACAAGGATTCAATAAGTATTGGTGTAAATATTCTTGCTTACATATATATATATGTATATAGTTGGCTCTCTGTTTAACAACTTTCAAGGAACCGTGAAAATATGAAAAATCGTCCTTAAATAGAGATCTTCCATAAACAGAATATGTAAAAGAATAACATTACCCTTTACACTTTGGAAGGTGCCTGGTTCAAAACCAGTTTGCGGCCGCAGACCTAACTCTTCGGAGTTTTCCGTGCTTTCCTCCGAAACTTAAGAGTAAATAAGGGTTAAAACCCCTTAGAAAGACCCCCACAGAGTGCACCCCACCTCTCGGCTTAGATTCCATATGCAGATAATTGGCCGTAATCCTACAGCACCAACACCAACCCTTTACACTTTACATTCTTAGGACTGTGAATATTTTTCTTGATACATTGGCGTGTTTAAAGATGTTACTTTTATTATCATTATATTATTTTATTATCCACAAAAAATATATTAAGTTACCTTAGAAAAGGTTAGTAAAAACAAGCGATACCATAAAATTAGGTTTCAAAAAAAATCAAAATGAGTCAGTTGTTTCATTTTTCACCTTCCAGTTATTCTTTCTTCTAGATTTTCTCAAATGTGAAATGCGTCAACTTCCATCTTATGAGTTTTTCTAACTAACCAGCCGAAGCCTGAAAATTTTGCATTCCAAATTTTTCTGCCAGAATAACAGCACTGCAGTAATTGCTTGATTTTATTTTATTTTGGTAAAACGAGCAATTATCTACATGAGGGATCTAGGAGGAGTACGGGGTGCCCTACTTGGGGGAGGGTTTCTAAGGGTCTTAATCCGTATTTATGTGAAGTTTCGGAGGAAACTGCGTAAGACTCCGAACGGCTCGATTGACGGACGCGACCTGATTGTGTTTGCACCAGACACTTTTCTTCTCCTAGTTGTGAGCGCCATGCTCTCAGCCACTCGTTGGGCCTCTAGAAATTGGAGTTATGTGTTATGTCAGCTGTTCTCAACCTTTTAACGTCCCCCCCAACAAAGGCTAACTTAGGGTGGCGCCCCCCCCCTCTCACATTTTTCAGCATACATTTAGTTTTTTAATCTTTAACAGCGAACATTTGGTTCAATTTTCTACAAAATAATGTTATCAGTAAATTTGAATGAACATTTTAAGCGAAAATGGATATATTTTTGAGTAAAAATGAGAATAAATAAGATGATTTTTTAAAAATATGCATCACTACTTGCTCTTTGGTTTTTCTTGCACCCCCCTCTGCAAGCTCTCAGCGCCCTCCTTGGGGGTCGCGCCCCACAGGTTGAGAAACGCTGTGTTATGTGGTGTTATGTGGCAAGCCTATACTAGAGGCATCTGCATTCTGGGGCGCTTGCCTTGGTCGGAAGATTTTTTCAGAGGTTCTAACGCGTATTCACTTTAAATCCGGAGAAAACCATCTGGAAAAACTCCAGATAGTTTGATCGATAGCCGCGCGATAGGCCCAAACCTGGGACCTTCACACTTCAGCTGCCTATCATGTCGAGTGTCTTATCCACTCGGCCATCGTGGTGCCCAGAAATTAGAATGTTGGATGCTTTTGCTTCAAGCAACCATTTGCATGCAGAAATGCCTTGGCAAACTCTTCCAATCGGCCACATTGACTTTTCGGCTGTTTGGATTTGGATCCCGAACTAAATTTTTGTGCTGCTTCCAAAATATCTTTGAGAATGCACTCAGGTAGTTGAGATTGTCTTGCGAATTGCACTTTTGACATTCCCCGACACTTTTTTTCCCACTCTTAAAAAAATTTTCCCCTGTTCCTGTAGCGTAAGATGAAAAAAAAAAAATCTCTGTTAAACAGATACGATGTCGTCTTTGAATAGAAATTTTTTACATTGGAGTTGCTGGGACTTTGAAATATCGTCTTTGGAGAGAGATCGTCGTTAAACAGAGAGTCAACTGTATATACAGTGCTACTTTTTAAAATTTCAATTCATGTGAAAATTTACAATTTTTTAAACTTCCCTAATCCATAGTAATTTTCTAGCTCTAGGGGAGGCTCGAGCCCCCAGAGCCCCCCCCCCCGTGGATCTTTCACGGGTCCTAAATGATAACTACTACTAACATTACCCCTCACAAAGTAAAAAAGAATACAGCAGATCATCCATACAGGGTGATTCAAAACTCTTGTAAAACATTTAACTGCCGCCGATAAGTACATGTTGGCTGGAGAGTGCCCGGGGAAAATTTATACCACAACTCTCTTTCAATAACATTTAGGTTTAATTGGGGAAGAAGAGATTAAGAATGTTAAATTTAAGGCATTAAAAAATAGGGAAAATGGAGAAATTTAAAGGGCTGAAACTGTTTAAAACTGCCAAACTCTTTTCAAGAACAAACTTTTTTTTTGTCTTCTTTCTTTACTGAACGGAATACATTTTTTACCCTCCATAGAAACGTTTTATAATCAAAAGAAATCGTACGATTCAAAGTTTATCCACTTAATGATTGTATATTCAAATATTCTGTAGGAGCTTTTTCGCCATCTCAAACCCAGCTATAATAGCGCAATTTACTTCCCTTTCAATTCTCACGGTAGAAGAAAGAACGCCCTCCCTCTGATTACACGTCTTAAGCTCCGCCCCTTGTCTTCATTGCTATGCTTGGGGAATACTGTTGTTTTGTTCCCATTCGTTTAATCCTCTGTATAACCAGATCCTTGCAGCATTTACTGCTAGATCCGGAGTTTGTGAGCGAGCTGAAGTAGATAATGTTCTGGGAGTCGGTGAGGGTTATGAATGTAATACAACAATAACTATTATAATTTTCTGGTTCTTTGTTCTGTTTAATGGGGATTGTTATTGTGTTGCTCATTCCTGTGGTATACACGCATCTTAAATTACATCATTCACAAAATAATTAGTACAGTAGAAGCCCGAAGTTTTATGGCTCGATAAGTCGGCTGTAATGCGAGTATTTCTGAATCCTACATTTTCATTTTTTTTTCCAGTTTTCTAATAATATATTTACCACTTAAAGAGAAATAGAAAGTGAGATTGCAGTAGACCGTGAAACTATGGTTTGCAATGGAAAAACTTCAATATTAGTCCTTTTTGGCACGCTTTTCTTTTAGGGACAAAATCTTGGTTGGCTTGAAATCCAAGTTGGCTTTCCCGATGCCAATTCTAAATAATATGGCGGATCGGATGGCGCTGGTTTTCGAAATAATTGATTTTCGCCGTTAACTTTGCTATAACTTATTTTAATGGCCTTTAAATATATTTATAAAAAAATAAATTATAAACAGATTACAAGCTTACTTGTACATATAGATTCGGTTTAATAAAATTTCATTACTTTTTATGTGAGGTGTGCTGTGCCCCCTCAACCCCCACTTCTCTTTTTAGTAGAATAAATTTAATAATGCAAACAAATAATATTCTAAAGACAATACCTCACAAAAATAACATACATAAAAAAGACACTAAAAACTCAAAGTACATTTTAGCATTCTGACAAGAGCATACGTAAGCAAAAGTAAAGAACTAGTTTAAATCATTTCAGGCTGATAGGTCCATTTTTGTGGATTTGTATACGAATCAATTTATAAGATATATCTATATAAATAAAATTAGACTTTTGTCTGTACATTTCTTGGAATTCAAAAATTTTGCGATTTCTATCCGTTTCAAGCACCCGGGAATCCGATCCGACCCTCAAAAAAAAGTTTGTCTGTCTGTTATTCTGTCCTTCTGTCCTTCTGTCATTCTGTCCGTGACGCTTTTTTTGTTTAAGCATCACGCAAAAACGACTGAAGCGAATGATATGAAATTGGGTGTCATGATAGGTTGTCACTCAACTTAAAACATAGGCGTCGAATTTTTAAAAAATCTTGATTGGATTTTGAGATTTTGCGAAAATCCTTTCAAACTGCGTAAATTTGTGTTCAAGCATCACGTAAAAACGACTGAAGCGAATGATATGAAATTGGGTGTCACGATAGGTGCTCACTCAACTTAAAACATAGGCATCGAATTTAAAAAAAATCTTGATTACATTTTGAGATTTTGCGAAAATCATTACAAACTGCGTAAATTTGTGTTCGCACATCACGTAATAACCGCAAAGGTGAAAAAAATGATATTTGGTGAAATGATAGGTGGTCACTCACCTTAAACTATAAGCATCTAATTAAAAAAAAATCGATCAGATTTCGAGATTTTGCGAAAATCGTTTAAAACTGAGTGAATCTTTGTTTACGCATTACGTAATAACGACTAAAGCGAATGATATGAAATTGGGTCACATGATAGATGGTTTCTCAATATAAACTATAGGTGTCCAGAATTCAAACATTTTTATTAGATTTTGAGATTTTGTGAAAATTCTCTCAAAATACGTTTATATTTCTTCAAACATCACCTAATAACGACTAATACGAATTATACGAAATTTGTTGATATGATAGGTAGTTGCTAATCTTAATTTATAGGCGTTGAATTTTTAATATATTTTGATTACATTGTGAGATTTTGCGAAAATCGTTTTAAAATGCTGAAATTTTGTGCCAGCATCACGAAATAAAGACTGCAGGGAATGAAGCGAAATTGGGTGACATGATAGGTTGTCACTCAACTTAAATTGTATGCTTCAAATTTTTCAAAAATGTTGATTAGATTTTGAGATTTTGCGAAAATTATTTCAGTATGCGTAAATATTCGTTCGCGCATCAAATAATTACGACTAAAGCGAATGAAATGATAGTACTTAGTTACTCTCTAACCTGTAATATTTTCACAATACATAAAAATTATAACTTCGCTTTTTCTAATTTGGCAACATACTACATCCATTCTGTGTACTCCTACAATGCTGACGAAAAATCTTGCTTTTTGGAAATTTGCATTCACTAACCCGTCAAGGACGGGTACTTCAGCTAGTAACAAATATAAACAGACAATGCTTATCTCATACTTTGATTAAAATCGCTAAATTTGTGTAATATTGAAATAATAAAATCAAAATATCAAATATTATTTCACGGTACAAAATATTAATAACGAAATTATGTGTTGCTTCTACCCTTAACAAATAAACAAAGGAAATCATAACAAATATAAACAAACAATGCTTATCTCATATTTTGACTAAAATCGCTAAATTATTGCAATAATGAAGTAATAAAATCAAAATATCTAATATTTCAGGGTATAAAATATTGATAATGTAATTATTTATTGCTTCTACACTTAATAAATAAACAAAGGAAAACGAAATTATTAACCTAAAAAGCACTATCAAAAGAATGTTAATTCATACTAAACTGTAAATAAACAGTCAGTATGTAACTAAACATCCATTTTAAATTAAAAAAATTATTAAATAATACAATTTAATTTAAAATAAAGCCATTAAAATAAAATCAAAGCACGTCGTCATCAGCGAGTACGCGGGCTTTAGTATTACTATGTCTTAACTTTCAATTGCCAAGTGGCAGGGTTGCCATAAAGGCTTCCTTTATCGCACACCAAGAAAAAGTCGCTAAATAAAATCGCGCCAAAAAGGACTTATACTTATAAAGGACTTATCAAGGAAATCTGTACACCGGCAATTTAAATGCACGGGAAAAAAAAAAATCAATGGAACAATTTTGAGATATTTTTGCCCCCACCCCATATTACAAAAATTACACGGAAAGTTCGTATAACTGGATACATTGTGGGTAATGGAGCCTCTTGGGAACCCATGTCTTGTGGAGGACACGGGACTGCAGACTTTGTTTGCCTAAATCCGGCTGGGGGGGGGGGGGGGCTGTAGCGGGGCCGTCGTTATTAGCAACGGGCCTGCGTATGAGTTGCCATCACTAAAAATGAGTTTATCATTGAGGCCTGTTTTCCCCCAGTCACAGTGTTCTATTTTATTATTCTAAGTATTCTAAATGTTATATTATTTTATTATTTTAAAACAATTTTTTATACTTTTGTCGTACTAAAGAACTTTAGATGTAGGTAATCGTTTTGTGAATCTTGCGCCATTTTCTTTCATGAAAATTTATCCTAAAATTCGAACATTTTGCTCTGAATGTAAAGGTACGTGAACACTTTTAAAATGTATTTAAAAATTCTAAAAATATGTATGTAAATCATGTTTAGTGAATAATTACTCATGTGTTATTTATAAATAAATTATTTTAATCAGAAATCGCGTATTACTTACTTGAGTAGTTTTTATTCTTGTAAATAAGCATCACGTTGTGATACTATTTAGACAATTTAATTTTGCCAGTTGAAAATGTTATTTATCACTTATATATGCCTTGATTATGTGATTCAGACTTACATCTGGTACAGTGCAGAAATACAGTAAATTATAAATTATTGATTTTTGCCCGTTTATACAGAAACTTCAAATGTAGTTAATATTTTGTACAAGCGTTCATTATGCTTGCTCAATTCCAAAGTTCCATTGAGAAAGCGACAAAAGAATAATATATACTACATGAAATGTCTTTATTAAAGAATAATTAATTCAGGGATCGCGCTATAGAGCGTATTTTATCAATTTTCTCCAATATACAGGATATCCCGAAAACACAGAAATGCGCTTTAATACATCATTTGTTACAGATTAATCTTGAATTGTTTAAAATAACGCAGGAAATACGACTACGTTCATGAAATATTCATTATAAAAATGTCTTTCTCATTTGTGTATTTAGTTATTTTAAAGTATATTAAATATCCACTTGTGAAACTAAAATAAGCAATCGTGAATCATGAGAGTAAGCACTACTTTGTTTTCCCTTCAAATTATATGCATCTATTTTCTTTATGTAAATATGTATCATAGCAAACAAATTAATAATGAGTTCGTACTTGAATTAGTAACACAATTACTACTCAAAACTACATTAAATAACGTTTGAAAGCAGTGGGAAACTTAAGAAATGCCTGATGTATACGTGAAGACTCGAGCATCCGTAGGCCTCTTTGGATGGCTCATCAAAATACATGCGCAGGCCCCGGCTGTAGCCCCTCAAGCTCACACCTGGCTACGAGCTGTGTTATGTGCGGAGTGCAATCTTGCAAAGTCCTCCTTTTTATTCGCTTTCTGAATAAGATAATTGAAATCCATAGTGTTCTGCAGGGGAAAAAAATGGAAAAGGTAACCTCTTTAGCCCCGCCCCTCGTATGCTGTCCACAAGAGTCATTTATATTATTTTTGTACTCCATTTTAACAAAGGGTGGCACGTCGCCAAGCGTCAGTAGAAAATACATTAGTTCGCCGGGTTACCGGATGTCTCCTTCTCCCGTTGGCGACAAATTCTGAATTAAGCCCACATGAAATTGGTTCTCAATGTAAACGATGCGGATTTTATATTCTTAATTTAATCAAATCTGTAACGGTATTTGTTTTATATTAAAATGTTTAAAAATGCCTAACTCTTTTCAAGAATTTACTTATTTATTTTATTTTTTCTTTAATGAACGGAATATATTTTTTACCCTCCATAGAAACGTTTTATAATCGTAAAAAATCGTGCGATTCAAAGTTGGATCACTTAATGATTGTGTATTCAAATATTCTGTAGGAGCTTTTTTGCCATTTGAAACCCAGCTTGTAAAAGTGCAATTTACTTCCCTTTCAGTTCTCGCGGTAGAATAAAGAACGCCACCCCTCTGACTACCCGTTTCAAGCTCCGTCCCCTGGCTTCATCCGGGGCCGACGCTAAGCAACTGGCCTGCTCATGAGTTGCCACCATTAAAAACGAGTTGATCATTGAGGCCTGTTTTCGCCATTCGCAGTGTTCTATTTTATTATTCTAAGTATTCTAAATATTATATTATTTTAAAACAATTTGTTATAGTTTTGTCGTACTAACGAACTTTAGATGTAGGTAATCGTTTTGTGAATCTTGCGCAGTTTTCTTTCATAAAAATTTCTCATAAAATTCTAATATTTTGCTCTGAATGTAAAGGTAAGTGAACACTTTTATAATTTATTTAGAAATTCTGAAAATATGTATGTAAATCATGTTTAGTGAATAATTATTCATGTGTTATTTATAAATGAATTATTTTAAGCAGAAATCGTATTACTTGTGTAGTTTATTCTTGTAAATAAGCATGGCGTTGTGATACTAGTTAGACAATTTAATTTTGCCAGTTAAAATGTTATTTATCATTTATATATGCCTTGATTATGTGATTCAAACTTACATTATGTACAGTGCAGAAATACAGTAAATTATAAATTATTGATTTTTGCCCGTTTATACAGAAACTTCAAATGTAGTTAATATTTTGTACAAGCGTTCATTATGCTTGCTCAATTCCAAAGTTCGATTGAGAAAGCGACAAAAGAATAACATATAATACATGAAATGTCTTTATTGAAGAATAATTAATTCACGGATCGCGCTATAGAGCGTGTTTTATCAATTAACTCCAATATACAGGATATCCCGTAAACACTGAAATGCGCCTTAATACATCATTTGTTAAAGATTAATGTTAAATTGTTTAAAATAACGTAGGAAATACGACTACGCTAATGAAATATTCATTATAAAATGCCTTTCTCATTTCTGTATTTAGTTATTTTAAAGTATATTAAATATCCATTTGTGAATCTAAAATAAGCAATCGTGAAACATGAGAGTAAGCGCTACTTTGTTTTTCCTTCAAATTATATGCATCTATTTTCTTAATGCCAATATTTATCATAGCAAACAAATTAATAATGAGTTCGTACTTGAATTAGTAACACAATTACTACTCAAAACTACATTAAATAACGTTTGAAAGCAGTGGGAAACTTAAGAAATTGCTGATGTATACGTGAAGACTCGAGCATCCGAGCCTCTTTGGATGACTCATCAAAATACACGCGCAGGCCCGTTACTAATTGTGAAGGCCCCGCTTCATCGCTATACATGGGGGATTACTGTTATTTGGCTCCCATTCGTTTACGCCTCCTTGTACTAACCGGATCCTTGCAGCATTTGCTGCTAGATCTGGAGTTTGTGAACAGCAGCAGAGCACTGCCCTACATTCATCGGATAACAAAATGTTGCATTGAGAGTGCCCAGGAAAATAATCCCACAATTCCTATTCAGTAACTGGTGGAGGGTTATTCGGAGTAGAGATGGCCAATGATTCGATGAGTCTAATCAGTGATTCGAATCTTAGTACTGAGTGGCTCAGTCTTTACACTCACTCTCTACTGATTCGAATCTCAAGCCCTCAAGGGAAATACATTCCAAGTGCGATGGGAAGGAAAACTTATTTTCCCTTTGCCGTTCCCAGAGATTTTCCCTTACTCTTTCAACTCTTTTCGACTCTTTACGACTCTTTTCGACTCTTTTCGACTCTTTACGACTCTGAGTCGATAGATGATTTGAAACAGTAAATGAGTGGGTGTGGGTGAGTTGGTCACTGAGTTGGTGCAGCAACGAATCTTTACTGATTCAGTGTTTCGCTCTGCTTCGGTGATTGTATACGATCGTTGAGATTCGTTAGTTTTTCGAATCTTCTATCGACTCAGAGTCGAAAGGAGCCGAAAAGAGTTGAAAGGATGTTTCATTTAATTGGAGTTTTTTTTTTTCGAATCTTCTATCGACTCAGAGTCGAAAGGAGTCGAAAAGAGTTGAAAGGATGTTTCATTTAATTGAAGTTTTTTTTTTCGAATCTTTGGTGTTTCATTTCTTGGTTGGTGGTCGGATTTAAAGTTTTATCTGTCTGTGGGTGTGGAGTGGGTCGAACATCGTTTGCTTTTGGCGGAGGGCATAGGCGTTACTTCCTAAGGGCAAGAGGGGTCAATCCCCCCCCCGAAAAAAAAATTAAGAAAATTCAAGTATCAGAGCTATTTATAATAATGATATTTTATACAATCGGAAACATTTTGTCACCCCATCCAAATATTACATGCCAATTTACGCCAATGCTCGTGGAAGAGCGGGGGGGGGGTGTCTCAAAGTTGTTTAAACCTTTTTCCCTCGGGGGACTCCCTCCTTCCAACTTGTCTGGCTGATTTAATATTTGTTTAAAATTTAATGAAACATCCCTTTTCTACTTTTAACTTCAATATATGTCCCCCTGCCCCCACCCTCAAAAAAAAAAAAAAAAAAAAAAAAAAACGGAACGTTAAGTTTACATGGTGGCGGGTTTTCATGTGAAGGGAAATAGAATGAAATAAAGTTAGGATTGTGCTTGTCACTTTTAATGAAGGATACAGGGGCGGTATTAAGCGCTCTCACAAAAGGACTTTGTAGTAAGCAAAATAACATTTCGCTTTATTGCTGCAGATTTCGTTTAAGATATTTTTTTTACCTTGTTTTTCGTTTAAGGGGAATGATTTTATTTTCTTTCGTAATTCAGAGAAATACAAAATAGGGTCTAAAGCAGTGGCGTAATTAGTGTTATTGACAGTGGCGTAGCCAGGATTTTATTTCGGGGTGGGCTGGGTATCAAATTTAAAGATAAAGTTCAATTGTAAGCTAAGTAAAGGGTCCCATTTTTTTGGGGGGGGGGGGCAGCAGCCCCTCAGTAGGACTGTGCCAAAAATCGATAAATATCGACATATCGGTTTTATTTCAACATCAAATATCCGATATTCCCATTTTCATTTCAGTGAAATCTCGAATTCGATAAAGGTCAAAAATACAGGCCGGTCAGGGGCGTAGCCAGAAATTTTTCATGGGGGGGGGGTTATGACTACTGCAACTCATATATATGTATACGTGTGTGTGATAATGTAGTGAAGAATATACATTTTGTATGGCAAAAAATTCCTCAATGGGGGTCTTTCATTATGACCCCCCTAACCCCCCCCCTTGGCTACGCCTCTGAGGCCGGCGATAAGAAAATCCTGAGATCAATACCAGCTTCTGATGCTTTTGCTACTGCTTTCTCTCCGTTGATGACGATGCCGGATTGCGGAAAAAACAGCTCCATGGTTTATTAGTCTAATTACCATAATTAATTAACGTATATCTCGGAAGCTTTGTGAAATATCGTTGGCATAAATATTGAATATTGTGGGCCCAAGTATGGATCCTTGGAGGACCCCGCTTGGGCTGCTCGTCAGATAGTTCATTGTCAACCCGGACGACGAATCTGCGGTTTTGTAAGTAATTATGAATGAGCTTAATGAGGCTATCGGGGAACCGTAGTTCCATAAGTTTAAAAATCAGTCCATCATGCCAAACCTTGTCGAAGGCTTTGGCAAAGTCCAGTAGTACGATGGCTGTGTGTTCCTTGCTGATCTACGCGTCTGAAATATTTTCAGTTACTCTGTGCAATTGGTGGACGGTACTATGTTTTCAGCGGAATTCGTACTGTTCGGGGATCATGATTTGAGCGTCAATTATGTGTCTGTTAAGTATGACCCTTTCAGTAATCTTCCCAATACTGCTGAGGAGACTGATGGGTCTTTAGGAACTAGCTACAGTAAGGTCCTGGTCCGGCTTTGGAATTGGGCACACTATCGAGGTCTTCCAGGCGTCCGGGAAGTGCTGGTGTCGGAGTACATCGTTAACTAGCGAAGTGATGGCAAACAGTGTTTTAGCGGGGATGTTGCGGAGCATGGTATTGTTTACCATGTCAACTCCGGGGCATTTTTACTTTCCGAACATGTACCATGTAAGGAAAGTATTGTAATCACGAAAAAATTCGACTTCGAGATTTTGGTGTTTTTACACGTTTTGAGGGCTTCTGAATCCATTTATGCTATTTTTACGAGATGTATGTATGTATGTGTGTATGTGTGTGTGTGTGTATGTGTGTGTGTGTGTATGTGTGTATGTGTGTATGTGAGTGAACACGATAGCTCCTGAACGGAGCATTCGATTGAGCTCAAATTGGATATATATGTCATAAACCACCGTCGCAAGACCGGTATTGATTTTGGTGTGTATAGGACTTATAGTTTTTCTACAGGGCTACGACAAAGATTTCTTTTACATTATGGCCTATGGGGGGAATTTCTTGAAAGAGCGCTAGCGTTTAAACGGTAGATTCGATTGAGCTCAAATTAGTTATATATGTTATAAACCACCGTTGCAAGACCGGTATTGATTTTGGTGTGTATAGGACGTATAGTTTTTCTACAGGGCTACGACAAAGATTTCTTTTACATTATGGCCTATGGGGGGAATTTCTTGAAAGTGCGCTAGCGTTTAACGATACATTCGATTGAGCTCAAATTCGGTATACATGTTATAAACCACCATCCTAAGACCGGTATTGATTTTGGTGTGTATAGGACTTATAGTTCTCCTAAAGGGCTACGACAAAACTTTCTTTTATGTTATGGCATAATGGCATATGGGGAGAAATTCTTGAAAGTGCGCAAGCGTTTAAACGGTGCATTCGATTGAGTATCAATTTGGTATATATGTTTGAATTATTCATCGATTAAAATTTATTTAAGTGCTTGGTAATGATCTTAATCGTAAGTGTTCGGAAAGTCGAGTGGAGTCACTCCAGATTTTTTAACTTGTAGTCCTTTTATGATAGTGGCAACTTCGGAGGGAAGAGCCGGAGTGATAGTAGACTTTGGAGGTGAAGTGGCAAAATTAGAGACAGTCCTTTGCACTTCAGTTGACCAACTGTTGGTGAGATCAATGTTAACGCTAAATTGGGTCGCATAGGTTTTAGCGAGGATGTTGGCTTTTTCAGTGCTCTTGAATGCATGAGAGTTACCGTTTTTCAGAGGTGGCATCTCATATTTTTTGGTGGCAAGTTTTTTGATGGCATGCCACACCGATTTGTCTTCTGTATTCAGGTTGGTAAGATAGTTCGTCCACTCTTGATTTTTGTGAGCGTGTATAGCTCTCTTGACTTGCGCACAGAGCTGGTTGTATGTGGTTCTGTCCCGTGGGTTACGAGATCATTGGTAATACTTCCTGGCGTTGTTTCGCTGTTTGATAAGGTTTCGGATTTCAGCAGGAAGGTAGGAGGATATATTGTTAATCTTTCTGGGGGACTTGTGGTAAGCTTGAATTATGTTTTCCGTGATTGTCTTGGCTTTCATTTCTATGTCCGTCACACAATCTATATTATTAAAAGTTATAAAATAATATTTTGCATTAAAGATAGAGTAAATATTTACGGTGTTTCACAGGAGCACAAAAAAAAAAAAAAATTAATTCGTCGCGATTAATGCCAACTATTGTTTAAAATTAGAAATTATCGATATTTTTTTTTCGATCACTGTTAAAATAAAAAGAAAAGAAAAGAACATCGTACAGGCTTATGCGAGCCTATTCACTATCGTAAAAGATAGGCTTAACGTCTATAGCCAGCGTAGGCAAATTTCTGCCGAGGCGGTTAAAACCACTGGTTAAAATAGTCTAAGAGCCAGCGACCGCCAGACCTTCGTCATAGTATAAAAGCTGAAACTTTCTCTGCGCATATCCCCCAACAGAGGTAGAAACAATCGGCCACTATAAAGTTTGGATGACCGTGGCTTTGGCAGGTAACAGGTGGCAAAGGTGTATAAAATTGCAGAAAATTTTCGTCATTTCATAAAGCTTAATTTTTTTATATATTCCTCTTCGCAGTACTAGAAATCACTTTATCCCTTTCCAGACAATTTTCCATCGTGGCAAACCCCCGCCAGACAATCTCAAAGTCATGGAAAATGTAATTCTATTACGAGCGCGCTGCAGCATCGTAAGAAAGTGCAGAAGTAGCAGTATAAAATGTGCTTGGCACTTTGGGACAGCTTGACGTACTTCGTCGCGGGAGTTTACGAACACAACAGTTTTCCATGACTTTGAGATTGTCTGGCGGGGGTTTGCCAAGATGGAAAAGTGTCTGGCAAGGGATAAAATGATTTCTAGTATTGCGAAGAAGAACATATAAAAAAATTAAGCTTCATGAAATGACTATGTTCTTCTTCGCAGTACTAGAAATCCCTTTATCCCTTGCCAGACACTTTTCCATCGTGGCAAACCCCCGCCAGACAATCTCAAATTCATGGAAAACTGTTATGTTCGTAAACTCCCGCGACGAAGTACGTCAAGCTGTCCCAAAGTGCCAAGCACATTTTATACTGCTACTTCTGCACTTTCTTACGATGCTGCAGCTCGCTCGTAATAGAATTACATTTTCCATGACTTTGAGATTGACTGGCGGGGGTTTGCTACGATGGAAAATTGTCTGGCAAGGGATAAAGGGATTTCTAGTACTGCGAAGAAGAACATATAAAAAAATTAAGCTTTATGAAATGAAGAAAATTTTCTGCAATTTTATACACCTTTGCCACCTGTTACCTGCCAAAGCCACGATCATCCAAACTTTATAGTGGCCGATTGTTCCTACCTCTGTTGGGGAATATGCGCAGAGAAAGTTTCAGCTTTTATACTATGACGAAGGTCTGGTGGCAGCGGGCTCTTGCTCTAAAACCTGCGTGGCAAAAAAAAAAAAACACTTTTCTGCCACATTTATGGCCGAAAGTGGTAGAAACTAAGAAAATGACTTGAAAGTGGTTACTGACATACAATAGATAATGCATAGGAAAAACATTTAAATGTTAACCGAGGTACAATTTATTTACAATCTTATCAGTTATCACCATCCAAAATAAAATATTTCATTGTTTTCACTCTGCAGTGGCCTATAACAAAATGCAAATTTTGATGCGGTTTCTAAACCTAAAGAATTTCTCAATGTGTTATACACAAATGAGAAATTCGAGAAGATTCTCTCAAGTGTAGCAGAACTAGCAGGGATGCATCAAGGAACAAGCCAGATTTGTGAAACTTTCATCTATTGCACATTTTTTTTTTTTTTAACTGGACCACCATGTAGTAGTTGGGGGTAGTTGTCAAAACTTGACTGGAAAAATACATTTCGGGAAATGGGGCCGATTTGTTATTTTGCAAAGCTATGATATAAGGTACAAAATCTGTGTTAATATAGGAAAGTAAATTTCTGGCATTTTCTTCTTGAGCACAGGAGAATTTCAATCTCAGATACTTTGGCTGACATATAAACTAGCATATGATAATCAGTAACTGCCTGTTTAAATCCGTACGTCACTTCTTTTTCATAAGCAATGTCCGTCTTGTAATTTAATTTTTTTCTACCTTAACCTATTGAATATTAATTATTATATCATTTTTTTGGTAACTATTAAAGCCGTTTTTTAGTTTCTGCCTATTTTTACAGGCTATAACCAGTTTCTGCCAATGCACGGGAAAAAAAGGGTTTCTGCCGGCAAAAAGCCAATCCTGTCTACAGCACTTTATACAGAGGCTCACAAAAACATATCGTCGTTGTCAAATGAATATCTTCTATATGCACTTTTTAGAGATTTCGACGTTTTGACTATTATGACTAGTTTATGAACCAAATTTTCCTATCAAAAGACTTCTGTGTGACTAAGCATTCATTACACACTGAACTGTTATCGCTAAAATAAGTCATCTGAATCAGCCAGAATATTGTCAAATAATAACTGCAAATGAAAAATGGTAATAATACATAAGCTTTTTGCACAAAGCTGATATGGGTTTGACCAACACTACATATAGAAAGCCTAACAACTGAAGTAGTCCAGTCACCTTAGTAGTTTAACCTCGGAATTTGAGATACCCAGCTATAAACTTGTACACACTTTTATTTTGACATCCTAAAACTTGTCTGAAAACCTGCATATGGCAGGGTGCCCGCATCTGTCAAAATTTAAGGACAAAGTTCACAAAAATCGATCTTTTCCACATTTTTCGCAAATATCTCGTTTCCTATGGGGTTTACGCTATTTTTTTATATTAGCAATATTGTAGAAGATAAAATTCTCTACAACTTTTGTACCAAAAGTTTTTTTATACGTTGAGTCGTTTTCGAGATAAATGGCAGTGAGCGTGCAGTATTGAACTATGTAGAGTAACTTTTAAGGTCAACCGGTAGTCCCGATCAAAAACACGCTTCATAAAGTTTATAAATTATTGATGAATATATACTTATAAATAATTAAATTTTTTTTTGTAAATATTACATTATAATTAATAACTTTTTTCATTACGTATTTATTTTTAATTAAGTATCAATTTATTTAATCACAGTTACCTGCTCGTGTACTTATAAAATTAGTAAGGGAAATACTTAAATTATACTTTAATTTTAATCAAAGTTATACTAAATAAATAAAAAATAAAAGAAATAAATTCTTAATTAATGTTTTCAGTAAAAAATTATCATTCCATACATTTATGGCTGTCAAAATTAAAAAAAAATTGAATAATAATTATAAGAACTGCAAGATCTAATTTTAATTTTCTTCTTCTTCATCATCATCATCTTCTTCCGGTTGCTGCAGAATTTCAGCTTCCTCTTCAAAGATATTTGTCTCCAGGTCTTCCATTATTTCAGGGTCAAAGGTTCCATCTTCATTGGCATCACTCTGATTTGGCAAAGCATTGAGACAAGCTTGCCCATTACACTGGCCACAAGCTAAAGAGCACTGCAACCCCGATTTCCTGCATCCACATCGCGAACCACAACCATTCTTGCAGTTGCAGAATATTGTGTTTAGCAATTCCTTTGGAGCAGGTGGTAAAATTGTCGTGATAGGTTCCAGGAATTCGTTACACATTGTCCAACCCCATTTCTGGGGTTCCAAATCATGCCCTAACCAAGTTTGAACTTTGATAATAAATACGATTAAAATGTCAATGAGCTGATGCACTTGGTGGAATATTTGATAACTGCACAGGTTTATTTAGTTTTGTTGACTTGACATACTGAGCGTAACGAAGATGATTGATTCTGTCCACAGATTTTGGAGTATTATAAACTGCCAACAAGGTTTTCATTCCATTCTCAAATAATCTTTGTACCGGACAGTTTTCTTCTTCAAATGCTGCAGCAAGTTGATCCAAATTCGGCAGTTTCTCAAATGTTCTTTAAAAAGTTTTTTTCCCTTTTTTAAAGAGCGCAGAAGTTGTGTCAGATCCACTTAATACGTGCAGAAACAAAATGTGTCTTTTAGAATTAGGATATTTATCGAAGCTTTTGGAGGAGTGTATTTCAGTTTTAACATTCCCTTTGCCAACTTTTTGAAAGAAAATTTCTTGTTGGTAAGTCAGAGTACGCTCAATTAAAATGATAAGTAAATCTATATCTTCTCCTATCATAACTGTTGTTTTTTCATGTTTCGATTCTTCAATAGCTGTTTCAATGATAAGAACATCCGCATCATCTCTGTCCTGTTTTGTAGAGATATTAATATCTTGTAATTTCTAAATAAGCATTTTAATTAGCTTCTCTTTATTACTTCGACTTGATAGGAATTTTTCTTGACTAATTGTTACAATCATTGTATCGTCGAAACAAAAATCGTATGTTTTTGAAAGTGCAGCAGTCCTTCTCAGCTGCTCCATTACTTTTGTGTTTTTACTGTAGTCTGAAAATCCATCGAATACAACAACAATTTTATAACCATAGTGCGTTTGTAATTATTTTACGTATTTATCTAAAATAATAGAAAAAGTACCTTCTCTACTCCATACAACTCAATGCAGAACTCCACCATCAATAAGGAACGTTACATTATTTTCTCGGAGATCAAAATCGATAGGTGTCATATTGTCGTACAATGAAGATTTTGTAGTTTTTCCCATTCCATCATTATCAAATAGTACTGTTGGATACGGGCTCAATTCTTATTGACTATATTCTTCAAGATTACTTTCAATTGCTTGCTCACAGTTATTCTTTGGAAGAGTAATAATGGATCTACTGAAACTTTACAATCATTAATTTTTACAGATTTATTAACAATTGAAAGCGGTTAATACCTTATCAGAGCATTTCACTTTTATTTCAGTAAATTGTAAACCAGTGATCTTCGTCATACATTTGAACGTTATGAAAGAATTTAAAAGCTTGCGGTTTTTAAAGAAGAATACTAAATTATTTTCTATTTAAAATGTAATTAGTGTAAATGAGAATATAATTAAAATGTAGTTAAAGTATTTCCCTTAATAACTTTTTTATTACATGAATAGGTTATAAGTGTTATTGAATAGATATATTACTAATTAATGAAAAAAGTTATTAATTATAATGTAATATTTACAAAAAAAAAATTATTTATAAGTATATATTTATCAATAATATATAAACTTTATGAAGCGTGTTTTTGATCGGGACTACCGGTTGACCTTAAATGGTACTCTACATAGTCCAACACTGCGCGCGCACTGCCGTCAAGCTCATAAACGATACAACGTATAAAAAAACTTTTGGTACAAAAGTTGTAGAGAATTTTATCCTCTACAATATTGCTAATACAAACAAATAGCGTAAACCCCATAGGAAACGAGATATTTGCGAAAAATGTGGAAAAGATCGATTTTTGTGACCTTTGACCTTAAATTTTGACAGACGCGGACACCCTACCATATGCAGGTTTTGAGACAAGTTTTAGGATGTCAAAATAAAAGTGTGTACAAGTTTATAGCTGGGTATCTCAAATTCCGAGATTCTCATCTTATTTTGACTAAGATGACTGGACTAAAGCTTTGACGTCGCCACTAGGTCTTCAAGTAATGACGTCATCACAGTTTTATTTCATAAAATAGAACTATTTAAATTTTCTGGTGGTTACTACAAAAATTAGAAAATAAAATATCTTTTTGATATAAAACAATTCATCATGATCTATTTCCTTATTACATTACATAATTAGTTACAGTTAAATCTTACCCTTAGCTGTAAAATTAAATTTTCTATCTCAAATCAGAAAATGCTGTTGTGCGTGAGTAAATTCACCAGAAATTTTAAATTGTGTTAAATTGTGATGACGTCATTCTGAAGGCCTGCTCATGACGTGAACGCTTGGTGACGTACCAGTTGTTAGGCTTTCTATATCTAGGAGGTGTTGGTTTGACCTACCCGCTCTAGACATAGAAAAAGCCTTACAAATGAAGTTTTGACGTCATCACTAGATCTTACATGATTGACTGACTGACTGAGGGGGTATACAATGGAGTACCGGCACTCGGGGTGCTCATCTTCGTATAATTTGTCTAGTAATAAGTTTTAAAGGGCGTGCCAAAGAAATCAATATGCAGGTTAGAACTTATAATAATACCTTTATTCGTCAAAGTAACTTCCATTATTTTCCATCACCTTCCGCCAACGATCAGATAGTGCATGGATGACAGTGGCGTAGAATAGCTCCCGCCGTATAGCCCTGACCTGGCCCTTTCGGACCAGGTCAGGGCCAGGTTATTTCTGTCGATGATCAATCTCTTGCCTTCTGTACACTTCCCCACAGTGTACGAAGTACGAAAATCTATTGATGACTTCATGGTATCAAAAGATGAATCCTATGCTGCTGGCATCCATGCGCTACCTGACCGTTGGCGGCAGATGCTGGATAATAATGGAGATTACTTTGACAAATAAAGTTATTATTGTAATTCTAAATTGCATGTTCATTTCTTTGATACTCTCTTTAAAACACTTATTAGACAAAATGTACGAAAAGTTTCATGAAGATTCATTTTTTTTTATTTATTTATTTTTTTTTTTTTTTACTGAGCTCCTCAGCAGAAAGCCAAGATGAAATTTTTTCGGGATGTAGTGGTCCATCTTAAAAACATATAAAAATTTAACACGTGAGTTTCTGATCGAACATGCCGAAAAAATCCATGATGTTTTTTAGCAAATGCAATGTTCATGCATAAGCTATTAACCCATTTATGCCTAGTGTCCCCTTTTTGAGACGGCATTTTCGCTAGTAGTTGAAAACATTATTTATTTTTCCTAGCCTTTATTCCCGACTATTGAACCTCAACCCCACAAAGTATTTTAACATTACGAAGTAGAATGTAGACATTTCAATTTTTACGCATACTGATTTTAAAAGAAAGCACCCCTTGTTCAAGAAATTGACATCAGAAATTTATCTAATATTCCTGGTATTAGCAAAAATCGAGGAAAGTCGCAGAAATATCTGGGCACAAATGGGTTAAAGATACACAAATTTTGATGCCATTTTTTGAATCAGCTTAAAGAGGTTACAATTAGAAACAATTTTTCACCTCAGTAACTTCCACAGGTGAGGAGTTACTTAAGAAATTCAGAGAAAAAATGGCGGATCTTGCAGAAAACAAAAATTTGCATAATTAATTTCTCGGTATTTAATTATCGTAGAACCTTCAAAATTGGGATTATGTGTTATCCTATTCTATAAATCATTTAGCAAAATTTGGGGGAAATCTGAAATGGCGTGGTAAGCTTTTTCCAATATTATGTTTGATTTGACGTGGAATGATCCTTCTCTGTATCCTCTGCGTTTACACATTCATTTGTATAGTTATTTAATTAATAAGTTATTTATTTTCAATTTGTTATTAACACAGTTTTTCTGAATGCTCTAATTATAAATCATATCAACATATATATCAACATGATTCTGCTCTTACCCCTTTGATGGAATTTCCATTTCGGGTACATCATTTAAAGTCATTGACGAGATATGCAGGCTGAGGTACTGGTATGTTTTCGCACCTTTTTGCACTCGAAGAGTCAAGTGACCTAGGGGTCGTGATCATGTTACTGTGTTTTTTTCGGAATAAGACGGTCGTGACCTCTTGGTCTTATGACTTTTCGTTAGCAAATGGGTGCAGCCAAAATGTCTGTACCATAGCCTGTAGGAGAAGTTAGGGTACAATGGAACACGGAATAGAATGAAACATGTTATGTTAAATAAATAGGATTTGCCACAGAAAGTTGAAACTCGCACACCTATTTTACAAATATATGTTCCAGTTACTGGTGTGATTTGGAGACAATCACACAACAAGAGATATAGAAAATTATTGGATTTTCACCATTGAAAATAAATTTCGTTACTGAAAGTAATGTTGTTTTACCTCCTTGATTTCATATGTATAACTATTTATTTTTTAAATATCATGATCACTATGGTGGGGTCTTCATACTTTGAAAGCCAGAATTAAAAAAATAAAAATTACCTACTAGTAAAAATTTATTTAGTTTGCAGCCTCAATTTAGGGTACAATAAAACAATTGCAATTGCGGTACAATGGAATATGTTTCATTGTAACCCGGGTGAACGCCTTCACTTAAAATTAAGATGTTACTATTACATATTTCGATTGAGATCTCCATAGAGCACATAAAGTTAACAAGTAATTTTTTTAATCGTAATCTATGTTCTTCAGACTCTGAAGATGATGACTATCCAGACAGGCTTTCAACTAACGCTCCAAACAGTACATATTATGATCTATTCTCACATAACATGTATAACACAAGCAGTATCGCTCTCAATGGTTATGTTTTAATCAAGGGAGGTGAAATTAAATGTAAAAAATGTACTCTGTTGGGGATGTAATAAACTTAAATCAAACGGAATCCGAAGATCTGTACGCCAAAGGACTATGTCCACGCTTCAAACTTGTGCGTTCTTCGGAAACATACATTTTTGAAAAAAAAAAAAAAAACGCAAATTGTATCAAAATTACCACCTCCTGTTCCTTAGGTGGTAAAGGAAAGCAGAAATGCTAATTTTTGAATTTGATTTAACCCATTTATGCCTAGTGTCCCTTTTTGGGGACGAAATTTTCGCTATTAGTCGAAAACCTTATTTATTTTTTCTAGCCTTTATTCATGAGTATTGAGCCTCAACTCTACAAAATATTTTAATATGACCAAGTAGGATGTTGATATTTCGATTTTTATGCATAATGATTTTAAAAGAAATCATCCCTTGTTCAAGAATTTGAAATCAGAAATTTATTTATTATTTCTGTTATCAGTAAAAATCGAAGAAAGTCGCAAAAATATCCAGGCACAAATTGGTTAAGTAATTTTTATATAAAATACTAGCTGAACACCCCGATTTTCGCACGGGAATGAATAGATTCCTTTTTCTATAATACGGTTTGTTGTAATTACTATTTATCATAATGAATAGATATAGCAAAATTGATATCACATAAATATTATCTGCGTTCAATAATTATGCATAAAGAATTTCATGGCGATCGTCTGAAAGGTGAAGATGATCACGCTTAAATCTATTGAGTAAAATAATAATCAAACGGAGTATATTTTTACTCATTTATTGACTTCAAACAGCCATTCTCCCGATTGAGTAAAATTTGCTCCATTAATCGACAAATATCAATGGCGCGAAAAATTCTCAATTTTTGAGCATTATACAACAGCTCCATTTAGGCTAAATAATAATCAAAAATGAGGAGTGTCTGTCCGTTTTTGATTAATATACTCAATTATGATACTCAATTATGATTATTATTTAAGCTATAGAATGAGCGTTTTTACAAAATCAGTCCTTTTTTAATTAATATATCTGTACTCAATTAATATTATTATTTTAAGCTAGAAAAAGGGTGTCTTATGAAAATTTGCTGTTTTTGAATGATATATTGAATTATTCGTTTTCTTCATTTTTTATTATCAGAGCTGTTATCTATGATTATAAGCCCGAGAAAATAAATTTTAAATCAAGGCAAATACATTACATATATCTTAATACACTATAAAAAAGTATTTCTTTAATAAATAGAATATAATTTCACTATAGCCTCTAGTTATAAAACGAATTCACAGTACAGTCAGAATACACAAATGCAATCATGGTTAAACCAGCTGTAAGATTTAATGAAAGCAGCAACCCTATTTATTGACATGAAAAAGGTAAAATAGTACTTACTCACTTGACTGAAGATATCATAACTTCATTTGTTTTACAAGAGCGACGAGATTTTTATAGTCCAATCGTAAGAAACTATGTCCATTAAAACAAAATTTTTACCGAAAGCATCCTCTCCACATTTAGGTTGAATTTATTTCACAACTCTGAATATGAAAAAGATGTATTTGGTATTCGGATATAAAATAAAATTATCACCATTCTAAAGTATCATCGGGTATCCTCTTCAGAAACTCTTTTAATTCATAATTTGATAAAGACATGTTTGCTCTTCGATGCTCGCCTCAACAAAGAATATAAATAACCACTGCGTAAGCCATACGATTCCCGCTTCTCGCGTTGTGTTGTCTGTGGTGACTATGTTTATGTACCGTTTTCCGTTAAGGTCACGTGATAGAAATAGGATATCTTACTACGCATCTTTCGTGGGGGAGAGACAGAATTCTCAAATAGACAAGATTTTAGTGGAAAATAGAGTATAATAGGATCTAGCGAATCCTGAGCATTGAGGGGAATTGAGGAGATAACAAATTATTGTCTTTAATGAGTATTTTTTAGCGTAACAGGATTTATATCAGCCGATAAGAAATTTAATCAATAAAGGAGTATTAGTTTTAATCAATAGATTTAAGCGTGATGATCCGGCGCAGCGCCATCAACTGTCGAAGTTTTTACAAAAATGGATAGCATCAAAATATTTTCATGCTCAAATATCTATGTGTACGAATTTTAATAGCAAACAGTTTAACGGTCAAGATACGCTGAAGCGCCATCTTGTGGCGAATTAAAGTAATGATACGCTACCGCGGCATCAAAGGGCGAGTTAAGCAAAATAGATAACGCGAAAATAGTCTCAGTTTTCAAATGTGTATGTTTACCAATTTTCAAAGCCGTAAGTTGAACGATCAAGAAGTTGATTGCTGAAGTGCTATCTAGTAGTGAGTTAAAATAATAAACTCTAGGGCTGCAGTCAGGGGCAGATTTGCCGAGTAGGGGGGGGGGGGGGTCCTAGGCAAAAGCTTCATTAGGGGACCCTCTTTCGAAAACTTTTTTTTTCAAAATTTACAAAATTTTAAACTAAAGAACGATTTGGGGTTACCCCTTTTTGTTGTGGGTCAGGGCGCTTGCCCCGAATGCCCTCCTGGAAATCAGGACCTAGCTGCAGTGCCATCAAGTTGTGAATACAGCCAAATGAATACTAAAAAATTATTCTCTCTGCTCAGATGTGTATGTATACCACTTTTTAAGGTGATCGGGTGAACGTCTTTGAAGTTGGTGCGCTGCATCGGCATCTAGCGGCAAGTCATAGCAAAATAGATAACGTAAAAGTATTCTCCGTGCTCAAATATCTGTGTGTACCAATTTTCATAAATCAGTTGAACGGTATTTTCATAGCAAACGGTTGAGCGGTACAGAAGGCGAGTTATAGGTAAACGGATGCCGCGAAACTATTCTTTTCGTTCAAACATCTATGTTTACGAATTTCCATGGCGATCAGTTGAACGGTCCTGAAGTTATTGGTTTGAAGTGACGTCTAGTGGCAAGTTATAGCAAAATGGATAACGCCAGAATATTCTCCGTGTTCAAATATCTGTCTATACCAGTTTTCATAGCGATCAGTAGAACAGCCTTTATATGCTGCAGTGCCATCAAGCGACGAATTAATAAGTTGATACGTTGCAGCGCCATCTATTGGCGAGTTAAAGTAATGATGTGCTACAGCACAATGAAGTAGCTATTTATAGCCAAATGATAGCACGAAAATATTCTCCGTGTTCAAGTATTTATCTACATCAATTTTCATAGAGATCAATTGTCCGGCCATGAAGTTGGTGCACTGCATTACCATCTAATGGCAAGTTAAAGTAATAATGCGCTACAGTGCCATCTAGTAGTGAGTAACAGCTAAATGAATAGTCAGAATATATTCTCCGTGCTCAAATGTGTAAGAATAAAAACTTTTATGGCGTTTGGTCGAACGGTATAGAAGTGGATGCGCTGCAGGGCCATCTTGCGGCATAGCAAAGAGTTTAAGCATAGAGTATAAGTTATAGCAAAACGGATAGCGTAAAAATATTCTCCATGTTCATATATCCATGTGTACCAATTGCCATCAAAATTGGTTGAGCGATATTTTTATAGAAAGCCCTTAAAGGAAATAGAATTCGGTGTTCTGCAGCACCATCTAGCGGCAAGTTACAGCAAAATGGATAGTGTAAAAATATTCTACGTCTTCAAATAAGCCGTGTGTACCAATTTTCATCAAAATCGGTTGAATGGTATTTTCATAGTAAGCGGTCGAACGGAATAGAAATCGACGTTCTGCTTCGCCATCTAGCGGTGAGTTAGAGGAAAATTGATAGTGTAAAAATATTCTCCGTGTTCAAATATCCATGTGTACCAATTTTCATCAAAATTGATTGAACGGTATTTTCATAGCAAGTGGTCCAACAGAATAGAATTCAACGCTCTACAGCGCTAACTAGCGGCAACTCATGGCAAAACGGATAGTGTAAAAATATTTTCAGTGTTCAAATATCCATACACACCAATATTTGTTAAAATCGGTTGACCGATATTTTCACAGCAAGCGCTTAAACGAAATAGGATTCGGCGCCGGCGTTCTGCAGCACCATGTAGCGGCAAGTTACAGCAAAATGGATAGTGTAAAAATAATCTACGTCTTCAAATATTCGTGTGTACAAATTTTCATCAAAATCGCTTGAATAGTATTTTTATAGCAAGCGGTCGAACGGAATAGCGCCACCTAGCTGCAAGTTACAACATAATGGATAATGTAAAAATATTCTTCGTGTTCAAATAACAATAAATGGCAATTTCTATCAAAATTGGTTGAATGGTATTTTCGTAGCAAACGGTCCAACGGAATAGAATTCGACGCTCTGCAGCGCCACCTAGCGGCAAGTTATAGCTAAATGGATTGTGTAAAAATATTCTCCGTGTTGAAATATCCATACGTACCAAATTTCGTCAAGCTAGGTCAAACGGTATTTTCATAGCAAGCGGTTGAATAGTATTCGACTTTCTGCAGCGCCACCTAGCGGCGAGCTAGAGTGAAATGGATTACATAAAAACCTTCTCCCTGACAAAAGACTCAGGTGTACCAAATTTCATGTTGATCGGTCAAGCGGTTTTGGAGTTTTGCAACGTCATACACACACACACACACACACACATACCCACAAACATTCATTTTTATCTATATAGAAAAGACTATAGGCTAACCTCTAATAAAAGTATTATGTTTGCATCTTAACCCATTTATGCCCAGTGTCCCTTTTTTGGGACGGCATTTTCACTAGTAGTCGAAAACGTTATTTATTTTTCCTAGCCTTTATTCATGAGTATTGAGCCTCAAGTCTACAAAATATTTTAACATGACCAAGTAGGATGTTGAAATTTTTATTTTTGTGCATAAAGATTTTAAAAGAAATAATCCCTTGTTCAAGAAGTTGACATCAGAAATTTATCTATTATTTCTGTTATCAGTAAAAATCGAAGAAAGTCTCAAAAATATCCATGCACAAATGGGTTAAACTAAACAGTTTAATTAAATTTTTTTTTCCATTTAAAATTTCATTTTTATGTCTCACTAATGTTTATTATAAATTTACAGCTGCGTGAAAAAAAAGGCCCACGTGCTCTTTATTTGGCCATTATTCGTTGGACTGCAAAGTTATACATACCATTCGTTTGCAAATAACATATATTTTAATTTTCTTAGTAATTTAATTTGCATAAGGGGCCGTCTTCATATTTCATTTTGTATCACCTTCGTTTTTTTTCAATGGAAACACACTACTTTGACTTTATTAAACGAAAGAAAACCTTCAAATTACCCTAAATATAAATTTTCACCAACTTTCTTTACTTTTCCAACGATTTTAAGGGACTTTCTGCAAATTGAGAACCGTTACTTGTAGGTTCTGAACTTTTCGCCTTTCATTAATTTCGCTCGCGAGAGTTAAAAGAACTAAATATTATTTTCACGGAAAATAATGTTTCTAGTCTTTTATACTAAGTTTTTTATACTAAGAATATCAGGTGTAGAATTTAGAATATTTAGTCAATGGTTCAAATGACCCGTGAGTCCATAACTTCGTACGCATGATGGCAAAATCCAAAACAACTGCTCACGATTTTGAAAATCTTTCTAATTTTGAAATTGTTATTGAGTATTTCTCTTGAAGGTTCTCTTAGAGAGGTGAAATGTTGCCAGGAATGGGAGGCTGTTCTCTGCTCTTCTCACTGCAATCATGAATGTTACTCAGCTACGGTCGAACTTGAAGAATGGTTTCATGATTGAAAATTTATTTGTTTGAATTTCATGTAAAAAAACGCAATTACTTCTTTTGCCAACCCAATATTATCACTGTGTTTGTTGTTTCACATTCTTCATTTAATATTATCGTCTGCAATGTGCAATCTATATAAATAAAATTAGACTTTTGTCTGTACATTTCTTGGAATTCAAAAATTTTGCGATTTCTATCCGTTTCAAGCACCCGGGAATCCGATGCGACCCTCAAAAAAAAGTTTGTCTGTCTGTCGCTCTGTCGTTCTGTCATTCTGTCCGTGACGCTTTTTTTTTAAGCATCACGTAAAAAGGACTGAAGCGAATGATATTAAATTGGGTGTCATGATAGGTGGTCACTCAACTTAAAACATAGGCGTCAAATTTTTAAAACATCTTGATTAGATTTTCAGATTTTGCGTAAATCGTTTCAAACTGCGTAAATTCGTGTTCGAGCATCACGTAAAAACTACAAGCAATTGAAATGAAATTTGGTATCATGATTGGTGGTCACTCAACTAAAAACATAGGCGTCGAATTTTTAAGATATCTTGATTAGATTTTGAGATTTTGTGAAAATCCATTCAAACTGCGTAAATTTGTGCTCCAGCATCACGTAAGAACTACAAGCAATTGAAATGAAATTAGGTATCATCATTGGTGGTCACTCAACTTAAACATCAGACAACGCATTTTTAAAAAATCTTAATTAGATTTTCAGATTTTGCGAAAATCGTTCCAAACTCTTTAAAATTATGTTCGAGCATCACGTAAAAATGACTGAAGTGAATGAAATGAAATTTGGTGTCATGATAGGTGGTCATTCAACTTAAAACATTGTCGCCGAATTTTTTAAAAATCTTGATTAGATTTTGAGATTTTGCGAAAATTGTTTCAAACTGCGTAATTTTGTGTTCGCACATCACGTAATAACTACAAAGGTGAAAAAAATGGTATTTGGTGAAATGAAAGATGGTCACTTTAAACTATAAGCATCTAAAAAAAAATATCAAATATGGGATTTTGGGAAAATCGTTTCAAACTGAGTGAATTTTTGTTCACGCATTACGTAATAATGACTACAGCGAATAATATGAAATTTGGTCACATGATAGGTTGTTGCTCAACATAAAGTATAGGTGTCCAATTTTTTAAACATTTTTATTAGATTTTGAGATTTTGTGAAAATTCTCCCAAAATGCGGTTATATTTCTTCACGCATCGCGTAATAACGACTAATACGAAATTTGGTGATATGATAGGTAGTTGCTAATCTTAATTTATAGGTGTTGAATTTTAAAAATATTTTGATTACATTTTGTGATTTTGTGAAAATCGTTTTAAAATGCCGAAATTTTTGTTCCAGCATCACGAAATAAAGACTGCAGGCAATGAAACGAAATTTGGTGACATGATAGGTTGTCACTCAACTTAAATTCTAGGCTTCCAATTTTTCAAAAATGTTGATTAGATTTTGAGATTTTGCGAAAATTATTTCAATATGCCTAAATATTCGTTCGCGCATCACATAATTACGAATAAAGCGAATGAAATGATATTACTTAGTTACTCTCTAACCTGTAATATTTTAACTATACATAAAAATTCGCTTTCTTTACTTTGGCAACATACATGGGCGCCGGCAGTATATTTCCCAGGGGGGAGGGGGGCAAAGACTACTTCAGGCAACGACTACTTTAACGTATGGTTACCATGTTGGAAAGAGCAAAAAAGCAAGTGAAAACACTGCATTCAAAAATACCCGGGGGCATTGCTCCTCCCCTTTGCCCTGTGCTGCCGGCGCCCATGGCGACATACTACATCCATTCTGTGTACTCCTACAATGCTGACGAAAGTTCTTGCTTTTTAGAAATTTGCATTCTGTACTAACCCGTCAACGACGGGTACTTCAGCTAGTATTCTTATACGACTTTTAGCGGTATTTTAATTTATAGTCAGATGAAAATTTAGGCAGAAAAACGTGGTTTTGAATGTTTGAGTATGGGGTCGCTCAAAGACCTGATGTTTAAAATATTAAAAAAGGTCAAATTCATGCCTGGAATGTTGAGGATGTAAGTTTTTCAGAAAGAGGACGTTGTATTGGAAGACATGCATCTACTGCATCTAATTCTATACATGGAAAACATTTTATTTAATGGGATATGGTAGCGAACGCAACAATAGACGCTTTATAGAATCACCAGCAAAATGTAAAAACCTCTAATTTGCTTCAAAATTTGATATATTTTTAATACCGCTATTTTTTACTGTTTTTGCACAAAAGAAATATAATTTTCGTTTATTTTACGCAATTTTCAAAAAATTGTCACTTAATAAATTTATATATGGTCCCTTAACTCAGGAAAATAACACATTTTATTTCATATAAATTAAACTACTGAACGTAAAAATTTAAAATTTTGCACAACCATGTAAAATTATTTTTTGCATCTATTTCCATCAAAATTTGGCTAGGTTGCTATTCATAATTTTTTTGAATATTAATTCAATAATTCATATTAATATTTTATTAAAAATTATAATGATAGTAAATTATGTTTGGGTCGTTTAGTTCTAATTGTACGAATAAAAGTCAGCTTCTTATTATCAATATTATATGAGATATGAATTAAAGTATGAAAAAATAGTTTAACATAGGGGAGGGGGATTTTGGGTGCTCATAACTCACTCGTTTTCAGTTCAAATTTATTGAAAATTCGTATCCGAGGTTAAAATGAGCTAAATTTTTAAAATATGATTTGAAATCTAGGGGTTGCTATTGGAAAAAGAAAATTCGATGAGAATTTTATTGTGGACACGGACGGCCCCTTATACAATTTTGATGTATAGCAAGTTAAAGTGTACGTCAATCGTAAACGATTGGTATCTGTAACTTTGCTGTACGACGAACGACGGCTGAATAAAGTACAAGTGGGCCTTTTTTTCTGCAGCTGTACATAAAACATATATTCTGAAATTTGAATTTTGACTCATATTATTTGAGTGTTTGTGAAATGTTATTAAGTCTTCATTGTACCCCTATATTTGAGGTACAACGAAACACTGGCCTTTCGTAATTTTTAACCATGAAAAAACTATTTACAAACTCACAAAAATTTAATTAGATGGGAAAAGAGTAGGTTAAAAGCGCCCATTAATTTTCTTTCTGTACATGCAAATTTGTGAACGGAAATATATATATATATATATATATATATGTGATTTTTGTTTCATTATACTCCAACCTCCCATATATCTTGTCAGCCACGCCTTTTACATACCTTAGATAATCATTCTCAAAACTTTAGGACTTGAAAATATATTCCATATTTTCTTTTATACATTATTAGTAGATCACATGCAATAAAAAAAAACCTAACATTTTCAAATTTTACACACTTTTTTGCTAAAGTAATATTTCTTGGAAACACGTTCTAGGGTAAATCGAGAATTTTTAAGTGTTGTGCATTAAATATTTAAACGTTGCGAAGATGATGTTATTATAGCGCGTTTATTGAGAATTAGCTATTGGACATGATGTATCAGATGAAAGCACTTCACTTCTTGCTTTTTAATTTTTGGGGGTGTTTTATAACATTTCGAGCATCCAATTACCTATACATATATATATGTATACAAAACGCGTATGCACCAAAAGCCTCTATTCTATATCAAAAAGACTTTTTCTTTAATATAATTAATGGTATGGGATCAAAAATGCACGCAAGTAATATCTCTCTTAAACTCTCGGGAAACTTGTAGGTTTGACATTTCTATTTGGAAGATTTATTAATGGTGAAAGTGTGTGAAGTGTGTGAAGTCCTCTCTCTCACACACATTCTTACTTCACCTCTGCAGATGCCAAAAATTATGAGATGATTTATATATTCTGCTCCAGCAAGGCGATTCCTACTCTTTTCCAAAGACCATAAGCATATCAGTTCTGAGATGAGGAATGAGAGCGTAGTTTATTTTTCGCTTTTTAAAAGGCGAATGCTATTCTCAGTTTTGATAACTAATACGTAAATGAACACATTCAAATTTTTGAGTTACACCTTGGCAGTCTTCTATTTTGTGTTACTTAGAAATGCAGATGTTAGTCTTTGGGTGATAACGATGAAGTTCATAATTCAAGTTTAGCTGCACGGGGTTGATTTATAGATTAACCTCAGCTCTAAATACGCTCGAGAGCTTATTTAATTTTCAATTCCCAGTGCCCTCGAGAAATTATTTCAACTCCTCTTTCTCTCTATTTTCTTTATTTGGTAAATCTAACGTAGGCGAGAGGGGGGGCACATAGGAAAATAGTGTTTTATACTAATTTAAAATAAAAAATCTTGAAACTTTTTCAGTAGATGGTAGTAACAGTCCTATTTCTATGCCAAGTTTTCAAAGCAATCAGCCCTTTCGTTTTTCTGTAATGACTTTTTTTTTTTTTTTTAGCAATTGTTGTATGTAATGTTATCACTGAGTTCTTCAGGTTAAAACATAATTTAATTTAACTAAGAGGATAAAGTTCATTATTGCAGAATATTATAACGACACTCAACTCAGGTAACTTTATAACAATTTTTACTTAATTAAGAATTTTTCATTTTCACAAGTTAGACCTGAGGAAGATGACTGGGCGCTTGTGAGCAGTACATCTGGGGCAGATGTAAAGAGTTTAGACGCGCCCTGTTCGTGGCGCAGAGCTAGCTGTGTCAAAAAATGGTCTCTAGATCTGTGACACGCGATGAACGATCCGATAGACCGCCATGTTGCTGGCAGTTAAATCAAACGATGGCAACGGCTACCCTTTTTTTCAGCATTGAGCAGCCTGTATCCAGTTGTTCTATGTATACCAATGTATTTCCACCGTGTTTTCCATTTTTCAGCAGATGCCATGTGCTGTTAAAAATAATCCTGAAAATATGACAAACAATCGACAATTTTTGCGGGAAATGATGGGCTAAAAAGCAAAGGATCCTCGTGTAACTATATCACCCTCAAGTATTTTTATAGAAATCAAATTTATTCTTCGTGGCTGACAACAATCAAATTGTCAGAATTTTGTGTCTTTACGGTGAGGACATAGCGCGTTAAAGGGTTAACGTCGTAAAACGCATTTAATTACATTTTCTGTGGAGATCTACTTTAAGGAAGTAAATAAAATTCCTTTGAAAGTCAAAAAAGTGTGAATTTATGTTCACTTCTTGGGAAACAAATACTTTCAGAAGATTAGCAAAATAGGTAGAAAAAAATAAATAATTTCTTCTTGATTTTATGAATAAAACCTAACATTTGAGTGCGTCAAAAATATGTGATAAAAGTTTGTTCCAGGAAAAAGGCTTGATTTGAAAGAATGTATATGAATATTTATAAGAAAGCTCACTCACGAAACTTTATATAACAGAACAAGTTTCTTAACACAATACAAGTTTTCATAATTAAACTTCCAGGATACCTGACATGTTTGTGCAAAGTTCCTATTATTACTTTTAAATCACGCCGAATAAATGAAAAAAAAAAAAAAAAAACTACGTGAAAAGATTTACAACAGGTTACTCTACAAAGCACGTCAAAGTCAAGGGTTTTTAAACTTTTTTCAAGTTGAGAATAATTTTACATTACTAAAATGTTTTTCGAGTAGAGAGTAATTTTATATTTATGAAAGTTTTGCTGACCACCTAAGTGTTATTCTTGTCAAAATTTGATTTTTTAGGTATATTTTACTGTTATCACACCTAATTATTAAAAACATAATTAATAACATTGAAGTTTTTACTTTCCGAACATATACCATGTAAAGAAAGTATTGTAATCATGAAAAAATTCGAATTCGAGATTTTGGTGTATTTACACGTTTTGAGGTCTTCTGAATTCATTTATGCTATTTTTACGAGATGTATGTATGTATATGTATGTGTGTGTGGGGGGGGGGGACTTATGGTTTTTCTACAGGGCTACAACAAAGATTTCTTTTACAGTATCGCCTATGGGGGAAAATTCTTGAAAGTGCGCTAGCGTTTAAACACTACAATCAATTGAGCTAAATTGGGTATACATGTTATAAACCACCATCCTAAGACCGGTATTGATTTTGATGTGTATAGATCTTATAGTTTTTCTACAGTGCTACGACAAAACTTTCTTTGACATTATGGCCTATGGGGGGGGGGGGGAATTCTTGAAAGTGCTCTAGCGTTTAAACGGCGCATTCGATTGAGCTTCAATTCGGTATTGAATTATTCATCGATTAAAATTCATTTAAATGCTTGGTAATGATCTTAATCGCAAGTGTTTGGAAAGTTGAGTGGATTCACTCAATATTTTTTAGTATTATGTTTTATGAAATTTGTTCAAGTTTCTCACTAACTTGACAACCTTAATTTAAATTTAATAAATAATATCTTCGAATAACAGCATATCTTCAAAAAGTGCATGACATCAAATTTACACAAGAAATAAATATTAAATAAAATATTAAATACCGTTATAATTGTTTTTTGTTGTGATCATTCCGCAGAAGCATAAATATTTCACATTTAAATGATGAGATTGAAATATAGTAGGTGTAATTTCATGTTTAGATGAAAATTAGTCAAGCAGTAGGGTCCAAATCATTTTTCTAAGGAGGAGAGTATAGATACTTTTGCTTTATTTTTCTCCAATTGGGATACAAATACTCCTATATATAGATAGATAAAGAGCAAATTATATGCCCTGGAAAGCAAGAATATTAGCACTATAAATACTACTAAGATGCACGCATCAAACCAGGCTCCCACATAGTAATATTCTAAACGTCAGAAATTGTAGAATGGAAAGAAAACACGTAAATATACATTTGTAATGCCGTGTTAAAACATATTCATTAATGAAGTAGCTATATAACTAATTTATAATTTCTTAATAGTTAAATGAATGTTTTATCCTTGATACCCGAACCAGAACTTAAATGAAATATCTAGAATTAATGTTACTCTATTTATTACGAAGGAAGATTTGTGTGAGTCTGTTTGTTAGTGACGGACTTTACGCACAAACGGCTACAAGTAGAATTACCAAATTTGTTGCATAGTAAGTTTAAAACATGAAGTTATGCACCTCGAAGCGATGTTTTCAAAATTCGAATTAGATATTTTTTACGCTAGAAAATTAGAAATTAATTACGCTTGCAGCCAAACGGCTTTTACATCATCGGATAGAAAAGAAATTTTCTTTTAAAAACAGATTTTTCTGAATATGCAACCTAATTTACAGATTTTAAAGAATTTTTTAACTAAAGATAAATTTAGAAAAAAAAATTCGTAAAATAATCTTAAAATTGTTGCTTCTGGAATTCTATCCGTGATAACATTTTGATATTTTGACAAATGATAAAACACTCATTTCGTCTTCTTTTAAAATAAAACAAAAAAATTATGTAAATTAGGTGATTTTTTACATATTTTAATTAACATAATGTTTAAAATTTAACAGCGTCAACGCGGACAGTTTACGCCATTACATAAATCAATCATGGCACGAGAATTTATGTTGGGTTGCCACAGAAAGGCTTAGAAAAACTGTGTTTTTAACAAACTTTCAACTGTGGGGCACCGGATTTTAAAATCGCAAATGAGAATCTGATTTAGAGACGTCAAGTGCCTTAAGTTATGTAAAAATTACACCACGATCTTTACATAATTTATTCCCGTTCTTTTTTTTTTAAACAAAAGGAAGCGATACTTTGATTCAAATTTACGATAGAAATAAACTAAGAAATTAACGATTGTTGTTATAAAATATATTTTAATCCGTTGCCTATTTAAAAATTGAAATTACACATCGAGATTACACTTTTAGCGCAGCTGAAAATGTTCTTCATTTTAAAAGTTACAAAGTTCGTTTTAAAGCGCGTTATATTAAAAATTTTCTATTTACCTTTTTATTTTTGGCATTTAATTATGCCGCAGCCATATATGTTTCCTAACATGTGCATGTTGCGAGTATAGTTTTATTTTAACGTTGGATTAAGTTCCACCATAGCGGTTCTATATAAAGCAAAAAAAAAAAATTTCTGCATCACTGTAAGTTTCAATAATATACCGTTTGAAAACTACTGTGCGAAATAACCAGATTAGCTCTCTCAACTGTCCGGGGTATCTTTTAGGTATCATCTACCCGGGGTATCTAGGCAGGTAAACAGTGACGTCATAAATTAAAAAAAAAAATGCGTGAAGTTTGTAAACTCTGCAACAGTAACGTCCGGTAGCAATTTAAGCTATTCTAAGTAGCTCCTCGAGATTACACAGTTTGATGTTTATCACGAAACAGAACCACGAGGAATTTATAAGGTATCGCTATATTGGATACATAGATATTTAAATTGGTACCGCTTGGATATTTTTCACCACGTCATGAAGAAGTGTTTTGAGGTGCTATATACACCAATCTGACAAGAATTATGCACGAAATAAATATATATGGAGAGCTTACTTAATGGCAACCATAATGTGAAATGATTGTTGTTTATGCTAATGCTTAAATTGCAAAGAATCCCCATTGAATATAAAGGCCCCATTTGTGTCAAATAATTTAAGCTGTTTCTTTAAATTGAGCCTTAAATAGGAAGAAGCGAAGATAGATGGCATTAATGTAAGTAGTATTAGTATATTTGTAAGGATTATATGAATAAATCACAATATACCACTTTAATAAATATTTCATGAAATTAAAAGTGTTCTATTCATCCTTTTTCATAGGTTATCTTACAACTAACTAAACGATAAGTAATACTAATTTGCTTTAATATATCCCGCAGTAATTTCAACGGAGGAGAATACTTATTTAAAATTTAATTCTGTTCTGTCACATGCATATATGATCATATTTTAATGAAATATTTGCTTGTTCCCGTATGAAGAGCGGGTGGGCAACTATTTTAAAAGAAAACGGTTGTCCATTTCATGTGGTTTCTGAGGTATTTAAGGCTACAACTATAACCTAAAAAAAAATATATGATGTAGAAATGAGACATTTTGAAAGTAAGAAGTTCACTGCAAACCGTCAAGCTTATCACTTTTTTGATCGCGAATGACTCTGACATAGTTTTTTGTGACATTATATTTCAGTGATCTCAGGTTAGTACTCATTAGGGTGGAGCGAAAAAAGTCAAGTTGACATTTTCGAGTCGCTATAGTGCGGAAAAGTTGCGATTGGTGAATACAAGAAAAACAAAAAAAGAATTATTCAGATTGGACTTTATCTTCCGATCGCGCAAACCGTCTAAAAACTCAAAAAAAATTGAAAATTTCCGTTTTTTTTCTGAAATTATTTTAAAAAATTAGTGATACATATTATTCATCGCTATACTGAAAAATATGGCCTTATTGTACTGTTTAATAATAATAATGAAAAGAATTGCGTTTAGAGAATATCTTCCGATCGCGCAAGCTCAGTAAAAATCGGGAAAAATTCAGTTTTGAGTGATTTTGACGTATCAAGAAACTAATCCTCTCAGGTCAGCTTGCGCTCCAATGTTAACATTTGCATGTAAATTGTGCAGCTCATTGCTTATTTAGATATTTGATAATATTTAATCAACCCAGAACTCACCACGCTGCACATTTGGTTCCACCCACACCCTTTCTATCCAACCAATGAGGGTGTTTGCCATTTACATTACTTAAATATATAATATACTAGCTGACCCGGCACACGTTGTTTTGCCATTTAAATTATTCCTAGGATTATTTTAGGAGGAAGAAATGACTAACTTATTGTAAGTGTGTGAGGATGTGGTATATGAGTGGAAGAGGCAGGGAGCGCTGTGAACGATGCTGGAATATAAAAATAACATAATACCAAACATTTATATTTTTAATTCATTGTAATTTATTCTTTAAATTTATATATATCGCTAATTACAATAATTTTACTAAAAAATAATATCAATCCCTTAACAGAATAGAGTAACAATATTTTTTGTTAGCCCATCTTCAGCTAACACAAAACAAACTGGATGGTTTGCCCACTCGAGAGCATGCCACGTATAATTGTCCGTGTGAAAAACATGGTGTGCTCAAATCTAAGCTACAAACAGACATAATTTGTCCTTGAGACTTATTGATAGTCATTCCATAAAAAATTTTGTCAAAAAATAAAATAAAATAAAATATGGATGAAAATCTGAAACACCTTCAAATTTTAAATACGCACTATAGTGCTATATATTAAAATCGTATCATAATTTATGCGTCGTCCCTGTTTTTCTTCCTTATTCCATTAAGTTGGAAAGTGTATCATTATTCATGACTGTGCTGTATTTTTCTTTCTTGTTTCGTAAAACCCATCTTTGGGTTAAAGGGTAAGTAAAGCTTACGTGTAAGTAGAGACAATTACATTTTTATTTATTTTGGATTGCCAATTAATGTAGTTTTAATAATTAAGTGTTTCCAATTCCTTAACTGGTGCATTTATCGCTAATTTGTTTGCTTTAGTTTCCATGTTGTTCTTTTGGGAGCGTTGAAACGGTACTTACGTATTATCCCGGCGGTCACAAACTACTACTACTTTTTCGTCAAATTTGCTGGCAAACTGTTGCCAATCGTATTCCAAACCATCAACAATTTTATGCTCCCGGCATTAATCTTATTGAAAAAAATTGCTTGTCTTGGCTGGCCGCCAGGATAATACGTAAGTATCGTTGAAACTTGTGCATAACTCCCAGAGACCCATGACTGCAAAGCTCGCAAAAGTACGGGGATTTTTTAGGTTGTTTGGATTTATCTTATTGAAAAATTGCTTGTCTTGGCGGGCCTCCGGGATAATACGTAAGTATCGTTGAAACTTGTGCATAACTCCCAGAGACCCATGACTGCAAAGCTCGCCAAAGTACGGGGATTTTTTAGGTTGGCGAGAGTGGGGGCGTTAAAATAGGAATCCACTCTTTCTTGTACCATAAAACACATCTTTGGAATCGAAATCTATCTTAAAATCGCCTACTAAAACTATTTTACAATCTTCACAAAGTATATTACATCTATACTTCATCGTTTTATATATTGTTTCGAATGTGCATCATAATCCATGAGTGTACCGTGTTTGTCTTACTTGGCTTGATTCCTACTTTAACGCCTCGACTCTCGCCAACGTGGTGATCATTAAACATACGCAGTTACCATGACGTTTTTTTTTTGTTTTTTTTTTTTTTTTTTCATTTATATGGCAATCGTAATTTAGAATTAAAATGGCGATTTGGAACAACATGTAAGTAAAGCTTACGTGTAAGTAGAGGCAATTACATTTTTATTTATTTTGGATTGCCAATTAATGTAGTTTTAATAATTAAGTGTTTCCAATTCCTTAACTGGTGCATTTATCGCTAATTTGTTTGCTTTAGTTTCCATGTAGTTCTTTTGGGAGCGTTGAAACGGTACTTACGTATTATCCCGGCGGTCACAAACTACTACTACTTTTTCGTCAAATTTGCTGGCAAACTGTTGCCAATCGTATTCCAAACCATCAACAATTTTATGCTCCCGGCATTAATCTTATTGAAAAAAATTGCTTGTCTTGGCGGGCCGCCAGGATAATACGTAAGTATCGTTGAAACTTGTGCATAACTCCCAGAGACCCATGACTGCAAAGCTCGCAAAAGTACGGGGATTTTTTAGGTTGTTTGGATTTATCTTATTGAATAATTGCTTGTCTTGGCGGGCCTCCGGGATAATACGTAAGTATCGTTGAAACTTGTGCATAACTCCCAGAGACCCATGACTGCAAAGCTCGCCAAAGTACGGGGATTTTTTAGGTTGGCGAGAGTGGGGGCGTTAAAATAGGAATCCACTCTTTCTTGTACCATAAAACACATCTTTGGAATCGAAATCTATCTTAAAATCGCCTACTGAAACTATTTTACAATCTTCGCCAGGCATATTCGTCCTATAGGCATATTCCAACTATACCGCAAAGACATTTTAAATGCTGTTTGGAATGGGCATCGTAATCCATGAATGTACCGTGTTTTTCTTTCTTGTTCCACAAAGCACGTCTTCGGAATAGAAATCTATGTTAAAATTGCCTAATAAAACTGTTTTACAATACATGACAGGCGTTTTCTAACTATACTCGAAATATATTTATAATAAATTGTCCCGTTTTGGCACCACATTTAGCGATCCATTATCAAAAATTGCAAACCGTGTGCGACTTTCAACATTTTATTAAGCCCCCCACCCTCTCTACGTTATCTGGTAAACACATTTGAAAAGTGATTCGGCGCGCTAATGTCTACACAAAAATCCTGATTGAAATTAATAGCACCCTGGTGCTAAAATTTTTGGGGTGGACCGCCCTTATGACTTAGGCGTATGAGACATAGTTAAAAACCTATTTTCAGACATAACGAATATACATATATAATTTCATTAAAATCGGTCGAGCCGTTTCGGAGGAGTATGGTAACTAACACCGTGACACGAGAATTTTATATATTAGAAAGATTATTTATCTGCATAAGTCTGTCTTTTAGTCGACACTTTGCACTGCGATATTGTGCTAAATCCTGTATCATTTTTCTTGATTTTAGTGTGGCCCTAATGAATCAATCCTTCTCTTAATTGGGACTCACATAGCTTAAGCGATGATCCCGTTACCAATTTGATTTTTACGCTCGACAGCTTGCATGCTGCAGGGAAATTTTTTAACATTCCAATCTGGAATATCACTTCAATGAACGAAGGAATGTATATCTTCATTGGTTATTCTCAGAAGAAGAGGTGGATATGATAATTTTGCTACATTCCAATCTATTACTTCTGCATAGTCTGCCGCATCGAAGTTTAAAGTAGAAGTGATAAAGTTCTGATGGATTTGCCTTTTGAAACAGTGCCTGGTTTTTAACGCTCTTCTTTAGCCCTAGCTCTCTTATGTGCCTTCTCTTATCAAATACCATTGCCACGAGTAGGTTTTCTGGGTGAGCAAAGAATGAGTTTCGTTCAATTATACTGAATACCACTTTCTTCAGGCAAAGTATCGAGATATTTCTATTGCTCTGTACAGATAAACAGGCCCGTCTGTATTGTACTTACTGCATTTTATTTCAAACCAAACTGGCATTTAAGATTCTAAAATAAATGTCACTATAGCTTTTAAGGAATCTGATGAGTTTTTCACGCTCACGTAAAGTCGAAAGACTCCATTTGTGCAAAAGTGAGCCATCTGGCGTGTGAAATTGGGCCGGGGCCACCCTTTGATAAATCTTTTGGAAAGTTTCCACTTTTAATTGACTGACTTACGTCAAAAAGATATCTTTGGTCCTTGCTCAACAGTTTTCTGTCCACTTCTGGAATTTCACAATCAGTTAATTGAAATTTTATCACTGAAACCTTTTCACAACCAATAAGGCTCTGCCCAATTGGTCCATTAAATGATCTTGGGCCAGTTGTTTCGCCATCCAAATGCTGGAAAAGATGCCGAAAATGTAATTCAACAAAACTAATAAACAGACAACTCACTTCAGTGGTCGTCCGAAATGCACTTCAAGCTGTCTGATAGCACCTCTTTTTCCATCCATTATTGGTATTTGTACTACCACAGCCTACCAAATCTAAGTATTCTAGTTAAACGCCGTGTTCAGTAAGTTCAGTAAGACACGATACTGTAGAAGCTACAATGCCCATAGCAGATCCAGAGTTCGGAGACACAAGGCCTAAATAAACTGAGCCAGTTTCTTTTTCGATAGAACAGTATTCTTCTTTATTAGTTCGACGATACAGTTTAAATGCAATCCTTTCTATAATTAGGGATGAATTAATCGTCCTTTCTTCCGTCAAAATATATACCATGTAGTTCATCTGAATCCGTTTGACTTTGCTGTAAATCTTTTCTAGTGCGGCTCCACTCAAAATCACACAAAGTTGAATTTTTCCCGATTTTTATTGAGCTTGCGCGATCTGAAGATATTCTCTAAACGCAATTCTTTTCATTATTATTATTAAACAGTACAATCAGCCAATATTTTTCAGTATAGCGATGAATAATATGTATCACTAATTTTTTTTTTTTTTTAAATTTCAGGAAAAAACGGAAATTTTCAATTTTTTTTTTTTAATTTTTAGACGGTTTGCGCGATCGGAAGATAAAGTCCAATCTGAATAATTTTTTTTTGTTTTTTTCTTGTATTCACCAATCGCAACTTTTCCGCACTATACCGACTCGAAAATGTCAACTTGACTTTTTTCGCTCCACTCTAGTACTCATGGCACAAACTTTACGTCAATAGTAAAGTAATTTTGCGTTTTTTCAAATTCCACATCACTGGAATTAATTCGAATTACACATGTAAAGAAAATTTTCGTTTTCTACAGTGCGAAGAACGGGCAGGCAGCTAGTACCTTTAATATAAAAAAAATGGCTGTTTGAGAAATAATGAAAATCTCATGCGAGTAGAATTTATAAATAAAACATCTCATCGGTAATTTTTTAGTGTATTTTTAAAGTGTATAACATTAATGTATTATTATTACTGTATAAATACTCTATTTTCGTTCGACATTTTTGACGAATCTGGGTGGCCCACTTTTGGTATGCCCGCTATGGTACATCTCCCCCACTATGGTACATCAAAAGTTTGCTATAGCCACTTTTGTGTATAGAAGTGAAATAAGTTTCAATTTTTTTTTAATTATATCACTATGATTTTGATATTTTAGATGATTATACTTTATATATGATTTTGAACAACCATAAAAAAATATAGAACAAAACTTGTCTAACGTTAAGATAATAGAGAGTTTTTGCATACCTTTTCATCCTGCGTCAATACTAACTCTATCCGTTATTCGGAGTTTCGAATCAATCATGAAACTTACTTTGCACGTGCGCATGCAATGCAATTGGACAGTAATTGCACTTTACTGTCCAATTGCATTTAACGCTAGCGTTACCGTGAGTGAAAACACTAATCCCTAATAATTAGGGAAACACCCTTGAGGGGCCAACAACTGGAGCATTTACCTCATATACATGTTTTTACTGCCTGTGACCTTAAGATCAGAAAGAAGCACAGGCCTGCGTTGTAAAAAAAAAAAAAAAAAAAAAAAAAAAAAAGCGCGGCGGAATCGTGCCATGCAGCGTGGAAAAAAAATATTTTTTAAAAGTACCCCAAATTTAATAACAGATAAATACTACTACTAAATTAGTTTAAACTTTTATTACATGAACTATTACTGTACAAGTACTAGTACTTGAGATGGGTATTCCTCTATCACCTCTTCTATGTGATATTTATATGCATCATTTTAAAGAAGAGCACTTCAAGGATTATTCAGATATGTTGACAATACTTTAGTTCTAGTGGATTCAAATTGTGATATTTCTAATTTACTTTTGATTGTTAAATCTGTTGATCCGTATATCTAGTTTACTCTCGAAGAGCAGTGAAACAATTCTTTACCTTTTTTTGGATGTTCTTGTTTGTTTCAAAGTCATTTTTAAACCTATGAATAAATTTAAATTATCTTCCCTTAAAGATCCTGTTCCTACTGTGAACCGTTGGGGTGTTTATTATATTCATTGTGGAACTTGTGACTTGGCCTATATAGGTCAGACCAGAAGTGCTCTCAAATGCAGGCTGAAAGAGCATGAGAGATATGCTTCTAAACATATTCAAACAAACATCCTATTGCCTCACATTGTTGGAATTCTAATCATCGTTTTCAATTTTAGTTTTTTCTATTTACTTATTTACTTTTTTTTCCTTTCTTTTTTTTATTTATATTTTTATTATTGTGTGTGTTTTCTGTTCTTCCTTTATTTTTATTATAAACCATAAAAATAAAATAAAATAAAATAAGGGAAATGTGCTGTCCTGTACGTATTAAAAAACTGTTCTCTTTTATATTTTTTATTGTTCTTTTGTTTGTCCTGCTTTCTATTATTATTATAGTGAGCCAGTGGCGGCCCGTGGTCAAAACTGTTAGTGCAGCCGGAAGCATATGAGCCCCCCCCCCCTTCCTGCGGACAGGAATGGAAAATCTTTGTTATTGAATTCGAAAGCTGGCGGATTAAGCCCTCACCGAGAAAAAAAAAGAAATTACATAAAAAATGTAAGAGATCCTATTTTACTTCCATAAAATGGACATAAATTTCAAGCAGCCGCTCTTATCCTCAAAATTGCATTAATCCGTGTCTGATTCGAAGTTTCCTTAGAATTTTCTTTTGTAACGATAACTTGAGAAGAAAAGAAAAAAAAAAGAAAACTTACTTATTTTTTATAAGTCAAATCAATCCTCCTTTCTTTTAAACTTGCGAATCGGTCAGTGATGCCCTCATAAAAGGGCGTTGTTTTAATTCAGATATCAATAATTTTAAAAGCTCTTTAAAATTTCCCATGTTTAAAGAATTTTCTCGCTCGCCATGTCCTCTAAATGCTAGTTCTTGCTTACTTAAAAATAATTCTGCTTTGATGGGTAATTGTCCATTCATAAGCGTCTATTCAGGCTGACGTTCTTGATAAATTCAGCAATATAAAGTCGAGAGTTTGCAGAACATATATTCTCCTTACCACCTCCCTCACTTCTCGAGCCAATCAGTGGGTCAAATTCACCGCGCTCTTTCAAGTGCTGCCGACGTTTGAAAATCTTTGATGAGCTGAGTCTTAGCTGCGTATCCCCATTATAGCCTATGCCGGAGGGACTGCTTACGTAATCGTTGTCATGGCAACGGTGCTGCCAATTTTCTTATCAGCGCTCTGGGCTCAACCAAAGATTTTCCCAATTGAATTGCGGGAAGATTAAAGTACTTTTTTTCTGAATGAGCGATCCGGCCACAATATGGTTTTTTTTGTTTGTTTGTTTGTTTTTTGTTTGGTTTTTTTTTGAGATTTTTTTTAATTTACCGTAGGAATTCCATAATCCTAATCTGAATTTAGGAAAATTAGTAGAATAAATTATTTTAAAGTATGTGCTGATAATTTCAAGTGCAGCCCGGCTGTACTTGCTGTATCCCACGAGCCGCCACTGTAGTGAGCATGCTCCTTCTATTAGTGTGTGTGTGTTTGTGTGTTCTCTTTTGTTTATTTTTATTTGTTTTTTTTTGTTTGTCCATTATTTATTATTTTCTATATTCTTTTTAACCGCCTTTTTCCTCCTTCTTTTAACCTACGTGGTTTCTCGTTTTTTTCTTTTTTCCATCTGGCAACATGCTGTTCGCTTTTGTTTCTGTTTATCTTTCAGTTCCCACTGCTCTGTGAAACGAAGTGTTGACGACTGAAGAAGAGCTAAGAATTTTTCGGTCGAAACGATCGTCCCAACCGTTAAGTACATTTTTATGTGTGTGTGTGTTCTTCACACAAAGTTTTTATTTATTTCACTAGTCATATCAGTTTAGTGATCGGAGAGTTCGATAACCAGCTACTGAAAACCAGCACGTAAATGTAATGGTTAATACGTGGAATTACAAGGATTTGCAATTATGTTTGAAAAGAGGAAAGGATAACGTAAACACTTCCTGATTGAAAAATGACGTTTGTACTTTGACAACCGTTTAAATGATTACAATCAGCTACCATCATTTTAAACAATTAAAGAACCAAGTATTTTTTTTAATTCCATGAACTCCATTTAATGATTTGTGTATTGCCAAATTTGATTATGTTTCGTATGGTTCAAGTGGACCTGTAACTCAAAGTGCCTAATTTGAGGATAGATAGGAATGCAGTTAGACAAGAGGTACAGAATAGCCACATAAATGTCCCTGTATATTCGACGGAACTTCGTAAAACATGTTGTAGAGATTCTAGGTACGAAGTTGCGGCCTCAGAAAGGACCTTTTATACGACGCTGTTCAAATGTAACGGGATCTAACTGGAAGTTTCCGCACTAAGCAAACTCGTTGTCCTTAACTTTTTTAATATGAAGTTTTAACTTCTGTTAAGTTGTTTCTATTTATCTTTCAGTTCCCACAGTTCTGTGAAAAGAAGTGTTGACGACTGAAGAAGAGCTAAGAATTTTTCGGTCGAAACGATCTTCCCAACCATTAAGTACTTTTTTATGCGTGTGTGTTCTCTACACAAAGTTTTTATTTATTTCACTAGTCATATTAGTTTAGTGATCGGAGAGTTCGATAACCAGCTACTGAAATACTGAATTGCATCAATTCATTGAATTTTATAATTTCGTTCTTTTCGCGCTTAAGTTGTAAAAGAATAGAGATATGCTACTTTATTCTTCTTAGTTGTTGTTCTCGTGTCCATGGATACACGATTGCATTATCCATGGAAATAGGTGCCATTGCCCCGAACGAGTTAGGCCCCCGAGGAGTTCTGCGGTCCGCATCAAAAGCCGGAGCTTGCCCATATTTGGTTTATTCTGTATTCAAGGATATAAGATGTCATGTTAAGGTCCAAAGAATTTTACAATGAAGCATTTATTGAGGTGACCTCATCTGAAGCGTAACTTCTGAGCATTAAAATTTTATTGACTTTTAGTTAAAAATTTATTGGACAAAGGGGAATTTGATTGCCCTCTTTGCGTACAACAAAAATTTGTACTCAGTGACTATATATATCAAAAAAGTATGGCCATATAGGGACCCCCCAAAAGTGCTTGACCTAGGGCTCCGAATGTCTCAGTCGGGCTCTGATCGCTGTGGATTACTAAAATTGCTAGTTTTTGCCTCAATTTGCTAAGTTTATTGAGCAGTTTTCATTGCTTTAAAGTGGAACTATGTTCATATTCAGCATGTAAAGAAAGAGAAAAGCATGTCATTTAAATTGCAAAATTTAATTATTTTTTAATAAAATTAAAACTTGATTTTTTTTATTCAACGTTTTTCATTTTAATTTGCTGTGCTTAAAGCAATTGGCATTTACTAAAAAATCAAAGTCTACCGAGGATAGGAAAAGTCTGTTCAGATTTGAGGGTTTCTGACTATCAGAAAATATTTTTGTATATTTTAATACTTGATTTAATATCTGGTAGTTTTAAACTGGGTGTAAATATGTAAAAAATATGGAAAAGTAATATAATATTCATAAGACTCTCATATACTTTTAGCATCACTTAAACTTCAGAAAATAATTTTTGGGGTGTTTATAAACTAAGTAATTTCATTTTCCGATACGAATTTGAACTGACGTACAGTGGTTTTCCCAGTTATGAAACTTCTACACGACATATCACTACCACGAATTTGTATATTAAAAGGCGCGAGACATTATTATTAGGTTGTAACGAAAGTTTTCCGCCACTGCAAGTATTGCCTGCACAAGCAGTTCGCGTTGGTGTTTTTGCCAATATTTTGCGAAATTATTTTTGTTATTTGAAAGAAAAAGACTTGTTTTAGAGCACTGTGTTGTGAAATCTGCAAAACAATATCGTTATGATTAAGGTGTCTGAAATGGAACTATCACGCTACCAGATTGAACCATCATTTACTCTCAGTTCTGTTGCAAAAAGTCAGCTACAGAATGACACCAAATCATGTATACAGCTTAAGGTACTACTGTTGTATCATATGACACTGTGAAGATTTGGTACCGATAGTTCAAAAACGAGGACTAGGACATTAAAGAAGCAGAGTGCTCTGGCCGGCCTAATGATGCTGATGAGGCTCGCCTACGACAATCTGTGGAAGAAGATAAAATATTCATCCACTCGAGAGCTAGCTAAAAGAGTTAGATTTTAGTGCCATGTCCATTAGTCGCGCTAAGCATCGCATAAACTTGACATATAAGGTCAATAGCTGGGTACCGCCTGAGCTGACTCAAGCAAATCTGGCGGAAAACTTTCGTTACAACCTGTCATACATAGCTACATAGCTGCCAACCGGGACAGTTGTTCGGAAGAATAGCCATCACTATTTATATTCTGGTAAATTAATGAACTGAACTGAAGTTCTTTAGAGCACCTTAGTATAATCATAGAGTCATGAGGCGAACGCAGAGGAGATCAGACGTGTACAGCGAGGCTCCATCGGCCAGCCATGGCTGGCAGATCGACGACGAAACTCTTAGTAAACTCGATGAAGTGAGTGAGAAATTACAACTATTAGTGCAACAAACACAACAACAATACGCCGTGCAACCCACTCAGGTGGTAGTCAGAGAAGAAGTCAAACCGACCATGGATTGGTACGACCGATCAATCGCTTCGGAAACTGCCGAGAGCCAGAACGCTGCTGAAACCACTCAAGAAAAGGACGGCACTTCGGCCAAGACAACAGGTGAATCAATTTCTTTTGATGTCTCCTTCACCCCCCTACACCTAACGACGATAGCAAGGACTTAGTTCAACCGAACAAAAAAGCTAAGACTTCACCTACGCGGGACCGGGATAAGAACGTGGAAACTAATGAGCCTAACTTCTTAACTAAAAATCCCTTCGACATTCTAAAAATCCTGGAAAACCAGGAAGAAAATTTAATGGAAACCAACGAAACTCCGATCTCTTTACCGACCACTAAGGAAAAGCCTACCCTAGTAGCACAATTAGTCCAAAAAACGATTAAAACACGTTTTTTCACGTCGAAATACGTGTTTCCAACGTAATTTAAACGTTTTTTGAACTAGTTGTGCTACTAGGGTAGAGCTCCGAAACCGATTGTTATTCCTAACCCAAAGGACATGCACGCGATTACCCAATCCATCAATGAATCAACAGAAGCTGATTTCCATGCCACAGTACAGAAAAACACACTCAGAATTTACCCACACGATTTCAAAAGCAAAAACCTGATTACCGACCACCTCAGAAATTCGGAAATCCATTTTTACAGTAACTCAGACATCATCCCCCGTCTTAAAGTCGTAATCAAAGGAATCCCCCCAGATACTGAAACCGAAATGATTAAGGAAGCCCTCAGCTGTAACTCTTTCCCTGTAATTCGAGTAAACCAACTCAAAAGTCGCGTTGACAAAAGATCTCTTCCTATTTTCCAAATTCATCTTACAAACAACACCCAAGGCCAAGAAATTTATAATCTTCAAAATTTACTCTCCTTTAAAATTCAAGTTGAAAAGTACAGAACGCGAAACAAGGCAAATCAATGCTATCGCTGTAACGGATTTTTTCATTACGCAAAATTCTGCTCCATGCCCCCCCGTTGTGTGGCCTGTGGAGACCCCCATGAATCGAAAAACTTCCCCCTAAATGCTGTAATTGTAATGAAAACCATGTGGCCAGCTTTAAAGGTTGCAAAGCCTACCAGAATAACACTAGACCGAAATACGAATTCAATGAAAATCTCCCCCCAACCAAAGCAATCCACGAATAGGCAAAAAACTTATGCTGACGCAATTAAAAACAACCCCCAAACCCAAAACACACTTAGCGAATTAGCCAGCATAACAAAACAAATCGAGAAAGAAATCGGAGTTTCCTCCCTAAATGATCTTCTAATGCAACTCAAAAATCTTCTTAATCAGTTAAAAACCCTTAATACCCAACAGGAAAAAATTATTTACTTTATTAATTTCATCAGCAATAGTGAATTCACTGCTACTCCCCCCCCCCCGTAAACAATCTAAGTTGTTTACGGCTGTTCTCTCTTTTGAACTCCCCCCCCCCTTTTTCCATTTATTTGTAAACAAACCTAACTTTATTTACAATTCGCGTACTCTCATGTAATCACAGTTATCTGTTATTGAATGGGAGATGTGGGACAAGTTCCCAGGCGCTCCCCAGCCAACACGTTCTTATCCGAACACCTTAGCGTAGAGCTCTATCTCCAGTTTTACTGACTGGGGTCCTACTGTATCGGAGTACCTGCGCAACGCGCGTACCTCCAGTGTGTATTTGTAATGGATATTTGTGACTTGAAAGATACAGAGCTGCTAAGTCTCCGGCTTTTTTCGGGAGATTTCCCACAAAAATTTATAGACAGCTTTATTTTAGATTAAGTATTTGGACTTATTTTAACTAAAAATTTGTAAGTAAAAATTAGTGGTGGGAAAGCTCCCGAAAAAAGCCGGAGATTTGGCAGCTCTGAAGATAGTAGCAATTGCAGCACCAGTGCTGCAGTAGATCAGTGCAGAAAGTCGCAAAAAATTACATGGTGTAATGTTTTTGGTTGACCCTTCCTCCCTCCACAAAGTGGACTTCAGCGAAAAGGTTGCTCAACCGTGTGTGAAACGATGAGTGAGGAGATTAGGGCAGGTCTTTGAGAACATGCAGTGAGGCTTTGGTTCTTTTTCTATGTGCAGGGTCGGATCGCTCATAATCTGGTAATGTTGCTATAATTTCGTTTGGAATATTGCGAATATTCCGGTAGAATTTCTTCGGTAGCTTGAGAAGGTGCTTTTTCAGTGGCCTCATACCGAGGTCCTTCAGGATTATGTCGTTCGCCAGATGGGCATGACCGTACCTAACGATTCTGAGAAGTTTGCTTTCCTTGAAAACAGTTGTTTGACAGTAGTTTTGGCCGCGTATGCCCACACAGGTGCAGCATAAGGTGCGATGGGACATATAAGAGATTCATACAGTAGGATTTTATTAGAAGTGCTCAGTTTTCTGGTGTATATAAGTTTGGAGACCCGCTGAAAGGCGGCACGCATCTTTCCTCTGGTATTGACTATGTGTCGTTTCCAAGTCAAGTTTTTGTCAATGTTTATCCCTAGATACGTGGCATTGTCTGCCCAGTCTAGTAAAGTGTTGTTGATGCAAAGTCTGGAAGGTGGAGACTTTCTTCCGACGGAGATGGCAGTACATTTGCTGGGGTTTAACTTGATCTTCCAGTTGGAGAGCCAGCGTTCGAGCTTGTCTATATGTGATTGGAGGTTGGTGTATAGTATGCGCTCTTGGCCCTACCAATAATGGCGCTATCATCAGCATAAAGTGCAAGTTCGGTGGAATCACATCTAGGGATATCATTGACAAAAAGGCTGTAGAGGGTGCGTCCTAGGATGGAGCCCTGTGGAACCTCGCTGTAGATCGGGTGAGCATCCGACAGTGAGTCTTCTATACGTACAACATATTTGCGATTAGACAGATAATTATTAACAATGTGTACAAGGGTGTCTGGCATACCCATACGAAATAGTTTGTAGATGAGTCCGGTATGCCAGACTTAATCAAATGCCTTTGATATATCAAACAGTGCCATGGCAACAGAGTCCTTCAACTGGACGGCTTCCGTGAGTTGCTCGGTGACCCTTAGGAGTTGGTGAGTGGTACTGTGCTTGGACTGGAATCCAAATTGTTCCGGGATCAGTATGTTGTTAAAGATGAGAAAATTGTCAATTTGCTTGAGGATTACTCGTTCGATGACCTTACCGAGCCCACAGAGAAAGCTAATCGGGCGGTACGAGCTGGGATTTGAGAGATCTTGTCCTGGTTTTGGAATAGGGCAGACTATGGCCATCTTCCATGTATCAGGAAAGTGTTGATACCGTAGGATAGCATTGGCAATGCTGGTGATTCTTAGTATACAAGGAGCAGGCAGATATTGTGAACCCTATTTGATATCTCGTCGTGCCCCGGACATTTTTTATTTTTCAGTTTCTCAATGATGTTGACAATTTCCGAGGGGAGAACACTGTCAATTGAAGCGATAGGCCGAGCACTCAGTTGTTAAGCAACTTCAGCTTCAATCGTAAGGTCGGACGTTTCAGAGTTTGAGAATTGAGCGGTGTAAAACTGGGCAATGGCGTTGGCTTTGTCCTTATTATTGAGAACGACTTGGCGGTGGGACCGAATAGGAGGAAGTTTAGTCCTCTTATTCGTAATACGTTTTATGGTTTCCAGATTGAGTTATCGTCCGGGGAGAGTGAAGTGAGTTGGTCTGTCCAAGACTGGTTTTGATGAGCTCTAATGCGATCACGGACCTCATCTCTGAGCCTGTTGTAGGTTGTGCGGTCTTAAGGGCATCTTGTACGCATGGCCGTACGGCGCGCAGAATTCCGAAAGTGTATTAACAGACAGTATTATTATATTTAAAAGGCCTTGAGGCAGTACTCAGGGCATCGCGCACATTCTTGGTGAGGAGCTCAACCTCCTTGTCGATGTCTTGCCTAGAGTGGAAGACAAGGATCCCGGGAGTGGCCTCGATGAGGTGAGTGGTGAAGGTAGCCCAACTGGTTAACATCTTCGGTTTGCTTGGAGTGATATTGAGTTTAGAGTTGATGGTAGAGACTATTGGAAGGTGGCCCGAGTTGAAATGGTTCAAAGTAGCCAGATCAGGGTACTGGTTGATATTTTTGTGCAGCATGAAAGCTATTTTAGAGTTGCCCGATTCAGAGAAGTGAGTCGGGGTGGTTGAGAAAGCCAGTAGAATGTGGTTCTCCATGATGCATTTTAGTAGGCTAGTACCGAAGTAGTTGTTACGTCTGCAACCCCATGCCAGGTGGTGAGCATTAAAATCACCCATGATGATGTTGGCCGGGCAGTAGTTGAAAATCTTGATAATGTCCTGCGATGGGTAACGGTTGCTTTGCACACGGACATAGGCAGATGAAATCATTAGCCTAGGGCTAGCGTCAATGATAATAGAGAGGGCTTCAAGGCTGGTCAGCGAGAGGTCCGTGACACGGTGATGAGGTATAGACCGCTTGATTGTAAATGGTCAGCCCACCCGCAATACAGTAGAGATTGTTAGGACGCTCCAGACGATGGAGGACATAGTTGGGAATTTTGTAGGCGAAGTTAGGTCGGAAACAGGTTTCTTGAATAAGAGCAATGTCGATATCAGACCTAACCAGATAGTCCCTGAATTCGGGGAGTTTGCCGTGGAGGCTCTGCGCATTCCACGACATGATTTGCAACTTATTCTTCACTGTCATGTTGTTGGTCGAAGTGACGTGTGAAGGAATCAAATAGGACATAAGCTTGATCTATAGGTTCCATTATGTGTTTGGCGTTAGCAGCGAAATCCCTTAGGAATTTAATCATATGGCTAACGTCAATAAGTTGAGAGACTTCGCGCATCGCGGATAAGAGTTCCAGGATGGGAGTCATGGAAGTATGAGGATTTTCTTCAGTGTGATTGGGTTCTTTGGTGGGCTTAGGAGCCGATTTGTTTGGAGTCTTGATGGAAGAAGAGTTAACTGTCTTGGTGTTAGATTTGGTGGGATTGAAACCTACCGGTAGGGTCTTGGTGTCAGCTACTTTCTTCTTTTGACTAAGTCGGATCTTTTGGTTTGATCTTTGTTTGGATTTGGACACATTTACATCATGGTGTTTGCGAGAGGTGCCTTCAATGGGGTCGGTTGTCATTTCTTGACATTCGCTAACTTCGTCATCCGGCTGAGCAACAGGTGGATTAACCGTGATCGAGCTGATTTGTTAAGCAAGTTTGGTCTTCAGATTATCTTTTGCTTGTGGTTTAGCGGGCCGTATGTTCTGAAGTGACTTGGCCTTGTTAGTTGGGTTGCGGGGGCAACCACGATAATTTGAGACATGAGGGCCTCCCCAGTTTGGGCAGCAGACAGGCTCCTGGTTCCTTGTGGGGCATTTATTAAGCGTATGGGAACCGGCGCACTTCATGCAACGGGGTGTGAGAGTGATGCGGACCGAGTGGTGGCCGAAGCCCTGGCAATTATGGCACTGCTTGGCCGTTTTGGGGGGCGGTACGCCTCCACAGTCACACGTAAATATCCATATTTTCGAGGCTGTAAATCTCCTCAAAGTTGGGAGTTGGGATTAGCGCGGCTAGTACAATCGCCCAGTTCTTCTATTACTTCTTGGAGTATAGGAGGTCAATGCTTACTGGGGAGAAGCCTTTAGATTTCAGAAATTCTTCTATTTCCGGTATAGGTGTGGAAGTGGGTATTCCCTTGATTGTAACCTTCTTTGGTCGGTGCGCTCTGGGATCCATTATCTGGAATCCTATGTTTTTGCTTTTAAGGTGGGCTTGGACAGCTCTAAATTTTGCTTCATCATAGATGATGATTTTATGCTTATCACCCGTTAATTTTGATTAGAAATTCTCTTGACCGATGATCTGGGATAGCTCCTCACGATCATTGGCGCAGTTTGCTTTAAGTTCAGCATATATAGTGTGCTTCGAAACCTTGACAGACATCAGAGAGAGATATGGATGTGTCCATCCGAGATCCGAGAGAGATCCGGATGGATGACATCATCAACAGTAGAGCTGTTTGTGGCTGGCAGTTTGGCAGCGGGTAGATTTTCTCCCGTCGGTTCAATAAGGGTTCGTTGAGAGCAGTTTTTCGTTAAGAGCAGTTTCACCCTCAGAGTCGGTCTCCTCCATAGTTTTGCGTTTAAGTGCGTTAGTGGTTCTACGATAGATGGAGGAGGTTGTTGGCATAACCTTACGCTTGATGCGTTTCTCAAATTCAGCAACTTTGTCAAAGACCTCGAAGATCGCATAGCTGCGACAAAGTGCAAGCGTTGCAAGAGTAGGAACATTAACAAGATCACATAATTCTGCTTCCAGTTTGATCTGGACCCATGATTCCTGCGAGTCGATGTAGGCAAGAAAGTCGTAGTGCTCGCATGGATTGTTGGCCCATTTCTTCTGAAATATCGATAGAAAGACTTTGGGACTTTGGTATCTTTCTCCTCACCCATACTGTAATTGGTGTGTGTATGTGTGTGAGTCAGTCAATCAGTGTAAAAAAAACTAACCTTGTGGATAGCATAAAAATAGAAAAGTGCATGTAAAAGATAACAGGGGTAGAGACCGAGGAGCCGGCTCTTTGCCTGCAGGACAGGACGGTGCGATCACTCCCGGTGCTAACCAAAAATAAAAATCTGGGATCGGCAGCAGAGTGCCGAAAAAAATCAGAAAAGAATAAAAAACATCTTCCCACACTTCACGTGGTCCGTAGACAGGAAAACAGTCGATGGACAGAGTCTGGACGTCAGGATACAAGGCGCGCACGCTGCCAACTGGGCTGTCGGGGCGAGGCCGGCGGCATCCAGCAGGGATAATTTACCTGTCAGGCTGGGCTAGCACATCTACTACAGTAAAACTCGCTTAAGACGCTCTTCAAAGGACCAGCTTGAAAGAGCGTTTTAAACGGGAAAGCGTCTTAAGGTGAATTGGGAAAGAACAAAATCTAAGTGCTTAGAAAAAATACGCATGTATTGCTCTTCCTTTAGAAATTACATAAGATACTTATTATATTGCTTAGATAATATTTTACAAATGAAAAATATAATACGCACCGAACTTCACATTTCTGACGTGCTGGGGAAAAAAGCATCTATTTTTGTTTAAGATTCTGCGTATGTTTAGCAGCAAGAAAATGATCCATTTTGTTGACGTAGGTCAACATTCCTCTGTGTGTTCCAAAGAGGACAGTACTTTCCGTAGCTCACTTAATACAAGCCAGTAGTAACGGTAGGTATAGCTGTCGGATCCGTTTCTTCGCCCTCCTCTTGTTCGACTTTCACAATCCCTTCAAACGAGGCATCTGCGATTATTTCTTCCCAAGTCCGAATGCTGCAGATCACGAGGGGATCGTCCACCGTTGTATAATCAGGGAAATTCTCAAATGATTGAAAGTCCTCATCTTCTGGAAGTGAAGTGTGAGCCTGAATTGAATGGTCCCACACATCCAACGCAGCTTTCCGAAAACAGTTTTTGGTTACATCTGGTTTAATTTCGTCCCAAGCTGCACTGATGTCATTTATGGAACAGATTTTACTTTTTACACCCCCTTCAGAAGCGGAGCGAATTTGGATGAATTGGATTTTTAGCTCCGGGAGACGTTCACGGTCGAGGGAGAGAAAACTCGGACTATGTCGATATTGCAATCTTCCTGTATTCCTGAGTAAAGATGGGCATAAAACCTGACAGCAGCGTGGGAGAGATGGGTAAGAGTTAAAGAGAGGGGTGTTGGATGAATGGATACTTATCAAGGAGTATTAAAGCGTTAGGTTACCGTGACTAACCTCGGGGGGATTGCAATACCTTTCAAAAAGGAAAAAAAAAAAAAGCTTCATCAGAAATACGAGAACAGCGTCTTAACCGACGACACAAAGCAGAACAAAAGCGTCTTATCAGGTGGATTTTACATTGATGAGTATAGGAAATGTCCAGGGACTGACGGAAAAAAGCGTTTTAAGCGGGAAAGCGTCTTAAGCGGGAGCGTCTTAAGCAAGGTTTACTGTATTTGGGCCCTGAAAAGGACCATGCGTCCCCCCTCAAGACAGGCAATTAAGGCAGGTACAGTAGCAATTAGATGAGAATTGCTCGCACAGGAGCAATCACTTCTGGACGGCGATCGTGAGTAGCAGGAGATGTCTCGAAGTCCGTCCGGAGCTGACACACACCCGTGTGGTTTATCTCCAGTTTGTAGTTATATATCTTGAGGTACTTTATCATGAGGTGATGGCAATACAGATTATTTTCTAACCACCAGAAATTTCAAAGAGACATTTAATGAAAGAAAAAAGTATTTCTTTTAATGTTGTAGTCTCCGGAACATTTTTGGAGAGTATAAAAAGGTTGACCTCCTTGTGTAGGTTAGCTGGAATTCGAAGTAGAGATGGGCGGTTCGATTCATTTTACTGATTCGAATCTCAACTCACTCACTACTTCGATGATTCGAATCTTGAATCAATAAAACAACTAAAGAAATTTCCCCTCTCTCTGCGCCGAAAGCCGTACTATTTAAACACCCTTCACCCATTCATCGGGTTTCTTCTCCGCTGAGTTCTCGGGCAGCTAGCATCTCTCAATCCTTGCTCGAGTAAAACTAGTGTTTAAACTGCCCGAAATGAAAATACAGGGGAGCTTCGTATGACCCCCTGGGCCAGTAAGATTACAAGGTTAAGTTTGGTGTCAAAGTATTCGAAATTTTATGAATCGATGGGGGTATACATCTAGGGGGGGGGTCGAGAATCAATAAAAACGCGCTCCGATGGATAGTTTCCGAGTTATACGTTAATTAATTATGGTAATTAGACTAATTAACCATGATTGAGGCTTAAAAGGACTGCAAACATGTAGAAATTGGCTCTGGGATGGTTTCCAGACTTTGGAGATGCCGCCGGAGGAGGATAGTGTTTAAAATGCCCAAATTGAAAATATAGGGGAGCTTCGTATGACCCCCTGGGCCTGTAAGATTAAAAGGTTAAGTTTGGTGTCAAAGCATTCGAAATTTTAAGTATCGGTGGGGTGTTGTGTCTAGGGGAGGTCGAGAATCAATAAAAACACGCTCCGGTGGATAGTTTCCGAGATATACGTTAATTAATTATGGTAATTAGACTAATAAACCATGGAGCTGTTTTTTCCGCGATCCGGCATCGTCATCAACGGAGAGAAAGCAGTAGCAAAAGCATCACAAGCTGGTATTGATCTCAGGATCTTCTTATCGCCGGCCTCAGAGGCGTAGCCAAGGGGGGGTTAGGGGGGTCATAACCCCCCATGAGGAATTTTTTGCCATACAAAATGTATATTCTTCACTAAATTATCACACACAAGGATACATATATATGAGTTGCAGTAGTCATAACCCCCCCCCATGAAAAATTTCTGGCTACGCCCCTGACCGGCCTGTATTTTTGACCTTTATCGAATTCGAGATTTCACTGAAATGAAAATGGGAATATCGGATATTTGATGTTGAAATAAAACAGATATGTCGATATTTATCGATTTTTGGCCCAGTCCTACTGAGGGGCTGCTGCCCCCCCCAAAAAACAATGGGACCCTTTACTTGGCTTACAATTGAACTTTATCTTTAAATTTGATACCCAGCCCACCCCGAAATAAAATCCTGGCTACGCCACTGTCAATAACACTAACTACGCCACTGCTTTAGACCCTATTTTGTATTTCTCTGAATTACGAAAGAAAATAAAATCATTCCCCTTAAACGACAAACAAGGTAAAAAAAATATCTTAAACGAAATCTGCAGCAATAAAGCGAAATGTTATTTTGCTTACTACAAAGTCCTTTTGTGAGAGCGCTTAATACCGCCCCTGTATCCTTCATTAAAAGTGATAAGCACAATCCTAACTTTATTTCATTCTATTTCCCTTCACATGAAAACCCGCCACCATGTAAACTTAACGTTCCGTGGTTTTTTTTTTTTTTTTTTTTTTTTTGAGGGTGGGGACAGGGGGACATATATTGAAGTTAAAAGTAGAAAAGGGATGTTTCATTAAATTTTAAACAAATATTAAATCAGCCAGACAAGTTGAAAGGAGGGAGTCCCCCCGAGGGAAAAAGGTTTAAACAATTTTGAGACCCCCCCCCCTCTCTTCCACGAGCATTGGCGTAAATTGGCATGTAATATTTGGATGGGGTGACAAAATGTTTCCGATTGTATAAAATATCATTATTATAAATAGCTCTGATACTTGAATTTTCTTAATTTTTTTTTCGGGGAGGAGGGGATTGACCCCTCTTGCCCTTAGGAAGTAACGCCTATGCCCCCCGCCAAAAGCAAACGATGCTCGACCCACTCCACACCCACAGACAGATAAAACTTTAAATCCGACCACCAACCAAGAAATGAAACACCAAATATTCGAAAAAAAACTTCAATTAAATGAAACATCCTTTCAACTCTTTTCGACTCCTTTCGACTCTGAGTCGATAGAAGATTCGAAAAAAAACTCCAATTAAATGAAACATCCTTTCAACTCTTTTCGGCTCCTTTCGACTCTGAGTCGATAGAAAATTCGAAAAACTAACGAATCTCAACGATCGTATACAATCACCGAAACTCTGAATCAGTAAACATTCGTTGCTGCACCAACTCAGTGACCAACTCACCCACACCCACTCATTTACTGTTTCAAATCATCTATCGACTCAGAGTAGTAAAGAGTCGAAAAGAGTCGAAAAGAGTCGTAAAGAGTCGAAAAGAGTTGAAAGAGTAAGGGAAAATCTCTGGGAACGGCAAAGGGAAAATAAGTTTTCCTTCCCTTCGCACTTGGAATGTATTTCCCTTGAGGGCTTGAGATACGAATCAGTAGAGAGTGAGTGTAAAGACTGAGCCACTCAGTACCAAGATTCGAATCACTGATTCGACTCATCGACTCATTGGCCATCTCTAATTTCAAGTAATCAAAACCGTTGAAGTGATCTGAGGCTTCTTTGCATTCATCATTGTAAATTAATGTTTCAGCATAACCAAATTTCTAACACATAAAATTATTTTTAGCATAACTAAATTTGTAACACATAAAATTATTTTTAGCATAACCAAATTTCTAACACATAAAAACATTTAGAAAAATGTGGCGGCTAATCTTCTGGAAAAACCTTGCAAGTTGTTGGCTATGCTAATTAATCAATATGGGGTATCACTTTTTATATTACTTAAAAAGATAATTTAATTTCTTATAGTTATTAATTCTGAGATTGTAGATAAACAAATCAGTTTACTACAAGTTGCATGAAATAAGAAATTATGTTATAGCAAATATGTACAAATGTGACAAGATATTTTTATCCCAAAATTTTACTAGACCTTTGTTGGAGGCTATATTTTTCAGAAAATTACGTTTCATACCGCCACGAAACGAGAGGTATTGCTGAAATTTAGAGAACCCGCTTTTTTCTTTAACTAGGAGAAACTATCCTCATTTGCACATTTATTCTATGGCTCCTCCCATTCGACTCTAGAATACTGCAGAAAAAACCTTTGTTGGAGATTGATCATTTTCTTAATATGAAAAATTAACACTTTTTTCTTTTTCAGATGTATAATTACTGTTGGTGAAACAGTTTTATCTAACGAAACTGTACGAAACTGAATAAACACGAAATTTATGTATAGTTAGTGAACGCTCCAACAATGGTATGTATTAGAAACAGTTGAAGGTGATAGAAAAATTAGACTGAAAATCTGCATCGTTTGAATTTATTTATGTTAAATTGTATGCTATGAAAACTTCAGACTCACTGCATTTATTAAGAAGTTTTGTGAAAATAAATGCTCCTGATTGCTATATATTTCCTTCTGTAGTAAATCTAGGAACGGTAAGTAATTCATGTATAACATAGAAATTAGTCAACAAGTTTTCCAATTAAGAACTATTGACATAAATGTTTATTTTTTAATGTGAGTCTTTTTTAATTACTTTCTGTAAAATGAAACTAACCTTAAAATTTTCCTCCTTTCTTTTTTTTCCCCTTTCCTTTTCTTATTCTTAAATGGTGCATCAAATAAAAATCTCATAATTTATTAGCATATATAATCGCTCATGCGAAAATAAATACATACGTAAAATACGGAACAAGCCGTTTAAATTTAATACGAAAAATGGTTTACTGACAGTACAAAATGCTAATTTCTTTTCCTCTTAATTTTTATAGTTATACATCCCAAAGATATGCTAATAAACTACATACTTTTAAGTCGCCCATACCTCCAACATCATTTCAAAGAGTGTTTCCCGAAGATTGTAAAACAGTTTTAGTAGAGAAATTTAATTAGATTTCGATTCCAAAGACTTATTTTATGGAACAAAGAAGAAAAAACGACACGTTCATGAATAACCATGCACTTTCTAACTTACTGGAATCAGGAAAAAGATACAGGGGCGACGCATGGATTATGATTTGCTTTCAATATATAGGCCTGTAATGCGTATTAATAAGTCGTCAATGTTTAAGATTTTTCTCGTATATATATATATTGTAATGTATAAAAAGGTAATTTGGGTTTTACTAGTTTGGGTATTGTTCAAGCGGTACTTTCACTGTAAGTTTTGCTTTCCTGTCATACTTGCCACGCGCGCTCTGGAGCTATGTTTTACTTATTTTGTTATTTGTCAGACATCAGGCCGTCGATTCTGAGTTCTTTAGATGTACACGTGTCCCCACGCCCTTGTAGCCCCGGATGCGGGTCATGTTGGTAAATGTGTGTGGTTCGATTAGAGATAAGAGAGAGGCGGAGTTATGTCTTCGAAAACCACGTGGTGTGGTGAGCGCAAATACACCCGCACCGAGAGCGCAAATACACCCGAAAATCGAGAGATTTCTGCCACTGGAACTGCTTAATTAGTCCACGCTGATTTTTGTACCCGTCTCCCCTCTCCTCTTCTCAATCTATACTGTAACTTAAAGATAATGTTTAATAAACCGTTTTACCTGCCTCAACCCTGGAACTTTACTGAAATATCTGACGTCTCATATACATACATACATATATATATATATATATATATTCTCGGCTGTTCGAACCTCGTCACTGGTCAGACCTCCTTGAACCCCCCTAATTTTTTAGTTTCATTATTGCCACATCAAAACAATATTAATTGATTATGTCATTTTATCTCTCATCTTTCGTGTATTTCGCCTGGTAACCGTATGTTGAAATTTTTACGATTGTAACCTATTAATAGAAAAGAAAATGTGATGCATAGTCTACAGCTTACAAAATTTTATAACAATACATTAAAGCTGCTGTGAAGTAATAGTATTGAAATATATGTAAAATTACGTCGCATTTTTATGTCGCTTTTTTGGGACACATTTTTCGGACAATTTCCAATAAAGGGAGTGAGAGATAAAATGACATAGTCATTAATATTGAAAAACTAACGAGCAGTTGTGGCCGGAAACCTTTTCATGCTCCCTCCTTTGACTTCACTCCTCTTGTTCGGGAAGATATGATAAAAGACCAGTTATATATTAAATAAATCTACTTTTAACTTATGAAATCTTAAAAATTTATTTCTCCAAAAGTAGTTTCCGAAAAGAATATCTGAAAATGCTCTTATGTAGGAAAGATTGGCATAAATATTCGATAGTTTCTATTTAAGCACTTTTATTTTTAAAAATTAATATTTCGGAAGAAAATTGTTGTGATGAATTGTGAAAAATCAAGAAATATATATGTATACAACGCATTTCCTATAGATTTTTTTTCAATTCAATACTAACTTCAGAAATGTCCGAGTGGGAGCGAATAATTTTTGATATTCCCTCCTTTGAGTACACCCATTATGCTATAAAACGATCACGCCCGGACTGAGAGGGAGGGGCCCGCCCGTCTCAAGAGAAGGGGGTGGGTCGGGTTATTGTGCAACCGATAAATAATAGGATGTGTTAACTTTTTGGGTATGATGTTATTATTAATTAATTATGAATGATAATTAATGCATTAATAAATTATTGATTTATAAATCATTGATTTATTAATTAATATGCACCATTTATATTAATTAATCTTTTGTTCAATCGGGAACCCTCCCTCAAAAATTTTTGACATTTAAAATGAAGTGTTTTGAAGCCTTCTGGGGCGCAATTGCAGCTGAAAAAAATTTTGTATGTGTGAAACTTCATTCAAGTGCTGTCAGTATAGCACTTTTTTAAAATGTTCTTTCTTTTTTCAGTTTGGGCGCCCGCCCTCAGCAGGGAGGGCCCGTCGAGGGCGGGGCCACACCCGTCTGCAGACCGTCGGACACCCTGCTAACTAACGCCCCTCCGGAGGAAAAAGTAAGTAATATCAAAGATCCTATTTTACTTCCATAAAATGTAACTGTCTCCCCCTACAAAAGTGCATTAATTTGTCAATGGGATGGGTTGCCATGTATGAGGGAAAAAGAGGAACGTTTAGTATTTTAAATAAAAGATGAAGTTGCTTTCCTATAACGATCTGTAATCATTACTGTCTTTGTTTTTCGAAGATAACTGATTTTTAGAAATGCTTTTTTATGTTTTAGTTAAGCTGTTCGAGCCTCATCAGGGGGATATCACCCCCCTGAACCCCCCTAATTTTTTAGTTTCATTATTGCCACATCAAAAAAATATTAATTGACTATGTCATTTTATCTCTCATCTTTCGTGTATTTCGCTTGGTAACCGTATGTTGAAATTTTTATGATTGTAACCTATTTATAGAAAAATACATCTGATGCATAGTCTACAGCTTACGAAATATTATAACAATAGATTAAAGCTGTTGTGAACTAATAGTATTGAAATGTATGTAAAATTACGTTGCATTTTTATATCGCTTTTTTGGGACACGTTTTTTGGACAATTTTCAATAAAGGGGGTGAGAGATAAAATGACGTAGTCATTAATGTTGAAAAACTAACAAGAAATTGGGGGGCGCAAACCTTTCATGCTCTCTCCTTTGATTTCACTCCTCTTGTTAGGGAACATATGATAAAAGACCAGTTATATCTATATAAATAAAATTAGACTTTTGTCTGTACATTTCTTGGAATTCAAAAATTTTGCGATTTCTATCCGTTTCAAGCACCCGGGAATCCGATGCCACCCTCAAAAAAAAGTTTGTCTGTCTGTCATTCTGTCATTCTGTCCGTGACGCTTTTTTTGTTTAAGCATCACGTCAAAACGACTGAAGAGAATGGTGTGAAATTGGGTGTCATGATAGGTTGTCACTCAACTTAAAACATAGGCGTCGAATTTTTAAAAAATCTCGATTAGATTTTCAGATTTTGCGAAAATCGTTTCAAACTGTGTAAATTTGTGTTCAAGCATCACGTAAAAACGACTGAAGCGAATGATATGAAATTGGGTGTCATGATAGGTGGTCACTCAACTTAAAACATAGGCGTCGAATTTTTAAAAAATCTTCATTGGATTTTGGGATTTTGCGAAAATCCTTTCAAACTCCGTAAATTTGTGTTCAAGCATCACGTAAAAACGACTGAAGCGAATGATATGAAATTGGGTGTCATGATAGGTGGTCACTCAACTTAAAACATAGGCGTCGAATTTTTAAAAAATCTTCATTGGATTTTGGGATTTTGTGAAAATCCTTTCAAACTGCGTAAATTTGTCTTCAAGCATCACGTAATAACTGCAAAGGTGAAAAAATGATATTTATTGAAATGATAGGTGGTTACTCACCTTAAACTATAAGCATCTAATTTTAAAAAATGGATCAGATTTCGAGATTTTGCGAAAATCGTTTCATAGAGTGAATCTTTGTTCACGCATTACGTAATAACGACTAAAGCGAATGATATGAAATTTGGTCACATGATAGATGGCTGCTCAACAAAAACTATAGGTGTCCAATTTTTTAAACATTTTTATGAGATTTTGTGAAAATTCTCTCAAAATACGTTTATATTTCTTCAAACATCACGTAATAACGACTCATACCAATGGAGTCATACCAATTAGTGATAGGATAGGTAGTTGCTAATCTTAATTAATAGGCGTTGAATTTTAAAAATATTTTGATTACATTTTGAGATTTTGTGAAAATCGTTTTAAAATGCTGAAATTTTGTTCCAGCATCACGAAATAAAGACTGCAGGGAATGAAACGAAATTGGGTGACAGGATAGGTTGTCACTCAACTTAAATTCTAGGCTTCCAATTTTTCAAAAATATTGATTAGATTTTGAGATTTTGCAAAATTATTTCAATATGCGTAAATATTCGTTCGCGCGTCACATAGTTACGACTAAAGCGAATGAAATGATATTACTTAATTACTCTCTAACCTGTAATATTTTAACAATACATAAAAATTATAAATTCGCTTTCTTTACTTTGGCAACATACTACATCCACTCTTTGTACTCCTACAATGCTGACAAAAGTTCTTGCTTTTTGGAAATTTGCATTCCCTAACCCGTCAAGGACGGGTACTTCAGCTAGTATTAAATAAATCTAGTTTTAACATGTGAAAGCTTAAAAATTTATTTCTCCAGAAGTAATTTCTGAAACCAACATCTAAAAATGCTTTTATGTAGGAAAGATTGGCATAAATATTCGATAGTTTCTAATTTTAGCACTTTTATTTTAAAAAATTAATATATAGGAAGAAAAATGTTGTGATGAATTGTGAAAAATCGAGAAATATAAATGTATACAATGCATTTTCTTTAGATTTTTTTTTTCAATTTAATTCTTAATTCAGAAATGTCCAAGTGGGAAAGAACAATTTTTGATATTCCCTCCTATGACTACATCTATTTTGCTATAAAACAATTCATTTGCATGTTTAAAAGATATCATTTTCAGAAAGAAAAAATGAAAAGAATAGAAAGAAAGGAAAACTTTTAAAACTATCAATCCTTCAAAACTGTTCTTTTCCTGATATATATACGTATATATTTTTTAATACCTGAGCAATATTTAGTAGCTTAAGCTTTCGATTAAGAAATCAAGTAGAACTGAAGATTATAAATGAAATATGTTGAAGTATGATATATTGCATCAGAGTTTTCAGTTCGATTTCGGCTGGTTTGGCCATAAAGCTTTGAATATTCCTCTACCCTTACGGAATTTGCACGAATGAGTTACTTAGAAAACGAGTTGGTAAGAAGAGAAATAGATAATGTTGAAAAGAAGCCCGGGCCGTACCCAGAAAAAAATTTCAGGTGGGGGAGGCAGGGGGGTGTTAAAAAATTTCGGTGGGGGGGACCAATTGGTGAAAAAGGCTATATTTTTCACAAAAAGGCTTCATCATTATTCAACAAAGAAGAAAAACCGGCACATTCTTGAATAGCGAATCACTTTCCAATTTAGTGAATCAGGAAGAAAATAAATGTTTCTTATTATTACTTTCCTAACAAAATAAAAAATTTAGGAGGGGGGGGGAGGACAGCCCCCTTCCCTCAAATTCGACCCCCTAGGTACGGCCTTGAAAGATGCCACTTGTTTAGAAAGCAAGATATGAATTGAAGTGGTATCAGAAGTGGATGTGAGAGTGGGAGACACCCACTGGAGGGCCCGATCCGAAGGTTTGCGGCATAAAATCCCTCCAGGGGAAGGGAGTCTAGGGAAAGTGGGTGTGTTCAAACAGAGAGTTAACATTGTTAAAATGCCTTGAGAATACATATATATGTTTACCTTTTCTCAATTTCCACAACCATCATCCAGTCTTTAAAATATTTTGAAAGAGCTATGATGGGTTTAAAATAAGTGCAAATAATCTAGTATCCACATAGGGGATTGAAGCGAAAGGTATTAAAAGTATTCAGAGGTAGGTCTAATACCAATGATACTTCAGTAGATTAGAAATATTGTTTTCATCTCATAAAAAGAAAGTTTTAGTCATTAATCAAGATACATCATTTTGAAAATATTCATATTAAATTATATTTTGAAATTTGGATTTAAATTTTGGAAATATTTCTTTTACCTATAATGTTTGATTAGTCTAATGTTGCTTGTTGATTCTAATTTCTTTTGTAAATACACTATATTTAATTCACAAAATGACTGATCAACTTATAAATTCTTAAGCTCATTTGCATAATCTGTATTTTGATTCCAATGAACCATGAATGAGATTTTGAAATCTAAGTCATTCTAGCTTGATGAAACTTAATTTCAAATATCTTGTGCTCACTTAATTGATCGAAATACAGAAAAAAATATATGTGGCTCTTTCTTTGAAGGAATCTATAGAGCATTGACTCAATCCTCAATCTTTATATATTTACTGAATGTTGTACTTGAAAATAAAAATATTCTGCATGCTGATTTAATTGCAAAGCTCTCTAAGTTAAGCAAAAATTTTCAGTCTCATATAAAAGTACAATTTTTAACCCTTCCAGTTTTTCTTCGAGCAGTATTCTAATCAGGGGGTAGACAGGGGCGTGACACGAAGACCTAGGCTCCTCCCAAAATTTGGATTTTTTTTCATTGGACGGCAGATGTGAAGTCTTTTTCAGAAAAATTTTGTCTCTTAGATTCTCCTTTTATTTTTTTAACTAAGAGCCTGGTGCAAGTATTGAATTATTTTATCCAAGTTCACAAATACCACCAGTTCATTCCAAAGGAGAAAAGTAAAGAAACTGCTCAAAACCATACCGTATATATTTTTTTAAAAAGCCACAAATTTATTTTGAATGCATATATTTTTGATTTTCTCACATATTTATCGGAATTAATAAATAATATTACAGGTAATTCTCTCTAAGCAAGTATTAATTTCTGAGTTATAGAAAATTGAATCATGCAATTTTAATAACAGATTATAATTTTAGATTTTTTTACGTATTTTACAATATTGAATGGAATTTTAAAGTTATTTTTTATGCTTGAAATTTTATTAAAAGAAAATAAAAACAATATGCAATAATACGAAAAATGTGTTTCAAAAAAGCAGCAACATACCAAGGGGTCATTCCATGGTGACTGGCGTTACAATTTGACTACATTTGTAACCTTTCAAATTCACCAGTGGCTTGAAATATATATATTTATTTATTTTAAATTGATCAAGAGTATCATAAATAAGTACTATACTGTTATCCATTTTCAATATAAGAAATATTTTCTTTTTTCTTTTAATTAAGGGAAATCAAAAAAAGTGACCGATGTTAAACAGAAGAGACATTGAGAAAAATTAATTTTATATAAATTCAAATCCTCTTTGCACTAATAGTATGAGAAGTAAAATAATTTTTTTCTAGTGCAGCACAGATTTCAATCTTTATGAAAACATTTTCATTCATTCAAAAAATTGAAATATTTTTAATGTACAAAATATTTTATTGTTGTGACTGATGTTACATATATTTCGTGACTGATGTTACATTCACATAAACAGGCTATAATTATATATTATTTCTTCTTAAAAACAAAACTACCAAATTTACTTTTTGAAATATTATTAATCTAGTTTAATTATAACATTTAAATCATAGTAATGCTTATTGTGCATTAATAAAATTAAAAAAGTAATGTTGTTAGTGTATTTCACTAAAGGGTGATTCCATGGAACTAGGGACACCAGAGAAGAAAAAAAAAAATATTCTTATAAAGTATAATAGTTGTTTCCCCTATAAAGTACACTCATATATTCCCAGCGGAGTGTAAGCCGCAGTCACGCTGTTCTCAGGAGCCACGGGCAGAAACCGGTCTGACGGGTACGGGTGAGGAAGGCATGCGGGGTGCATAATAACTACCTTTACTCTCTGTTGGGAACGGGGGAACTTGAAGCCTTCTTATTGGCTGCTTTCTCAGAGCATCTTAAAATTTCAATATATGTGGTGGTGCCATCTATATTTTTATTGTTAAACTCATGATTGCCTCGCCTTAATTAAATTAACAGCATAAAAAACATCAGAATGATTTGTTTTGGTGTATATTTAATTTTAAAAAAAAATTCCTCCCATTTAACAGCATTCCTTTAAACATATTTTTCTTTAGTTAATTTGTTCTCTCTTAATCGATCTCAAAGTTATGATATTAAATACTACTAATTTTAAATGACAAAATTGAACCCGTTTTTCAAGGAAATAAGTTTAACAATGCTACATATGTGGACAAGAATATTCAAGAAATTCATTTTTCATTGTAAGAAAGATACAGTTACCTTTTAGAATGACAATATTTTTATCAAAAGAGTATTCTGAATGATAAATTCAACATAATAGGATATATAAGAGGATTTTGTTAAATTTTAAATTTGTTTGTTTGATTAAAGATTTTGTTAAGTGATAATATTTTAAAACCTCAAATATTAGAAAAGTATATTATAAATTGATACAAATGCATTTATAATATACTTTTGTTTAAAAAATATTTAGAAATTTAAATGTTTTTAGAAATTAGAAAAGTATTTTTTTAATGCTACTATATTCATAGAAAAATATGCGAAACAAAAAATTTCCTTGAACTGGTAAATACACTTACCTATGTATTTAGAATACTCTAATATAAACAATAAATTTCTCATTCAATATTTATTGCTGTAGTTTTTGAGGATACACAATTCTCAGTTAATTCTCTATAAGGTATTTCTTAAAATTATTCACATATATAGAGAGAGACATATTATAGAATAAAACTTTATTAGCTTATAAACTTTCATTTATTTCTTGCTAGTTTTACATGTACGGTCACTTTTATGAATTGAATCTTTTTCACTGATGAAACAAAAAATTTTAATAGATAAAAATATTTTTCAATTCCAAGAATTATTTCATTATGTAACTTTTTCAACAAAACTATTAGTACTTAATAAAAGTTCTTAATTTTCCTCTTTCACAAAGCGTCTCTTTTTTTTTTTTTTTTTTTTTTTTTTTAATGGTTGGTTGCGTTTCAAATGCTCCCAACTTTCTTATAATTGTTGAATATAAACCCCAGAACTTAGAAAGAGAAAGTAAATAACACAGAAATTCTTTTAATTTTATTTTCAGATTCAGACACGTTAAGATAGAAAGAATTATTTGGGGATGGTAGTATTCGAATAATTTTTCATATGTATTCTTTTCCTTTAATATCCAAAAATTATAAATTAAATTTTTGAGGTTACAATTGAATAATAAGAAATGCAAGAAATATGGAAAATAAGTAAAATTATATCTTTAATATATATGTATTGTACAAAAAATTACAATTTAATGCAGTTTTGCATTTGGTTGATTCCTTTTTATATTTACAGAAAGTGAATGTTTCCTTTTTTTGCTGGGAAGTTTTTTTTCTGGAAAAACAGACATTGAAACAACTGATAAACTACATAAGAATAAGCTAATAAGATTATATCGAGCGCTGGGCTAAGAACAAGGTTAAAATAAAGAAGGAGCGGTAAGGCATCATGACGTCATGCATCAATCTGAGATAGCAGCCAATCAGAAGGCTCCAAGATCCCCCGTTTCCAACAGAGAGTAAAGGTAGTTAATATGCTGCCGGGGTTTGGGGAGAGCCGCCGGCTGAGTTCCACCACCGCGCGTTCGGATGTCGGGATTATGCTACGGGCTCAGCCGTCCTGTAGTTTTTTGCTGCATCTTTCAAGTCATCGCTGTAGTTTTCTACTTTTTGTCATCGTATTATTTTTGAAGATCATCATGCTGACTCAAGATGTCATCAAGTCGTCCCATCAGACTTTTCGCACTTACACATTTGCATAACATCGCCAGGCCCATGGACAGTTTGGAGTTGTGGCTTCTTTCATCTTGAACTTCATCATCGCTGCGGCCGATCCCGGCTCGCAGGTGGCAGCTGACCTATGGTGTGGTGTCTTTCCTCGGCTGTTGGAGTTACCGTTAAAGAACTTAGCTGCAGTCAAGATTTCGTAGCAGGGCTTCTTCGGTCTGGGGCTGGCCGCCACTTTACGGATGTGGCACCCCGTCTGGGGCGACATAGGGCGCCGTCGTCGACTGCTGGTGCTGATTACGTCCTGGATGCAACACGCTTCGCTTCAAGCTCTCCAGCTATTGACTAGGACCTTTTTTGGTTCTTTTTTCCTTTCCTACTGCTGCATCTCTCTTCGGAGAGCCACTCTGCTGTTCCAGCATTTTACGTCGTCCAGCCGTACTTCTTTCCATCTCATTCTGTTCAACGAATCGGCTTCGTGGACTGCATGGTATGAGGACTACACTTCCCGTGATGACTCTTCGTTTCGCTGCTGGCGCGGTTTACGTGTGGCAGACGACCAACGGTGTGGCGTCTTTCCTTCGGCTCACAGTGGAGTATTTGTGTCAAAATCCTGGCCAAAAATATTTTTCATGCGTTTTAACGTAAAATCATTACTGTTGACTTTTGACTTACTTTTTAGTATTATGTATTTCTTAAATTATATAAAAAAGCGTGTTGTCGCCAAATTTGGCGATATATCGCCAAACGACACGAAGTTGGTTTCTAACAAATGCCTTGTCCGGGGAGTTTCCCTTACTGGGAAGTACTGCTATTGTATAATACCACTTATAAATGTAATACCACGCGGCTGTCGATCTAATGGTCTGGAGTTTTGGGCGATTTTCTCCAGATGTCACGTGAATACGCATTAGAACCCCTTAAAAACCCTCCGCCCAAGGCAACCTTCCCGTTAGGCAAATAGCCGTGTAGCTGTGCCTTAACCACAATAAAACTATATAAATGTAATACTTTAATAATACTTATAAATATAATACTACTTATCTATAAATCAATTTTTATCATAAAATTTTTTTAGATTTTTTACTTATCTAAATGTAGTTACTATAGGGATCTTAGTTTTCTAATGAATTCTGAAGATTAACTTTTTCATTCTGATTCTTTTGAACTCTGATATTCATCTTCACTCAGAATCACTTTTTTTTTTTTGAGAGAGGGGGGGGGGGGACCACCATTGGGCCCCTCTGTTGCAGGGTCTAGCTGTAGCGAAGTTGTAGGGTCTCGCTGTAATAAGGCTTGCTCTTTTTCGTTGGCCTTTGTCTAGAGCAGCTAAAAGGACACTGCCTAAAAAAAGCCTACTTGAAACCCATAAAATCTCATTCCAAGCTGGAGGAGAAAGTAATTTATTTCAAGCCAGCACTTCAAAATGACTTAAAGAGCTAGCACGTGTTCCTGTTTACACACTCGCACTCCAATGACCCGAAGTCACAGTTGCCAACCTTTGAGATCCAAAAATGGGGAGCTTTTGCTTTGGACACAATTTACGACATAAATGGAAAACTAAGCTGTAAATAGATGGGACTATTTGCAGGACTAAGAAAGGGCAATTTTGGAAGTAGAAATTTTCTTCTTATAGCAAATTTACATCAGAAAAATAAGAAATTACATACTGAATTTAAAATACCCATGTTAAATCTTAACTGAAATGAAATTTTATATACCTTTATCCAAACACTTGCACATAATTTATAGTTTATGAGAAGTACAAGCGCGTATGTTTGTATCCCTTTTGCGATCACCCGTCGAAAAATTCTCGAAAAAATAAAAATGGCGCTATATAAATAATTTTTTTTAAAGAAATGGTGGATGTTGGGGGAACATTTTTTTCTTGGAATAGACACTCAATACTGTAATAATTACGATTATAGTTGAAATTAGGCGCGACAAGCCGCGACACCCCTTCAAAAAGCTTTTTGAAATGTGGATCTTTGAAAAAAAAATAAGAAAAAAAAAGTTTACAATTTTTTTAAATAAAGTCATATTATTTTTTCAAGCTAATAGATACATATAATCAAAATACATATATTTTACTACAATTATACTTAGTATCAAATCAGTAAATTAATTTTAAGAGCCCGTAAAAAATGCAAGACGAAGTAATAGGAAACGCTGAAATCTCTTGCCGTAAATGAAGAAACTTGCTTTTAAACCGGGTGTTGCATCTTTTGGATATGAATTATGGTCGAAAAACATGCATTACATGATGCATCAGTTACTAGGCTATCCAAAAACATATATATTACTCTTTTTAAACAAATTTTAAATTTTCGACTTTTGGCCAGGATTTTGATACGAATACTCCACTGTGCGGCTGTTGGAGTTACCGTTAAAGAATAGCTGCTGTCAAGACTTTGTAGCCGGGCTACTTCAGTTGCGGGCTGGCCGCCACTTTGTGGATGTGGCACCCTTTCCAGGGCGACGTTGGGCACCCTCCTTCAGTTGTATTCGTCGTGTCATCGTGGATTGTTTTCTTCTCGTACCAGTCACTCCAGGTTATGGACCTACTTCAATTTGCACGCTTGTTTCCACGTGCACGCTGCTTGTTTCCACGTGTTTGGTCGCGGCCGAGCAACCCGCTGTGAAGACCACCCCTCGTGGGTGGGGGGAAGGCGGGTCGGCCTTCATTCATCACATCTCTTGGTTATTCATCTCTTTGTCAACTCTTCCATCTCCAAGCCACTGCTAGCTCGAGGCATTGCTCTTGCTTCGCGAAAGACGAGATTGTGGTTTTTACGATCCGCAACCAATTCATGCCCCGGCAAAGTTATGGGGCCTCTCGAATTTCAAGATTTTCATACGCCATCTTTTCAACTACATCTCTTGGGATAAGCGCGTGGCGCAGGTGCCCCAAGAAACACCCCCTTTTCGGTTCGGTTCGGTTCTATAAAGTACACATTTGTGGATTTCTATAAAATTATGCTAAAATGTTGGCAAAACACATTTACATATATTTTTCTCTTTTGAGATGTAGAAAGTTCATCCTGCTTTGTAAAAGAAATCAACGGGTATGTATAAAGTCTTATTTTTTATTGAAATTTCGTTCATTTATGAGAAGATTACACAAGCGCAGAAACCTTTAACTGCAATAACCTTGCCTTGAGAACAATTTTTCTAAATTAGCCCTAACATTAATGTAACATCACTCCTAATAACATAAAAAAGTCGTAGTTTCATTTGTGAATTTTAGTTATAAAAATGTGTAAATGTGTATTATAAAATATGTGTAACATTTCGCTCATTTCTGTTTGTCAATTAGAAAGCTACTTAAAAATATTGGGAAAATAAAACAAAGCAGAAGCAATAAAAAGCCAAAATAAAAGAAGAAATGGTCCAGCTATATTACCTCAGTCAATTCAGAAGGTAAAAAGATTAATTTATCTTGAAATTAGAGAAAATGTTTGAAAAAGAGTATTTTGGATTGATTGAGGTAATTTAGCTATGTTATTTCCTTTTTATTTTGACTCATATTGCTTCTGCTTTTTTTTTTTTTTTAAATTTTCATATTTCCCTTCATTCTTTAATTTATTTCTCCTCCTTTTCTGTCTTTCTGCAGTAGTCAATGCGATTTTCCCAGTATTTTTATGTAGGTATCTAATTAAAAGGCAGAAATGTGACTGATGTTACATATTTTGTATACGTTTAAAATTCATAAATTGAATCAACATTAAATATTCAAAGGACTAGTATTAAAGATGTCTTCATAAAGGAAGAGAAAATGACTTTTTTATGTTTTGGGGACTAATTTTATTTAAGAGAGGAAAACTTTTATAGAATTTCGTGACTGATATTACATTAAATATTTTACCTAATTTACAAAAATTGTTTTTAAGATAAATATTGCATTTAAGGTTTCTACATTGATCTAATCTTTTCATACATAAAGTAAATTTCAATAAAAAAATAAGATTCCATTCATATTTGTTGATTTCTTTTATAAAATAAGATGAACTTCCCACACATCTTTAAGACAAGAACTCATGCAAAAACAGTAATGTTGCCAAACATTGTGTATAAAACTTTTCAAAAGGTGTCGTTAACTTTTTTAGCATCGTTTTATAGAAATTCACATATTTTTACTTCATAAGGGAGTAAAGTTTTTTTTTTTTTTTTTATAAGAATTTTTTTTTTTTTTTTTTTGCCATTGGTGTCCCTAGTTTCATGGAATCACCCCAAGGATTAATTAAAAAAAAAAAAATCCGGGTTACAAATGCTTCTTGTAAAACACGGACCCACCATGATGAAGACCATGCTTGACGTTTCATCTGAAATGCTATGCTTAATTCATATGTGCGAGTGGCCAGCACCAGACCTTCACATTATGTCTGTGTACCAAACCGGACACATAAAAAACAAGATTCTAATGTGGGAAAAAAAGGAAGAAGCTCTATGCTCAAGATAGCTCTGTAAAAATTTATGAAAATGGCTATTGTCGTGATTTTTTTACGCAGTTTCTAAATAATGATTGAAATAGAACTTCTTTTACAAAAATTGTCATCTTTTAACTTTACCTGTTTTTTCTTCCGGTGAATATTGGATTTTCGAATACATTCTTAATCCGATGATCCCAATTGGGAACATTGGCCTGTAAAAGGTTAAAAGCATTTTTACATTGTTCCATGAAGTATGTTGCATTGTACGTATGTATAGATACTTTTACACTAAATTTGAATGCTGTTTCAAATTGTAATTCATTTATGTATAAATAAGATAATAAAAAAAAAGAAATTTAAATGCTATTTTCAATTATTTTGTCATTTCTCCACTTAATCAATAAAAATATTTATTAAAAAACTGCTACTTAAGTAGTCTGCATGGAAAAAAAAAAACTCTAGAGATTTAACTATTTTTAAAGAAACAAAATAGAAATATTTACTGTAATTTGAAAAAATTTAATATAATTGCTGAGAAAGTTCTTCATTGCGTATTCTTTTTCTTTTCTTTTATTTATTTTTATTTATTTATTTTTTTTTTTTTAGTGCTTGTGAAAAAACTTTATTTAAAGTCACTGATACTTAAGTAATCCCCATTTCTAAGGAAGGGAAAAAAAAAATCAAGATTTAGTTGTTTTTGTTTGTTTGTTTAATAAACAAATTAGAAATATCTACTGTGATTTGATAAACTTTAAAAATATTGCTGAGAATGTTGTTGTTGAATGATTTCTTCTTAGTGCATGTGAAAAAATTCTATTTTTGTATTTCAGTAACTACTGTATGATCAGATAACAAACTTTTTACTTTATATCTGTACCAGTGTTGCCAGAAAGTTTTGAACAGAAATCGCAAGAGGTTGATAAAAAAGTCGCAAAGGTGACGAGTGACGTCGGATCAAGTGATGCCATGTAAAATGCCCCCCCCCCCGTCAATACCACACCCGCATGTCTAAAATAAACATATCACATTTACAGGTGATTTTGTTTTTCATTTCTTTCGTAGGTAAATAATTTCGAATTAGAAACCAAGTTCCATATAATTGTTCCATTTCCTATCATTTCTAAGCCAAGGCCCGATCAAATGGGAGGGAGGAGAAGATAGAAAGAAAGAGAAAAATGTAAGACTGTTTTTTGTTTGTGATTTTCTTGGGGTTTCTGACTACAATCTCGAGGACTGTCTTATACCATTGAATATCCGGCTTAATATTATATATTGCCAAATAATATTTACAGACAAAAACACAACAGAAGTACAAACACAGAAGAAAGAATCATGGGTTAAGGGAATTCGAACCCAAGACCTCCCGCTCGCAGGCAGGTGACGGAGATAAGGGCGCAAACCCACTGAGCTATGGACTGTTAGAAGCAAGAAAGGCTCAATGTAAATAAAAATTTTACTAATTTAAAACTTAGAATTCTTTTTTTCCTGAAAAATACTTAAAATTCGCGAAATCAAAAAAAGTAGCAAGAAAGTAGCAAAATCGCAATGTCATAAAATTTAGTCGCATGATGCTTTCAAAAGTAGCAAAATTTGCGAAAAGTCGCAAGATCTGGCAACACTGATCTGTACAGTCTTCAACCGCTACGGAATATAATTAACCACTTTTCCTAAACAGTAAAACTTGTATTCCAATATTGGGAAATTTTTATTATCCATAGGAGAATCTAATATAAAAATCTGAAAAAATACTTTAAAGAATTTACTGTTTGAAAAAAGTGGTGAGTTATATTCCGTAGAGGTTGGGGACTGGGTCTGTATATTATACTAAGTGTCCTATGCACTTTGAAAAAATCGTCATGAACATCTACCTATGGAGAACTTGACTGGGACGATGGATCCTAGTTAAGTGATGTCACAAACCAGTTGTCGGCCTGAGAGAATATCGAAGGTGATGCCCCAACTCCCACCCTCTGACAGAAAGATTGTCAAGACCCTTGGACATTGGTTTCTATATTTAACGTACCCTCCCCTCAGATGTTGTGGTTTTCTTCCTTGGGAGAGGTGGCTTACAATAAATGTATGTAAGAAAGGAGAAAAAAAGGAAAAAAAAAGAGAGGAAGAAAAGAAAAAAAAAGGGAAGGGCATATAAACAGGGTTGATAATACGTGGTATTTTGTCTGCTTTGTGTTTTTTTTTTTTTTTTTTGTAATTATATATGTAATTTTAGAGTGGCCTGTGTGCCGTTGGCGCTTTGTAACGCTTTTAGCGATTGTAAAAGTTTTATTTTGTAGTAAAAAAATAAGCCTGGGGGGTCTGGTGGGCGTAAACCGCTATCGCGGTCGCCCTCCCCCTTTATATCAGGTGAACTCCCTCTGACATTGGAGTGGATCATCCATCTAGATATCAAGCAATAGATAAAATACGTGTATTCCTGGAAATATCTTTTTCCCCTATTCCTTACAAATTTATCAAAACATTTCCTCAATCTGGCAAAATATAAAAAAGTTACTAAAATATGGCCAATTTCAAGATAAACTCCCTCCTCCCCCAGAATCCTTGTTTCACCCCTGAGATTTGAATCAATGCTGCTAGAATCTAAACCGCCGTGATGCAAGCGGTGAACTAGAATAGATAGTTGACATAGACGGTATTGCCAACCCAGTAATTTGAAAGTATAAATAATTATATGGTATGACGTATTTTGGGATATGGAATAAAAGTCACTAGTGAAATGAAAACAGTACTTTCTGTGAAATACGAATAACTTTTATTTAAGATGTAAAACTTTGGAAGTAATAAAACTTTTAAAATTCTACTTTTGCATATCTCTTTAAAATTACATGAAATTACTTGAGTTTTTCTCCATATTAAGTTCACGCCTAATGCAAATCTCGCTGAAATCTGCAGACGTAGGTGATTACGTTAATAGTAACAGCTCACAAAGAGTCCTGTCCTAAATGGTAACTGCTACATATATTACCGCTCTCAAAGTAAAAAAGAATACAGCAGATCATCCATACAGGGTGATTCAGAACTCTTGTAAAATATTTTAGGGGTCGATAGAACAACTGATGCGGAGCACTAATCCACATAGAACCCGTGATTACAATACCTAGAATTGATGGCGAGTTACATACAAGCAATGAAAAAGTGAAAAAATGCAAAATGAAACATTTGGCAACATTTTTAAATGTTAATTCCTTAGTAAGTATCAGTAGAATTTGCTAAAAACTGGCTCATTCTGACATCTTTCTCGAAAGCTTACAGCGAACCATATCGGTGCCTTGTTCAGAAGAAATGTAAAGTGTTCTTTACAGCAGATCACTAAATTTCTAGTTTCTTCTAAAAGTAGCTCCGCCCACCGGAATCATATGCACGCCTCACGCCAGTTTCTTTTATTTATTTTTTTTTTTAGTGCTTGTGAAAAAACTTTATTTAAAGTGACTGATACTTAAGTAATCCCCATTTCTAAGGAAGGGAAAAAAAAAAAAATCAAGATTTAGTTGTTTTTGTTTGTTTGTTTAATAAACAAAATAGAAATATCTACTGTGATTTGATAAACTTTAAAAATATTGCTGAGAATGTTGTTGTTGAATGATTTCTTCTTAGTGCATGTGAAAAATTCTATTTTTGTATTTCAGTAACTACTGTATGATCAGATAACAAAGTTTTTACTTTATATCTGTACAGTCTCCAACCGCTACCGAATATAATTAACCACTTTTCCTAAACAGTAAAACTTGTATTCCAATATAGGGAAATTTTTATTATCCATAGGAGTAAGTGTTAAAAAAACCTGAAAAAATTCTTTAAAGAATTTACTGTTTGAAAAAAGTGGTGAGTTATATTCCGTAGAGGTTGGGGACTGGGTCTGTATATTATACTAAGTGTCCTATCAGTAACTCTAAGGTGCACTTTGAAAAGATCGCCATGAACATCTACCTGTGGAGAACTTGACTGGGACGATGGATCCTAGTTAAGTGATGTCACAAACCAGTTGTCGGCCTGAGAGAATATCGAAGGTGATGCCCCAACTCCCACCCTCTGACAGAAAGATTGTCAAAACCCTGTGACATTGGTTTCTATATTTAACGTACCCTGAGATGTTCAGATCCCCTCAGATGTTGTGGTTTTCTTCCTTGGGAGAGGTGGCTTACAATAAATGTATGTAAGAAAGGAGAAAAAAAGGAAAAAAAAAGAGAGGAAGAAAAGAAAAAAAAAGGGAAGGGCATATAAACAGGGTTGATAATACGTGGTATTTTGTCTGCTTTGTGTTTTTTTTTTTTTTTTTTGTAATTATATATGTAATTTTAGAGTGGCCTGTGTGCCGTTGGCGCTTTGTAACGCTTTTAGCGATTGTAAAAGTTTTATTTTGTAGTAAAAAAATAAGCCTGGGGGGTCTGGTGGGCGTAAACCGCAATCGCGGTCGCCCTCCCCCTTTATATCAGGTGAACTCCCTCTGACATTGGAGTGGATCATCCATCTAGATATCAAGCAATAGATAAAATATGTGTATTCCTGGAAATATCTTTTTCCCCTATTCCTTACAAATTTATCAAAACATTTCCTCAATCTGGCAAAATATAAAAAAGTTACTAAAATATGGCCAATTTCAAGATAAACTCCCTCCTCCCCCAGAATCCTTGTTTCACCCCTGAGATTTGAATCAATGCTGCTAGAATCTAAACCGCCGTGATGCAAGCGGTGAACTAGAATAGATAGTTGACATAGACGGTATTGCCAACCCAGTAATTTGAAAGTATAAATAATTATATGGTATGACGTATTTTGGGATATGGAATAAAAGTCACTAGTGAAATGAAAACAGTACTTTCTGTGAAATACGAATAACTTTTATTTAAGATGTAAAACTTTGGAAGTAATAAAACTTTTAAAATTCTACTTTTGCATATCTCTTTAAAATTACATGAAATTACTTGAGTTTTTCTCCATATTAAGTTCACGCCTAATGCAAATCTCGCTGAAATCTGCAGACGTAGGTGATTACGTTAATAGTAACAGCTCACAAAGAGGCCTGTCCTAAATGGTAACTGCTACATATATTACCGCTCTCAAAGTAAAAAAGAATACAGCAGATCATCCATACAGGGTGATTCAGAACTCTTGTAAAATATTTTAGGGGTCGATAGAACAACTGATGCGGAGCACTAATCCACATAGAACCCGTGATTACAATACCTAGAATTGATGGCGAGTTACATACAAGCAATGAAAAAGTGAAAAAATGCAAAATGAAACATTTGGCAACATTTTTAAATGTTAATTCCTTAGTAAGTATCAGTAGAATTTGCTAAAAACTGGCTCATTCTGACATCTTTCTCGAAAGCTTACAGCGAACCATATCGGTGCCTTGTTCAGAAGAAATGTAAAGTGTTCTTTACAGCAGATCACTAAATTTCTAGTTTCTTCTAAAAGTAGCTCCGCCCACCGGAATCATATGCACGCCTCACGTCAGTTTTCGAAGCTCTTGTGTTGCTGAATTTATTTGTTTTTCTTATCCCTTCCAGCAATCTGAAATTAGCTCCATAGGAAAGTACTTAAACAGGTCTTGCGTGGAATATGTTAATGAGAAAATGCCAAATTTTGAGCGAAAAAGCTTTCAAAACGCGGATTACATACAACAAGATGTGCAGTTCAATTACATATCTTATATGTCATTAATATTGAAAAACTAACGAGAAGTTCGGGCCGGAAACCTTTTCATTGCCCTTCCTTGGACTTCCTGAGACTACACTTCTGCTCAGAATAGTCGGCGATGATTGAGGATTATTTCCAATTAGACACAATGGCAATCAAGCCCCAGTCGGGGGTCTAACTCCGACCGCCCGGAGTTGAACCCGAAACCGTAGTACGGTGCTTTTCCCACCATACATTCCTGTCGGCATCATGAGATTGTAGAAGTGTCCCTTTTCATACTTAACGGACGTTATTATATACCTACAATGCCAGGACCACCCTAATATTATATATATTTCCTTTCTGAATTCAAATCCTTTCTTGCAATTGAAGCATAATTGGAATTTTCAAAATTGATTGAATCCTCCTAACTTTATATGAAATTTAATTTTAAACTTGCTATGTACACTTATATAAATACACTTACCAAACAATATTTAGAAAAATGAAGTATAATCTGAATATGGCAGATAAAGATTGTTAAAGAGTTTTAGTATTCGATTTCAACAAAATTTTTAATTCTGAAAATTGTTTTATGGAACAAGAAAGACAAACAAGGCATATTCATGGATCATGAGGCACATTCCAAAGAGTGTTTCCCAAAGATTCTAAAACAGTTTTAGTAGATAAATTTAATATAGATTTCGATTCCAAACACTTAGTTTGTGGAACAAAGAAGAAAAAATGATACATTCATAAATAACCATGCACTTTCCAACTTAGTGTAATCAGGAAAAAAAATGTGCATGGATTACGATACGCTCGCAATATATAGCCTTGTATTGCGTATTAATAATTCGTCAATGTTTCAGATTTTTTTTTTCTTTATTTCAATATATATATAAACTCGGCTGTTCGAGCTTCGTCAGGGGGAGACCGCACTGAACCCCCCTAATTTTTTAGTTTTATTTTTGCCATATAAAAACGATATTAATTGACTGTAATTTTATCTCTCATCTTTCATGTATTTCGCCTGGCAACTGTATGTTGAAATTTTTAGGATTCTAATCTATTTATAGAGAAATACATGTGATGCATATTCTACAGCTTACGAAATACTGTAATAATAGATTAATGATATGTGAACTAATAGTATTTAAATATATGTAAAATTACGTCGCATTTTTATGTCGCTTTTTGGGACACATTTTTCGGACAATTTCCAATAAAGGGAGTGAGAGATAAAATGGCATAGTCATTAATATTGAAAAACTAACGAGAAGTTCGGGCCGGAAACCTTTTCATGCTCCTTCCTTGGACTTCACTCCTCTTGTTCGGGAAGATATGATAAAAGACCAGTTATATATTAAATAAATCTACTTTTAACTTATGAAATCTTAAAAATTTATTTCTCCAGAAAAGTAATTTCCGAAAGGAATATCTGAAAATGCTTTTACGTAGGAAAGATTGGCATAAATATTCGATAGTTTATATTTAAGCACTTTTATTTTAAAAAATTAATATTTGGGAAGAAAAATGTTGTGATGAATTGTGAAAAATTAAGAAATATATATGTATACAACGCATTCCCTTTAGATTTCTTTCAATTCAATACTTACTTCAGAAATGTCCAAGTGGGAGGGAATAATTTTTGATATTCCCTCCTTTGAGTACACCCATTATGCTATAAAACGATCACTCCCGGACTGGGAGGGAGGTGCCCGCCCGTCTAAAGAGAAGGGGGAGGGTCGGGTTATTGTGCAACCGATAAATAATATGATGTCTTAACTTTTGATGTGTGATGTTATTATTAATTAATTATGAATGATAATTAATGCATTAATAAAATATTGATTTATTAATTAATATGCGCCATTTATATTAATTAATCTTTTGTTCATTCGGGAACCCTCCCTCAAAAAATTTTGACATTTTAAATGAACCGTTTTGAAGCCTTCTGAGGCATAATTGCAGCTGAAAAAAATTTTGTATGTGTTAAACTTCATTCAAGTGCTATCAGTATAGCACCTTTTTAAAATTTTCTTTCTTTTTTCTGTTTGGGTGCCCGCCCTCAGCAGTGAGGGCCCGTCGAGGGCGGGGCCACACCCGTCTGCAGACTTTAGGACACCCTGCTAACTAACGCCCCTCCGGAGGAAAAAGAAGGTAATATGAAAGATCCTATTTTACTTCCATAAAATGTAACTGTCTCCCCCTACAAAAGTGCATTAATTTGTCAATGGGATGGGCTGCCATGTATTAGGTCGAAAGAGGAACGTTTAGTATTTTAAATAAAAGATGAAGTTGCTTTCCTATAACGATTTCTAATCATTACTGTCTTTGTTTTTCGAAGATAACTGATTTTTAGAAATGCTTTTTCATGTTTTAGTTAAGTCTGAGCAATTGCTTGGGTAACGTAAGCAAATGCACATGTTGCTGACTACTGCGTCTGTTGAGCCCTTTTTCTTTAGCAAGCAGAAATGGTTCTCGCTTCATTTCTCATTTTTACAGCATTGTTAAGGATATTTTTTTCTATAAGAGTATTTTTATCATCGGGTGTTATAGAGTTAAGTGAGGTAAAAGGATGGCTAAAAGAAAATGAAAAATTTTGCCGTTTTTGGAGCAGAGATATACTAATGAAGGTGCAGGGGATGGCATTATATTCTTAGATTTTATGTTGTATGAAGAATCAAATGATAAAGTTTATGGTGCAGGTTTTCATAGTGTATCTGTACGTCAATCACCAGTATAGCCCCGAAAAATTCTTTTAAAATAATGTGTGTCTTTTTCATTTTTTAATTGTATATGAATCTTCTCTTAAAAGGGAAATTCTTATTACATTTAAAAAATAAAAGTAAATTTAAATTCTATAGTAATTTATGAAGGGGAAGACGTTTTTTCAAGGTGAGTGCTAAATTTTATACAACATCTTTCACTTCATATGTTGAAATTAGTTATCAGTATGAGCAAAATTTACTATGCAATGCTTTTGTTTATTGTTTAACATGCAGGAAAAGTAATACGGAACGAGGTGTCATTTTCTATCTCGATCGTTTCACCTAGAGCTGTGCTTTTCGTCCCTATTGTAACTTCCGCAAAATTCGTTATCTGTCCAGAAAGGGTTAAAAAAAGTAAGCAGTCTGATAGGCGTAAATTTCGTCCATAGAAGAAAAATTGAGTATAATTAGGCTATTATGTGATTTTAATGAAGAAAAACGAACTTTACAGGCCCCATTGAAAAAATCGCACCGAATGTCTGAAATGTTGCCAAGCTTGGCGACTTTTTGACGGATTATCGTCAAATATATAAGCCCCAAAAGTGAGGTTAGTGAAGGCCTAGGACGAATAGTTCTCGAGATTTTTGGAAAATGCTATGAAACCAATGGAGAAACATAAAATTTCATATCTCGCGTTTTAGTTAACGAATTTGGTACAACAAAAAGCAAATTGAATTATTTGACGCGGAGAATACGTATTTTAAACTGTTTTAAACCCCAGAACAGCGGGTTGCCCATCGGTAATTTCGCGAGCAGAAAATTTCGCGAATTTTATATGAATAGAACCGATAGTTGAAAAATCCCGAAAATACATAAATATAGACCATTTTGTGTATAAGGCATTTAAAAAATTTCCCTTTGTCCGAAAAGTTCGTCGCTCCCCCCTCCCCTTTTTGAATGGCTTCAGAGAAGCTTGTATAAGTATTGTAAGTGAATGAATTGCATTCTATTTGTTGTATTATTTTTTATATTCAAGAAATAGTTACATAGTATTCGGTAAATAGTTGTAAGGAAGAAAGTTGTCAAGAAAGAGCTTTTAACTGTGCAGAAACATCATTAAATTTTGCTAAGTGAAAAATTTCTGATTTTTGTTATTGTTCGAAGCAGGGGCGTAGCCAAGGGGGGGGGGGCTAGGGGGTCATAACCCCCCAGCTTGATTTTTTGCTATACAAAATGTATATTCTTCACTACATTGTCACACACACGTATGCATTTATATGAGTTGTAGTAGTCGTATCCCCCACCATTAAAAATTTCTGGCTACGTCCCTGATTCGAAGCGAAGAAAAAGGTTTCGCGATGATTCAATTTTTTCGAATACTAACGGGCTCGCGAAAATAAAAGCTTCTACAGTACTTAGATTGCGTACAGCCATGTCATTTTAGCACGTGTGCTGTAAAGCCAAGAAACCTGATCTTTTGAGGTAGGAATTCAGAAAAGTTAACACCAAATATTGGGAAGAAATTCATACTCTCTTTCCTTACAAGGTGACAAACGTTGCCATCATAGCACATCGATTATGCATTCTAAACTGAAGCTGCAGGCATTGCGCACGTTCTTGATGAGAAGCTATCAAAGTTGAATCGTGGTACCTCTAGAGTTTGAATAACTCTAAATAAAAATTTCCCTTATAAAATTACTGGTTAAATTTGAGTTGTTTGTTGATGGTCATTTATATCACAATTAACAAAATTTGTTTACTTTTTACACTAATTCGAAACTGCCGTCAGTAAAATTGATAAAATTTCTATTTTTAAAATTTTGAATAAGCAGACTGAATAGCAAAATGATAGCCCACTTTTTAGAATAAGGGGTGTTAATCGTTACTTTTGTGCGAAGCTGAATGCGACTGCTTAAGCATCTGGGATTTTTGCCTGCATTGTTTTGAATACTGCGTTAAAACCCATACGTTTGACTGTTTGTTGTGAGAATGAATTCTCAAGATCGGATAGAGATAGATGATTCAGAAAGATTCTAATCCGTTGGTGGGGTAGTCACAATGGGAGGTGGCAAGATGGCAGCAAGTGTCTTCGAATGTATCCAGGTTGTGGAATCAAATTAAAACGTGTGGTACGATCACCGGGGTCCAGCTGAAGCAAATGGCATTAATTACATAACAACTCAGTCAGACAACAGCTACAGAGCTTTCCAGTGACCTTAGCTACAGAATCTGGAAAAAGAATTTAAATCTAAGAGCATACAGGCGTCTTTTTCTGAGCATAAGGTACACGAGAACCTATTTGTCAAAGACAAGTCCGATCCGATCCTAATATGGTTACCGTAGTTCCTGGCCGCTTGCGCCCTCTACTACACTCAGAATAGCTATATTAAGTTGGTTTGTTTGCAAAAAGAAGTCCGAAGGACTTATATCAACGCCCCCTAGAGGGGGCTTATATAGTTGGGAAGAGAAGAGGGTTGGACTTCGAGGCCGTCTCTGAGAAGAGAAGGTTACTGATTGGTCCAGGGAGAGAGAGGGAGTGGAGCCTAAATTGCCTTCCTGAGTAGAGTTGGACGTGGACTTAGAATTTTCCTGGCAAGAAATAAAATTGAGGAAGAAAAATAATTTTTCTTTCCGGGAGTTAATCTCCTTTAACTTAGCTAAGCAAGTTTTTAATTGCTGGATCAGATCACTTAGTGAGCTAACACCAAGTTCCTCTTTCACAGTAGAGTTTAATTCAGGAATGAGTGCTTGAATATTTTGGGTGCTTGGGGGTGTTTTGATGTTATCGCTGGTGGTTTGTGAGTGCTTAATATTGTTTTTAAGGTTTTTCTTAACTGCGTTAGCATATGAGGAGGGCTTTACTTTCGGAAATTTAGGGCAGCCTTGGTAACTTGCGCAATGGTCGCCTCCACAGTTAGCAAGTGGGTTTTTGATTTAAACCTTTAAGGGGACTTGCTTTTAACTCGTGATTATCTGCACAGAGGGCGCAACGAGTCTGAGACTGGCAGGAATTTGCATTTTGAAAGAAATTGTTGCATTTATAGCACTGATTTATTTTCATAATGGGTCTGTAGTTTTCAATTTTAATAGCGAAATTTAGAAGAGAATTAAGTTTGTAGATCTGTTGGTTTTTAGTGTTGTCCGGAAAATGTACAAGAAAGAGAGGAAGGGTTCGGTTATTTTTACGAGAAGTGAATTGGGAAACTTTTAGTGTATCAAAGTTGTTGCAGTTAAGTGCTTCTTTAATTTTGTCTGTATTAGTGTAAATAGGAAGGCCTCTAATTATAACTTTGAGAATTTTAGGGGTGCTTTTAGTAGTGAAGAAGTTAATATTGTTAAGTGTAAGAGTGTTCATGATTTGTTCGCTGATTTCATCTGTATGAGGAATTAGAGAAGGGAAATTCTCTTTTGAGTTAGCGTGAAAGTTATCGATGTTGTTTTCGCAGAGGAGCTCAATAATTTCAAAGATATCGTCAGACGAGATTGGTGTAATTTGTCTAATCTTGGTTTTTTGCTTAGGGCTGGGATCCTTACAGGTTCCGGTGTTAGCTCAATATAATCATTAGAAGTAGTTTCTATCTTCTCTAGAATTTAGAAAGCATTGCTAGTAATAATTGGCGAGGGAGGGCGCGTAGTTGGGGGAGAGCGAGCTCTCTTAGGTTTCTTAGCGGATTGAAATCCCTCCTCGGAAATAAGTGAAGGGGTTTCAGTAGGAAAAGAATTAATGCCCGCAGTGAGCGTCCCAGGAACTGAACGGCCATATCTAGCAAGGTCATGTATGAACAGGTAACGTCGGACAACTTCTTTCGCTTCTTCGGCTCTTTCGTGCTGTACATCGTCAGTGAAGATTCCAAGAAAATCATTGTAGGAGACCTTCATGTAGTATTTTGCTTTCATCTCTATCCAAGCGTCATAAAAACAGTACTGTTCGGGATCGACATCGTCGGGGTACACAGTCGGCCCGCCCATACCCTTTACCAGCCCTCATAAGGGCTCTTTTTAGCTGATCGACTGGGTGTCCATCGGAACGTCTTCACGCAGAGAGGGTAAACTCATAACCTATTCTCATCCGATTGATGGATTCAAACGTGCTCATTTTACTGGTGAGTTATTCTCAGCGAATTTTCATGTGTATATATTGAGGGGCTCTCCATAATTCGAGAGTTAGAAGAGTTAAAGAAGAGAATATTCGCTGCATGAACTCACCAGCCAAGTCTCTGGATCTCATTCCTAAAGAGCGTGTTTGGGTTGGTCTAGGAAAACCGTTGCTCGCTGTTGACGCTCCTTCTAGAATCCTAATTTTTTTTTTAATCTAACTTTTTGAAAAATGGGATTAATTGTCTAGAGTGTTTTCCGTTGCCCTTATTAACAGCATGTTTGTTGACGGTTTGTTGTAAGGCTTGTATGACTGTTCACAGTAGCCGCACTCCACATAAGATGGAGCTTTCCCCAAGATAGGATGGATCATGATTGACTGTTTTTGATAAACCCTGTACATTAACTAACAACTCACCCTTTTTGATACTGTTATGATATATTTATGATTATTTCTTCCGTTATCACATATTTTATATTTGTGAACTTAGTATAACTGATTTTCCACCTTATGTATAGCTATTATCTATTATATAAATGTGAAAGTTTGTCTGTTTGTTTGTTTGTTCGTCCGGGAACTCCTCCCACACCGTCAGACCGATCGGCTTCAAATTTTGCATATACACGTAAAACGACATAGAATAGGCCGTAGGCTACTTTAAAATTCTGAAAATCCACCTGTTCCCTAATTTTTAACGATTTTTCGCAATTTTCAGGGCAGAAAGCTACTCACATGTCCGATTTCAGCAAATTCGTGAGCATGCGCCGAGACGGTGGGTCGCAGACCTACCGAATTTTGCATACGGCTTCACTAGGACAGATCCTAACACGCCTCGGAGCAATGTTTTTGAAAATCGAATTAGAAAATGTTTTATTTTATGTTTTGTCCGATTTTTGGCGATTTTTTTCGCTTAATACGTAATAATGCCAGTAATTACACTCGCAACAAAACGATATTTACATCATCGGATAGAGGAGAAAATTTGCTTTTCAAAACTGTTTGTTCGGACTGTGTAACATAATTTGCAGATTTTTGGGGATTTTTCAAATAAAATTAAATTTCACGCTGACTTTCGTAAAATATTTTTAAAACTGCTGCATCTTGAATTCTATCCGTCATAACTTTTTTATATTTTGTCAAATGACGGAGCATACATTTCGCCCTCTTTTAAAAGAGAAACCAAAGGAAAATATTAATTAGGAGATTTTTTACGAATTTTTATGTAAAGAAGGATTTTTATTTCAAAAGCAGATGCTTAAAAACGTCGGTATGTTATCTTGCGGTTTGGTTGTCTTGGAGACAGTAACAATGATTAAAGTTGCCAGTTGGAAAAAAATAAATAAAATTACTTTAAAATAACTGTGTTTTCGCATGTTGAAAGTTGTGCGTGATTTTGATGTCATGAGTTTAAAACCCCTTTCGAAACTCAATCAGAATAACGAACTCACAAGCAAAACATACGCCACGCAGGAAATAATTCTATATTTTATTTAACGTTGTCAGAAAAAGAATTGAATGCTGTTTCTTCACCAGTGAATTATCCAGCATTATTCTCATTTTCAATTTAGATTTTAAACGGGACACGTTTTCGAATCGCAGGAAATATATTGCGGTGTTAAACAGGACCTGATTATGACCAACAGGGGCCCCCGGGCATTGATGAATTTGGGGGCCCCCATCTATGAAATTTGTTTTATTTTTCATAAAATTTTGTTATAAAAAAAGAACAACATTTGAAATTGGGGGCCATTTCTAGCCGGGGCTCTGGGCAAAGTCCCGATTTGCGTGAAATAAGTAAATTCGACTACCCTGGTCAGAACGTGACGTCATAGATTAAATGTTGACGGAAGAATTTTCGCCTTCAGAAAGCGCTTTCAGTTTCCGATTGTGTAAAATAGTGATCATGTGACATACCATCTATATCCTGGCGATCTATAACATAAATGAAATGACTTCATTTTGATGTCACGAGTTTATAAATGCATTAGAAATCTTAATTAGCTCAAGCTTTGACAAACAATAACACAACACCACGAGCTAACTAATAAATTTCCACCAGATGCTGTAGAAAAGTAAAACAACGTTAGGGTTTTTTTTTTTTTTTCCTTTTTCTTCTTCTTTCAGTAATTTATGTTAGACATTGCAACTGAGAATGACGCGAATTTGACGTCATGAGATTAAAAATGAGTTAGGCGAAAATCTTAATTTTATTTACACGTTCTCCAAAGTAATATTTTAAAACTAACTTATACATGTGGCAACATCTAAATTTCTCATTTTAAAATATAAAATTAACAGCAGCTCGATATATTCTTAACATTTTATTTTTCTCTTATCATGCCGTTCACTTTAGTTTTAACGTTTCAACAGATAAAAAGATACTTAAATGTAAGTTTTTCTTTGAATTTTTGTAATTAGAATTTCATCTTATTTTTACTGAATCTTTTTTAAGGCGCAAAATCAAAAGTGTAACCTAATATTCTATTCTGTGAGTGTTTCAAATTTAATTATATCTTCGAAAAAGCATCGTGTACTGGCCCCCGGTGAAAATTCAAGATATGAATAAGCATCTGTTATGACACCATGTTTCCAAAAAACGCCACAGCAAAGGGAAGGACTTTTAGCGACTAAAGCAGACCAATTAGTTTCCAATTTTTTTCGTATTTCACAACTATCGAAAATTCGGTTTAGTTTCAAAATTTTAGTTTCTTAAATTCAGTTGCTTTAATCAAGTGAAGACTGGCTTTTGAAGATTATGATTCAAAAAAAAGCGAAAATCAATTGGGAAATATTCTTCTGAAACGAAACGGAAGCGATTAGCTAGGGCAAGTGAGAGTGTAGAACAGACAGAAGCACGCCTAGAGGATGCCCGAACGAGGGCCTCTACATCCAGGGCAAGTGAGAGTGTAGAGCAGACGGAAGCACGCCTAGATGATGCCCGAAAGAGGGCATCTACATCCAGGACAAGTGAGAGTGTAGAGCAGACGGAAGCACGCCTAGATGATGCCCGAACGAGGGCATCTACATCCAGGGCAAGTGAGAGTGCAGAACAGACAGAAGCAGGCCTAGGTGATGCCCGAACGAGGGCCTCTACTTCCAGGGCAAGTGAGAGTGCAGAACAGACAAAAGCACGTCTAGATGATGCCCGAACGAGGGCCTCCTCTTCTAGACAGCGTACTTTTCAAAATCTGAAAAAAGAAGCATTTGTATACAGTTCTGAAATTAATTATCACGAACACCCAACTTTATTGATTGGAAAAATGGATCAGGTGTGTATCTATTGTCGAAAGATGAGCGATAAAAGAGAAAGAAAGATGAGCGAAAGATGAGCGATAAAATGACAAAGTTAATTAATATCGTTTTAATATGGCAATAATGAAACTAAAAAATTAAGGGGGTTTAGGGGCTACCCCTGACGAGGCTCGAACAGCCGAGTTTTTTTATTGTACAATATATATTCAAAAGTATTCACAATTTTCATAGTATTAAGTCTAACCTCATAAATATGTAGGTATTATTATTCAGCAGCAAAAGCTGAGTTTGAACAATTTATAAATTTTGTGTGGCAATGTCAAAAATATATTCACTATTTGCATAGCGTTAAGTCTAACTTCATAAGTATTTATGATTTTGTTTCTACAGCTGTGTTTGAATAAATTAAATGATAATTCAGAATTATGTCATAATAAACAAACTAATTTTTAAATCCCGCTCATCTCAGAGAAAGAAATGTATATAAATGCCTAAACAAAATGTATGAATTAGCGAGCAGTATCACCAGTAGATAAAGTTTGAAATTATATAAAAATTATCAAACAGTGAATAGAAAAGTTACAATATAAATAAAGTATATCTATGAAGTTAATTTTTAAATTTCCAAAAAAAATATATTTCAGAGATGTTTAAACACTGGCGGTTTACATGCACTTATAATAAGAGTAACATTCTTTGTATTTGTGTTTTTAATGAAAATATATTCCCGTGCGAAGAACGGGCACTTCAGCTAGTAGTAAATAAACGATTCCTCAATTTTTGAATTCTCTTTAAATTAATTATCACGAAATTTAATTATTGAAAAACGTCCTCCATTATTAAAAGTTTTGTTGTTGTTTATCTCATTTTCATTTGAGCGTCATTTTTCTTTGAGACCCCAGAGAAAAGTTCAGTATGGAAACTGACCCCTGGAAGACCCACTGAGGGGTCAATGCATTGCTTCAAGAAATACTGTTCTACCGTAGAGTCAAGCAAATTATTAAGCACAATGTGCCTAAACGGACTATGTTTCTTAAGTCTTTCGTTATTATGCCAATGCCGCAGTAAATCCGAGGTACGATTTTGAGAACCATAGCTGTAAAGTAAATTGTAAATATTACAATATTATTAAAAGTGAATTGAGGAAATAATTTCTGATATGCATTGTAAATGCATAGTGAAATCATTTTGCTTAATGGATGTATAAAATATTTCAAAGGAAAAAATGAGTTGCTGAAGTAAATGAGTATAAAGTCCAGATTTTATTTACGCACTTGAGTGTGCTTTTACTCTCTCTCACACACACGAAACCACCAAGATTTTATATGTCGGTTCCAAGTATGAAGTATGCTTCAACATGGCACAGTGGTTATGTCCTTGGAAATAATAGGCAGGCGAAGCGTGAATCGGGTCTTATAGCGCGTCTGTCAACCTAATTGAAACCACCGCCACTGTAAGACTATCGCCAAAACTTGCCCAGAACGATGACAAATGGCGATATTTTGGGCATCGACCCAATGACTGACTATCGCCAAATTTGGCGATATTTTGGAAAAACTTGCCAAGGTCGACGACAGACGGCGAGATTTTGGGCATGGACCAAACAATGACTGTCTATAGTTAAATTATATTGAAAGATGTCCATAGACATTAAAGTATTGAAATTCTTTTCGGTGGTCCTGTAAATAAACTCTCCAGTAGATTGGAACCAAAAATCCAGATGCACAACTACATGTTACAACAATCTTATGTATGAAATTTCAACATTCTACGACTAAAATTTTTTGAGATTTGAGAGTTAAATACATACACACGTACAACAAAAGTCGCCAAGCTTGGCGACTTTTGGCGTAGTTCTTGAGGGTGGCACGTGACCGTGCTCGGACCATTACCTAACTTATATGGTAGGACGGTATTGTGCTTGAAATGGATAAATGCCCCTAAAATTGCCATTGACCGCAATGTATTGGAAATCTTTTGAGTGTTCCTGTAGCAGAACTATAAATGATAAAGACACTTCTTTTAACGGAGAAATTCATTTTGTAACTCTTAACAGCATATATAATTTCTGAGTCGTTTGAAACAGCCCAATACCTCTAAAAAACGTATTGATGAATTTCGGCCCATAGAGCGTAATGTATTTCGAATTTTTTGGGCAGTCCTGTAGATAAACTATTCAGTCGAATGGAACCGAAAGGGGACGTGGACAACTAAATGTTACAGCAATCCTAAATATAAAGTTTCGACATGCTACGCATAATAGTTTTTGAGATATGCGAGTTTAATGAATTTCAGCCCATAGAGCGTAATGTATTTCGTATCTTTTGGGCGGTCCTGTACATAAACTATCGATTCGATTGAGACCAAAAGGGGAAGTGCACAACTAAAAACACAAAATGCAAGACTATAGATTCAAAACTAAGGAAACCCTACTCAAGTCCCTAAAATCAACAAAAATTGAAAAGTGACTCGACGCGCTCGCGTAGACAAAAAACACGCGATTGAAAGAAATAACACTCTCAAGTGCTAAAAAAAAAGAAGAAGAAAGGGACAATAGAATTTCTTTCTTTCATTTCTTTTTACAGAATGATTGATTGCAGACTCGAGAACCTCTCTCCCAACGACGGCTCTATTTGGAGGGCCGTAAGTCGTATTAACAAGACCACTTGTACCATCCCACCTATTCGCCACAATAACACTCAGGGCCGGCCCAAGGGGTTGCGAATGTAGGCGATCGCCTAAGGCCCCGTGCTTATAGAGGCCCCGCGCCTGGGCCATTTTTTTGCTATCTCATAAGACATGATAGAGAAGAGGCCCCCGCTCTTGCGCTTCGCCTGGGGCCCCGCACACCCCTTGGGCCGTCTCTGTAACACTTTTGCTTTTTCGACGAAAACAAGGCCAATGCCATTGCCTGTTGCTACGCGACACAATTTTCCAAGGCCAAGACCAATCGCAGGAACGACTGGGACAGAGCCATCACTGAGGCAGTTGACTCTTACCTCAGAACCCCACCTATACACAACATCCAGCCTTCTCTCTCGTCTGAGTTTATGCTAAAAAACATCCCCCCGAGTATACTGTATGATATTACTAACATCGCTAACGCCATCCTGACTTCTACCTTACTTTCCCAATCAGTGGAAAACGGCAGTAATTTGTCCTATCCCCAAACCCGGACAAAACCTCGCTAACCCAGACTCATACAAGCCCATAGGCTTACTGAGTGCCCTCAGCAAAGTTGTAGAAAGGGTGATATTAAACAGAATTGATTCCCGTATTCAGGAAAACGACATTCTCAGACCGGAACAATTCGACTTCAGGCGTTAACACTCCACGACACAGCAACTCCTGCGCGTCGCGGAACTCTTAAACGACGCAATTAGTAAAAAACACCACGTTGCCATCTTATTACTGGACTTAAAGAAAGCCTTTGATAAAGTTTGGCACAAGGGCCTACTTTATAATCTGATACACTTGTGTTTTCGCGACAGGCTAATACACATCATCAACAGCCATCTGTCAAACAGAAACTACCACGTTAAAGTAGCCAGTTCACTCTCTAATGCGCATAACTTAATCAGCGGAGTTGCACAGGGCTCCATCCTGGGACCCACAGCCAGCTGCGTCAAAAAAGGGTCTCTAGATCTGTGGCACGCGATGAACGTTTCAATCGTCCGCCATCTTGCTGGTAGTTAAGTCGAGTGATGACAACGGCTGCCCTTTTCTCAGCATTGGGCAATCTATTCAGCTGTTCTCGCATTCTTCCATTTTTAGCAGATGTCAGTGCTGTTAAAAATTTTTGGCGGGAAATGACGTGCTAAAAAGTAAAGGATTCTCGTGGAGCTAGGTCACCCGTCACTATTTTTATAGAAATCAAATCTATTCTTCGTGACTGGCAACAGTCAAAACGTCAGAGTTTGGTTTGCCAGAGCGGGAACACTGCGCGTTAAACGGTTTACTGTAAATTTCAGCAGCTTCAGGAAAACCGTCACACCGCTGGTCGTCTGCCACACGCAAACCGACCATCAGTCGATGAGATGAGAAGTCCATGAAAATAGTGGCCTCACGCCATCTATTGGGTGGGTGCCAGGGTGCGAATTGACGGGGGGGATGCCGGGGATTGTCCCTGGCTGAAGAATGTAATATTCCTCGCTAGAGAGATATTAATTGATCCCTGCCAGGGATACTATTTATCCCCTGCTGGAGAAATGTTAAAATTAGTTTTGTCCTTACAAATTCAACAGTACCAAACGATTTTAAGTATTGAAAAAAGAAATTCTTTTATTTACTAGACAAAGGAGCAAGTTACAAATATCCCTTTGAAATCTATAAATACATGCCTGATGCCACTTCTCATTCTGCAACAAATTAAGACTGCGAAATGAACAAACAAGCGCTGTTCCGCCGCGAGCCGAATTTGAGGGTAGACGTAGAATCGACATAGGCAGGAATATATGTGCACAGAAAATCGGAGGTCGACTTTTGTTTAAGTCCCTTCCCAGACATGTTGGCGACTGCATTTGTCATGTAATACTTAATACATTATGTGAGGGGAGCATTTTATGACTTCCCTCCTTTTTTTTTTCTTTTCAAATGCCCCCCCCCCCTGGAGAAAATGTTCAATTCGCACACTGGTGGGTGCTATGACAGTTAGCACCTTATTTTTAGGTTTATTAAATTTTTCTTGTAGTGGACTGTAATTTGCACTTTATTTGCACAATTTTGTTTCGGAAAGATTATTCAAATAATGACTAGATAAATTTAATTTACTCAAATATATGCAGATGGCTTATTAAAGAAATATTCAATTTTCTTCCAGTTTTACGATTTGGAATTCTGTATAAAGGATAAACATTTCTTGAAACTCATAAATATTACACTCACCAAACTCAATTCTCTATTTGCGATATTTTTTCATTAAAAAGTAGAAAGATGTATCTATTTTCGCAGAGAACTTTGGTGCGTTTTTGGTATAGCCATATAAACAAAACGATACATTATTACTGGTTGCATATGAAAATACATTATATTAATCTGTATTAACTACGACCTGAAAAACCAATTTTAACAATGACATAATAAAACAAGTTTTAATAATTTAGGAAAAGGAAATAAAATTTAGATGTATCACAGATACAATTAATATTTACATAACGTGCAAATTTCCTTACTAAAGTGTGATGAATTTTGTGAAAAATAGGAATACTTATTTTCTTTTTACAGAAGTAGAGGCCAAAGCTCCTAGACTCGCTACGCTCGCTTTTCGTATGAGGCATTCGGCCCCTAATAAGGCTTATTCGTAAAAATAGGCATAATTGACAAAATCCAAAGATTGGATCTGACAGAATGTTACGGAGTTACACATTCCTTAGTTCTTGAATGTTCCTTGGAACAGATTCACACTATTTTAATTGTGTAAAACGTATGGAACACCTTGCGTATTTGCCATCCATGGCGATTTTTCAAAATTTGGCGACTTACGTACTCGTAACGTTAATACTTACTTCTAAGAAAACAGAGCTTCGTTTGTTTTCTTTGATAAAACCTACGGAACAGCTATTATATCTTGCTATATAATACTTACTTCTAAGAAAACAGAGCTTCGTTTGTTTTCTTTGATAAAACCTACGGAACAGCTATTATATCTTGCTACTAATGGCGACTTTTCCTTATTTGTGGATTTACACATGCTCACATCCGATAATCATTGTTCACGTAAGGTTGCCGTGAAAACAGTTATCCAGACATTCATATACATAATGCTTTGCAGATTGGTTTATTTAGCACCACGAAACATATACTCTCGCCGCGCGGACAAAGATCCAAGCTGTGCTTGCTATAATGGCATAGTTAAAGCAGCTATATAGTTCTACGGGTGGCAAATACAAAAGGTGAACCTAACCGGTACTACAATAATATGTATTTGAATTATTTTTCATTTTCAAAATACTGGGTGCTAACATTTTGGAGCACACGTAGTATTTAGATTGCGATAGCGTTTTTCCAGATCGTACCTGAGGCCAAAATGGCGATTTTTAAATTACTTACAATTATTATTAGAAAAAGCATTAGAAAAACTAATTGGCGTCAATTTTGAACTCCTGTTACCTACGAGAACTTACTATTTGAAAATTGTGAACTTTGTGTAACACACTTATTTATTTCACTTACTTTTTAATTTGTCGTAAAAATGGTGTAATTCTACTTCGTGTTTGTTAATTTCACGCAGGAATTGCTTTGTTGCAAAGGCATGCATGATTTTATTCTGGCGAAAATTGCCGAGCCTGGTAGCCATTACTCTTATTTTTTTCAGTTTTTTATTATATCTTCTAAAATAAATGGAATTTTGAAACTGAAGTCAGCTTATCGGCTTCCCCTGCATTTTCCGCATCTGTGGACACCTTTGTCGAAACTCAAATCCCTACGGTTTCGGAGGAGATAGCATAACAAGCTTTTGACAGCGGCGGCAGCGGCCTTTACAATTATTTATTTATTTATTTATTTATTCTTTTTAGAATAAAGAGCTAAAATTCTGCAAGCAAAAACTCGATTTCTACCAACATAACTTCCAAAGTTTGAATGCAAATAACTAATTCGACAAACTCAATTTTTGCCTTCAGATAGCGTGGTATTCGCAGCTATTTGTGGAATTAAATCCGAGCATTTTCTTGAAGGACCATTTCACTCCTTCCTGATAGTCCATGGTCGCGTGAGACGGGCGATTCGATCGACCACCATGTTGTTGGTGGTTAAATCGATCTATGAAAACGGCTGCACTCTTTCAGCGTTGGGACCATTTAATCACATTTTCTTGCGACTAGCAGTGAAAGTGCTGAAATAAGGTGGTTTCACGGTGCAACCATCGCGTGTCAAAGAGTTGAAATGTTTCAAAATAAAATAAAGCACGTACTTTAACAGAATTTAGTTTTAATCATTCCAAACGAACAACCGCTTGCGCAACCTATCTGAATAACTTTGTACGAAATGTTATGAAATTCATTTTATTTATTTACGCATCAAAATATCAAATATTACTTTGCCATTTTTGAGAAAGTTTCTTTATACTGCATGTGGAAAACTTTAGTTTATTTTTAATTAAAAAAGAAAAAAACATAAAAAAATATAAGTGGCTCGGAGTTTTAATGATCAGCGACTTGTGCCTTTGACAGTTAAGAATAAAAGTAATGCGGAAATATTTCAAATTTTTTCTCTTTTGACATTCGCCGCTGGAAATATTCTCCTCCCATTCAGTGTCTGCCACTGTGCTATAAAAACAAATTATACTTGTACTTACTAATTACAAGCTACTTTGCTCAAAGAGTGATAGAAAGTAATAACTTAATGAATTATTATTGCTTTAAAGAAAGTGTTTCGGCTGTGTGCCCGATGAAAAACTAAGGTAATAAATTTTCCTTTTTTCATTTATTTTTTACATTGCATGCTATTCAGATAAGACACCAAAAGTTTTTTTTTTTTTTTTAACTTGAACAACACATTCACACATGCAGTTCCTTCAGCATGTTTACTTTTAACACGCTTTTATTAGCTTCACCTGTATGTGTGTTTGTATGTTTGTATGCTTGTATGTTTGTAACCGACTCCTTTGAACTCAATTTTGACCCACTTTAAACGATCAGATTTAATTTAAACTTTGTAGATATATCAAGGATCGATGACAATACAATAATTTGATAAGTTTATCCCACTATCCTGATTTTAACACGCTTTTATTTATTAGCTTCACCTGTATGTATGTTTGTAACCGACTCCTTTGAACTCAAATTTGGCACACTTTAAACGGTCAGATTTAATTTAAACTTTGTACATTTATGAAGAACCGGTGACAATACAATAATTTTATAAGTTTACTTCATTATCCTGATCGGGATCGCCAGGATTAAATAATTTCCTCATTTCTTATCCTGATTGAAAGTAGAATACTTCCAAAGATTATAATCTTAAGAAAACCTTTTTCTAGTGTGGCTGTGATCGTATAGTGGTTAGTACATTGCGTTGTGGCCGCAATAACCCAGGTTCGAATCCTGGGCACGGCAATGTTTTTATTTTTACAAAATATCGTGATCCATCACACTATGGAAGAGTTGAGTACAAGAACATGTTAAGGCCATTCTTTTTAACACGCTTTTATTTGTTGATTAGAGACCTATTTTTCCTTTTTAGTGACATTTAACTGCAGGTGCACAGCAGGGGCGTAGCAAGAGGCGGGACTCAGGGGCTGCTCCCCCCCAAAATGGGACCCTTTACTTAGCTTATAATTTGATATTTAGCTTACAATTGAACTTTAGCTTTAAATTTGATACCCAGCCCATCCCGCAATAAAATCCTGGCTACGCCACTGGTGCACAGTGAAAATAAATTATCTCACAGTTTGTACTTTCCAACTTACTGTTCCTTAGTGTCTTATTTTCACTGTGCACCAGTGGCGTAGCCAGGATTTTATTGCGGGATGGGCTGGGTATCAAATTCGATTTTTAACTTTCGATGAGAGATATCGAAAGTTAAAAATAAATTTTAAATACATACAGTTTAAAAAAAACTAAAAAACACGCTTTTATAGCAAATCGAACTAAAAAGTGAAAAATAAAAATATAGTTTAAAAAACCGAAAACACGCTTTAAATTGAGCTAACTAAAAAGGGAAAAATAATTCTTCATATAGAAATAAATTAATGAACGAAAAATAGTTTTATTGTGAAAAAAGTGTGGGGTGCTCCATATATCAGTTCTCGAGAATATTCGATCGGTACGATTAGTACAAAAATGATACAAAAAATATAGCACAAAGCGCCCCACGCTTTTTTCACAATAATACTATTTTTCGTTCATTAATTTATTTCTATATGAAGAATTATTTTCCCCTTTTTAGTTAGCTCAATTTAAAGCGTGTTTTTGGTTTTTTAAACTATATTTTTATTTTTCACTTTTTAGCTCGATTTGCTATAAAGGCGTGTTTTTTAGTTTTTTTTTAAACTGTATTTTTCTTTAATAATTTGGTGATCTAAGGTCTAAATAGAGAGTCGAGTGTGCGTAAGAGAAATTTCATATTCAGGGTGTTTCTAAAGTGTCGGTACAAAAATTTAGGGGAGATAGTGCACATCACAAGTATTAGGAATTGCACAGGAAGAGCCTTTTTAAATATTCCTTTCATGTAACCATTCGCACATAAAAAATCTTTGTTAAAAATTCAACATTCCGCGTTCAAATTAATCGATTTTCATGTAAGGAAATGCAACATTTAATTATTTGACTCGTAGAATATGAATTGTATCCTAAATTTAACCGTTGAAGAGTAGAACACCCCAAAAATCCGTGACAGCACTTTTAAATACAATTGCATCTAGGAGAACGAAAAGGTTCACATGGAGTGTTTCGTTCAATGACAGTCCTTACAGTGTCAATTATAAATGCATTTCTGTAAGCCGTGTAATTTCTCAAATCATGTGTCCAACATTTACAATGCATAAATATGAATAGAAGATATTGGTTTTTTCCCCCTGATAGTTCCAAAAAGTTAGAAAAAAATAACTGCACAAAGGCCCCAATTTATCGGCATTACTCTGTCAAAGCTCTGGTCTTCCTTTAAAAAATATATATGGTATTTTCAATGAGAAGTCATCTTTCATAAACCTCTACTACACATTTTTTTTTTTTTTCATTTAAAATAGACCAACTCTAATGTGACTTTCGAAGAAGATACAACTTGGATATTTGCCACCACGGAGGTATGAAATATTTTGTAGTGCCCTGGATTATGCATAAGAATATAGGGAGAATTGTTTAAATGACATCCTTAACTTGAAATGATATCGAATGATATGAAGTCATCATAGTGCGAATGTACAGCTGACGAAAAAAAAAAAATCTCACTTGCTCTTTATTTCGCTGTTGTTCGTGGTACAGCAAAGTTATATATACCATTCGTTTGCAAATAACGCGTACTTTAATTTACAATTAATTTAATTTGCATAAGGGGCCGTCTTCATATTTAATTCTGCATCAACTTCGTTTTTCTCAATGGCAACGCCATATTTTGACTTTATTAAACGAAAGAAAACCTTCAAATTACCCTAAATATAAATTTTCACCAATTTTCTACGATAATTTCCGGAGATAATGCGAATTACTTTTTGCGCGTTTTTAAGGGACTTTCTGCAAATTGAAAAACGCTATTTGTAGGTTCCGAACTTTTCGCCTTTCAAAAATTTCGCTCACGAGAATTAAAAGAATTTAATATTATTTTCAAGGAAAATATTGTTTCCATCTCTCTTAAAGTTTTTTGTACTGAGAATATCAAGGGTGGAATAGAATATTTAGTCTGTGGCATAAATGGCCCTTGAGTTCATAACTTCTTTGGTTCGTTCACATGATTTAAGGAGAAAATGCAAGATGACTGCTCACGATTTTGAAAATCTTTGTAATTTCGAAATTGTTATTTAGTATTTCCCTTGAAGGGTTCTCTTAGACAGCTGACATGTTTGCAGGAGTGAGAGGCTGCTCTCTGCTCTTCTGACTACAAGCTTGAATATTACTCAGCTATGGTCGAACTTGAAGAATGATTTTCTGGTAGAAAATTTATTTGTTTGAATTTCATGTAAAAAACGCAATTACTTTTTTGCTGACCCAATATTATCACCGTGTTTGTTATTTCACTTTCTTCACTTAATACTATCGTCTGCAATGTGCAATAGTATTATTAGACTTTTGGCGGTATCTTAATTTATAGTCAGATGAAAATTTAGACAGAAAAACGTGATTTTGAATGTTTGATAAAGTATGGGGAAGTCCAAAGACCTTATGCTTCCGATATTAAAAAAGGTCACATTCATGCCTGGAAAGTTGAGGATGTTAGTTTTTCAGAAATAGGACGTTGTATTAGAAGACATACATATACTGCACGTGATTCTATAGCTGGAAAATATTTTATTTGGGGGAATATGGTAGCGGACGCAACAATACATGTTTTATAGAATCCCCATCAAACTGTAAAATCTCTAATTTATTTGCTTCAAAATTTGATATTTTTAATACTGGTATCTTTTACTGTGTTTTTGCACAAAATAAATCTAATTTACGTTTATTTTATGCAATTTTCAAAAAATTTTCACTTAATACATTTATATATGGTCCCTTAACTCATGAAAATAACACATTTTATTTAATATAAATTAAACTACTGAACGTAAAAATTTGAAATTTTGCAAAGCCATGTAATATTAATTTCTGCATCTATTTCCATCGAAATTTGGCTAGAACGCTATTCATAATTTTTTTTAATATTAATTTATTAATTCATAATTCATATTAATAATTTATTAACAATCATAATAAAATTAAATTATGTTTGGGTCGTTTAGTTCTAATAGTACGAATAAAAATCAGCTTCTTACTACCAATATTATATGAGATATGAATTCAAGTATAAAAAATATTTTAACATAGGGGGAGGGTGATTTTGGGTGCTCATAACTCACTCATTTTCTGTCCAAATTTATTGAAAATTGGTGTCCGGGTTTAAAATGAGCTAAATTTTTGAAATATGAAGTGAAATATAGGGGTTGCTATTGAGAAAAAAAAAGTTGGTGCGAATTTTAATATGTAGATGGTCCCTTATGCAATTTTTATGCATAGCAAATTAAAGTGTGCGTCAATCGTAAACGATTGGTATCTGTAACTTTGCTGTACGACGAACGACGGCCGAAAAAAGTACAAGTGGTACTTTTTTTTTCCGCAGCTGTACAAACTGTCCCTCAAACAGTTTCTGCCATCGAATAGACATAGGGAATTGAGAGCGCTTTGGCAACCCAAACTGGTGGCACAAGTTAAATTACGTGACTTGTGGCTAGATCTTATGCACATAATTCTTGCGCATCTAACTCTCCTTGGTTTTCTATGGATTATTTTCCGCCAGTACTCTCATTTCCTTTTTTTTCTCGTTAATTTTTAAAGAAAAAAAATACATAGCTGCTCTGCATATGGATGCAATTTGATTCGTGGAAGTCTCTGGAATAGTATTTTCGAGGGAAGTGAATTTTTCCCATATTTGAAAACAATAATTTTGTAAAAGAAGAATATTTCAATTTATCCGCATTCACTAACCCATGGCGATATATATATATATATATTGCGCCCAGAGGGTTTATAATACGTATGTTGACAGTAAATTTCGCATGTAGTTTACACTTATCACTCGCCAAATATAGCAAAAAGTCCAGATTCTCTCTTTTCCCGTGCCGCAAATCACATGGTTTATCTCTTCCTCACTTTTCCAACGGGTTTCGAACGGCGATGCGCTCTCTAGTATATTTATACCCTCTGGTTACTGTTAAATGGTATTAGTGCTTTGGAATTGTTGTAAAGAGCTGTCAATGCAGTATTTATATCAATTTTAATCAAATCTATGGATGACAATAATACATATAAATGTATTACATACTAGCGGCTACCCGCGACTTCGTCCGCGTCGGCTTTATAATTAGGTCCCGAGAGAAACGAAGCATGTGTGAATAAAAAATATGTTTGCGACTAAAGAAACTGCATTTAAATATTATTAGTCTTTTTACTTATTTTAAATGAAAGTATAATGCTTGGTAGTATACTTCATTTAAAATAAGAGAGTATGCAGAATTACTAAATTTAGATTTTTTTCAGGCATTTGGCGAATAGAGACAGTTACGACAGTATTTGAGAACTGTTTTGAGTGTTCTTGTAAAAGAAATATTTATGCTATATGCATGAATTTTAGCCTATGTTAATCAGGAATAGTGCATCTTTCTATTAGCGAAAAAGTTTTAGAATAGGTTCTATAGTTACAGAGATACCCATAGAGCGTAATGTATTAGAATTATTTTGAATGTTCCTGTAAAGGAACTATTTGCGCTACATGCATTAATTTTAGCCTATAATACTCAAGAATAGTGTAGCTTACTATCAGTGAAAAAAGTTTTGGAATAGGTGCAGTACTTACAGAGATACACATAGAGCGTAATGTAATTCTTATGAGTATCTCTGTAAAAGAAGTATTTGTGATATATGCATAAAAGATAGCCTATAACACTCAGGGTCCCCCCAGTGTCTAAGAGGGTCTGCTCTCAAACCTGGAAGGCGGGAGGTGCCAGGTTCAAACACCGGTCGCGCCTGTCGACCTAGCCGCTCGCAGTTTTCCGTGTTTTTTTCAAAAACCTCGCAAAAATACGGGCTAGGATGCCTAAGAAAATTCCACACAGAGGAATTCTCCATATACGCCTGGGATCCTATAGGCCTAGGACCATATAGGCCTAGGACTTTCAATCAGTGAAGAAAGTTTTAAAATCGGTTTAGTTGCTACAAAATTTCCATAGAGCGCAATGCATTAGCATTATTTTGAGTGTCTTTGTAAAAGAATTATTTATGCTATATGCTTGAAAGGTTGCCTGTATGTTAATCCAGGGCATAAGCTATCTTCATTACAAATTTTTCCAACCATTTTTGTGTGATTCCGTCAAAAACATCCAACCACATAAGCGTACACATTTATATTATTGGTAGGATTTGGAAATTTACGAACTTTAAGAAACACATCTGGACTTTTCTTGGTACTTACCTATTATCCCGGCGGTCATTCCCGCCAAACTGTTTTTTCGTCAAATGAGTTGCCAAACTGTTGCCAATCGTATTCAAAACCATTAATAATTTCATGTGCCCGGCATTTATCTCGGCAAAAAATCTCTCGTCTTGGCGGACCGCCGGGATAATACGTAAGCACACTTTTCTTTATTTATACTTTTTAATTTGGCGTAAAATCAACATAATTTCCATAATTTATGTTTTTCAAATTGGATCAAATGCATGGGATTTTCAAATAGAATTTCAAAAGCATAAATCATTTTGTTCGGGCGATAAAACGGTTTTTAATTAATAGTTAGAAAAGTAATTAAAATTTCCGAGCCTCAGGTACACTTTACCGAAGTCATGGGTCCAGGCATGCTCAAATTTTCAAAGCTCTGCTTTCTGTAGATTTGTCTCGAGAACATTCATTTTTATTATTAGAGATAGATATATTTGGCATAAAACTGGCATAATTTCCGTATTATTTAATGTTTTTCAGATGCACGTGCTTCTTTATTGAAGTAATAGCATTCTTGTTAGCTCAAAACATGAATCATATGATACGGGCGAAACTCGCCAAGCATGGCAACGTAAAAACTGTTTTTAATTAATATAATTAAAAATCTAAAATTCTAACTAGCCTGTAACCAACTCCAGGGTCCCATCTATATCTAAACCGAAATGCATCCTAATCGATTCAGCGGTTTAGGCGTGAAAGCGTCATAAACAAACAAACAAACAAACTCACTTTCGCATTTATAATTTTAGTTAGGATTATTGACCTGACAATCTATGCATATCAAGGCCGTAAGCCGAGAGGGGGGGGCGATCAGGAAGGCGTAACCCCCCCCCCCCCCACCTTGAAATTTTAGTGAAGATGACGCTGAATGCAAGCTGGAAAAATAATATAAATTGCAATTACTTTCATATTGCAACTATCATAAGTTTGAATTTTAGATATCACAGCTGTAATAGCATATAATATGGCATGGCACCTTCTCGAAGAGGTGATCAGAAAATGAAGCAGCGCCATCTTTGACTCAAACAATTTTCTGCTGATTTCGGTTTTGGCCCACTCATTGTTGTTTCTACACTCCTCTATCAAAATTTTACTCCATGATGACTTTCTCATTCTTTTCGATTGTTGCTTTTTTACGACAAACAAGTTACTATACAAGTACTGGAGAACATAAGAAATTTTTACCTTCTAAATCTTCAATATCTCCAGGTATGTTGTTAAAAGTGTCTTTTATTATTTTTTAAAAGGAAAACATTGGAAAATTTTACTGTTTTTCCCGTGTCGGTGGTAGAATCGGGGGAATGAGAGATTGCTTAGGACTGGTTCACACCTTTATTTTAATATATTTTCCCCTTCTAATTATTATTTTAGGAATAGCGAGACATTCAAATTTTTTAATAATATTCAAATTTTAGGATAACGGGACTGGTCAATTTATTTGAATTGTCCTTTTTTTTCCTTAAATTATTTAGTATCAGTTTATTATTATTATTATTATTTTTATTGACTAGCGAATTAAACAATTTTTTTTTTGGGGGGGGGGGGGGAGGTAGCGTCAAGAATTGCAAAGACTGCAAAGCAAGGAAGTTTCTTCTTTTATCAATGAATTTAAGATTATTTAGCTCGGAATATTTTTTGTCCATCTCGGTTTTGAAATAGTGTACTGTTAATTAAGATTTTCGGATCATAAGAAATGGTAAACGAGGGGTTTTTGTTTCAAAAATCCTTCATTCAATCAAGGCCATGAAATTGTATCAAATGAAATTATATGATTTCGTTTTTGAATTGTTAAACACTGGTGCCTTTACCCAGTGCCCACCAGTGATTATTATTATATCGATAGAATGTTAAATCATAAGTTTATTAATCTATAAGTTAAAATACTAAAAAGTTGAATTGAAGAAACATTGCTGTTCAATTTTGAATTTTGAAAAATAAAAAAACGTCTGTTAGAAGATCTATATGTAAATTAGTTTACAGTGGCCGATCCTGACAAAAATTTTGTGAGGGGGGGCAATTTATTTATACACCTTTTTGTTATGCATGACTTTCAGTTTACAAAAAAAGTCTATCTTTTATAGGCCACTTTTAATTAGTATATGGGAGGGAGTACGAGTTCCCGTACCCGTCTTTGAATTTGCCAGTTTTGTTTTATATTTATTGCAAGATATTTTCTTTCTTATAGGAATTCTTGTCTACAATGTCTAAAAGAAAAAAAGAAAATCAACTGATAATTTATATGTTCAAAAAGCGTAAAGAAACAAATAGTTTTGATAATGACGTAGACCAGTGGCGTAGCCAGAAATTTTTGATGGGGGGAGGGCTATGACTACTGCAACTCACATATATGTGTACCTGTGTGTGGCAAAGGAGTGACATTTTGTATGGCGGAAAATTCCTCAAGGGGGGGGAGGTTGTGACCCCTTATCCCCCCTTGAGGATACAACTTGCTACACCCCTGACGTAGACAATTGCACATTAGATCAACAGAATCTAACCATCTCTGATTCTGAGACTGTTATTCATATATCTAAAAAATCATAAATTTGTTAATCATAAAATCTAATGCTAGTTTCAGTTCTGAAAAAAATTGCCAAATTAATACTTTGATCCAATGAAATATTTTAGATGTTGGAAAATCTAGGAATAAGCGACAAAATAGATGATGATTTGACGTACAAACTGTTAGATTCTCCGTGGAAGGATGAAAAATATTTCATGTTTCCGATAACGGATGAAAAAATAAAATTCAAATTCCAAGCACATTGGTTTGATGAGTTTCCATGGCTGACATATAGGACTACGGGGAAACAATGTGCTTTATGCAAATATTGTACATAATTTGCTAGATAATGTGCAGGAAAAGGCTCTCACCAGCAATTAAAATCTTTGTTCACTGAACCACTTAACCAGTGGAAAAACGCTTTCAATGATTTTAAACACTAAAGTGAAAGTCAGTATCATAAAAAATATTTATTATTCGCAGACAATTTTGTTAAAATGCACAGAACATTACAAAGTGACATTGTGAGTCAACTTGATTCTCGACGTTCCATTCATATTGCAGTTAAAAAGAATTCTATAATAATGTGTTTTATTTTCATTGATTCTGAGAAAATCAAAGTTGAAAACATTTTAGTGCTACACATCAACCCTCCCCGCCAAAATTTTTATTCTGGCTACGGCCCTGATGTATATTAAGTCAGCTAAAAAATGAACATGTAGGGAAAGAGACAAACCATGATTTCTAATTATTCAGGAAGTCTTAGAAAGTGATTAATGATACTGCATAAGTTGAATGAAAGCAACGTCTTGTTAAATATGTTAAGAAAATTCGCAAGTACTTTTTCAAATTAAACATCAATGTTTAAAATCTGTTCAAATTTCACACTCTTCAACTGCTTTTGTAAAATTTCTGAAGAAAAATTGAGTTTTCAAATAATTTTTCACTGTTTTGATAAAAAGACTCACGATATCGATCTTTTTTCATTCATCTTACATTCAAGCAGAATCTCGATAAATCATGTTACGTAGTACATTGTTTTGGCAAAAAAAAAAAGTTTGTCACCAACATTTATCACTCTCAAAAAATGATTAAACTGTGTTAGAACAAGGAAATTCGACATTTCTGTTTTGCAGGCATGATTAATGTCACAAAATTGTTAACCGCAAAATATTTCAGCCTTTCATCAATGTTATTTTCAATGTAAACTACTAAACAAATACATGTGAGCATTGTCAGAATAGGATTTTTCATGAAACTATCACAAGAATTGTAGTATAATTTGTTAGAAAAATAAATAATGACTTACTATTTAATTATTACCGTAATTTTCTGCTCTTATGATAATCCGCGGGTGCTACTTTTTAAGGAGAATAAAAATATATTTATAGTAGTTAAACCGGGATAATCTGACTGTCGTTTGGCCAAAATAGGTGACTTTTTGTGTGAATAGTAGAACTGCAGCATTAAAATTAGGATCGGTTTGTTGCAAAATCTTTCTCTTGAAAAAGTATTGTCACTGTCAATTAATTACAACTGTCGATGTATAAGTTTTCACAAAATGAGAATGATAAAATCCGCAGTGAAAGCGGTGTTTTATAGTAATATTTCAGTTACATTGTCTAACTTGCTTCAGTAATCTATCATACAGCTGCATGCAGTGGCGTGAAGGGCAGTTCCATATTGCACTCTCTACTGATTGGATCTGACTATACACTAGATAAAACTGAATTTTGATGTTATTCAGCTTCAAAATTCTCGTCGAATAAAATTTTTCTAATCCTCCTCATAAATGCAGATTGACGCCTAGCAAAATAAGATCATTCACGTAACTTTTAAAACAAGGAGTTGAACCCGGCTAGTGCGAATAAGTTTGAACAAATGTTTTTTGAATTAGCGAAAATTCCGATTATATCAAATTCTGATATAAACAGAAAAACGTATGATGTATTTATATTCACAGACAGTAAATAAAATATTTTTCAGCTATTTTATGATGAGACAATTTGGAGTCAATTTTTTCACCATAAATGCAAATTATTTTTAAAGGCAATAAAATGAGAATTAGAAATGTAACAATACTTAAGCAACAGGCATTACACTTTTAAATAATTTTCACTGTACCTCAGGAGGGAAAGAATGTGAGGTATATCATATTCCTCGTAAACTTTGCAACTTTAAGAAATGTCATATTTGTCGAAAATTTTACGACTTATTGGACTATTTAACCCATTAACGCGCAGTGTTCCCGCTCTGGGAGCACCAAATTCTGACGTTTTGACTGTTGCCAGTCATGAAGAATAGATTTGATTTCTATAAAAATAGTTGCGGGTGACATAGTTCCACGAAAATCCTTCACTTTATAGCACATTTCCCGTAAAATAATGTCACGATTATTTTTTAACAGCACTGACATCTGCTGAAAAATGGAAGAATGCGAGAACAGCGGGATACATTGCCCAATGCTGAAAAAAGGGCAGCCGTTGCCATTGCTCGACTTAACTACCAGCAATATGGCGGACGATAGAAATGTTCATCACGTGCCACAGATCTAGAGACCCTTTTTTTGACGACAGCTGGAACTACCAGCAAGATGGCGGACGATCGAAAGACGATCGAGGCGGACGATCGAGCTGGCTGTGCTCGCTGTCGTCAAAAAAAGGGTCTCTAGATCTGTGGCACGTGATGAACGTTTCGATCGTCCGCCATCTTGCTGGTAGTTCAGTCGAGCGATGGCAAAAGATGCCCTTTTTTCAGCATTGGGAAAGGGTTGCGCCTCAAAGGGTTAAACTTGTTCAGAGGAATGTTGAAGATGAAACTGTACATATTTGTTAGTTTTTCGTTGGCGTTATTGACGTGGGCAGTTTGATAAGCCTGAGCAAAGTTTAAACCAGGGATGGGCAATCCTTTTCAGTCGCGGGCCAAAAATCGAAAAAAAAATTTGGCGGGCAGAAATACGTTTTTTTTAAATTTTAAAAACAATATACAAGTATTAAAATTGAAATATGTTAATGATATGAATGAAATTGCGATTTCATTTTTAAAAGTTCCTTATATTGAGGTTCGAAGTGACATGTACTGATTCTAAGGAACGAGGCTAAATGCTCATGTGTCAGTCTACTTCTGAAAGAATTATTTCTAAGGTTCATAGTTGAAAACACTTGTTCACATATATAAAATGAAGCAAACATAGCACTGATTTTTTGGGCGGGAAACTTACTTTCGATAATGATTTGTAAAACTCTAGCTTTGACATATTTAGAAACAACTGCTTGAGATGACTGTTAGATTGCAACTCAATTAATTCAAGCTGCAAATCTGACCTCTCTGCTTCACAATTTACGTTGAAAGGCATGGTAAAAATATCCAATTCTGTTTGATTGGCACTGAAAACTTGAAATCTGCGTTCGAACTCAAAATACAGTTTTTCCAAGCAGTCTTCATAATTCTTAATATCGATACATAATATATAAATATATATTTTCTTTTCATTTCCGTCAGACCGGTAAATTAAAATTCTATCCGGGGCCGGATAAAACCTTCCGGCGAGCCGGATTTGGCCCGCGGGCCGTAGTTTGCTCATCCCTGGTCTAAACGATGGCTTCTCTACACCGTCTCATTGCTATATCTCTTTTCTAGCAGTATGTGAAGATTAGTTGATGAAGTTACTTTTGAATGTAAAAATTTTTTGGATAAAAATTTCCCCAAATTAGCACGTTCCCTCCCCTCCGCCCCCCATCCCGCACAGTGGAGACACAGAAGAAGAATTTTCATTCCTGTGTCTTTGTAAAGTAAAAAGGATTTTTATCCAAAAAAGTCTTATATCCAAAAGAAATTTCGTCAGCGAATCTTCAAAGATTTCTTAAAAACCGATATAGCTGTGAACGGTATAGTGGAGCTATAGTTTAGACTTTGCACGGACTTACCGATCTGCCCATGTATCTTCTAGAAACCGTTTTAGAGTACATGGTTTCAATACCCCTTACCTCTGATACAGAAAATGAGTTCTATGGACTTTGAATTTAAATGTTTTGATAGGTAGAAAACACCTACCCACCCTTTTGCAGAGTTTTTTATTTCCCCCAAATTTCTTCATTTAAATTACGCTCTCTATTTTTTAGTGATGCTTTGCTAAAACGAAGAAATTTACAATATTGACTAAATGGATCATTCTTAATATTTCCTTAAATTATCAATCAAAATATATTATTGCGCTGTTTTATTCTTATAAAAAGTAAGAAAAAAAAAAATGTTATTCATAATGTTTGTGACCTCGTTACGATTTACGACTGCAGTACAATTATGATTATTTACTACGCTTATGAGCTAAAAATGATGGTGATTTTTATACCCCGCAAGCACTGCGTTTCGGTTGTAAAAAAAAAAAAAAAAAAGAATTCTTCATAAAAATGATTAATAACGAGAAATCAATTCTGAGAAAAAAAAAAAGAAAAACATAATTTCATTTTGAAAGAATTTGAAAGCAAGTTAAATTGTATTAATTATACCCTAGCAGACCATACTATATCAGCTTACTTCCCTTTATAATTATAGAGTATGAAAATTTCTTAGTTTACACTGTTTGAAAAAGAAAATTATATAGTTTGAGTACAGTATTTTTAAGCTTAGTTTCAAAATAAATGTCGCGGGAATTTGTTTCTTTTAATTATATACTTATACTACTAGTGTAATTAATGTTTGTATCGAAAGATGTATAAACATTAGTGTCGTAATTTTTATTACTCTATTCTGTGAAAAGACAATAAGTTTAGGATCAACATGTGTAATTATGGCTAGACTGCCATAGTTACACCGCCGACTTTATACAATTTTCAACTTTATGATTTTCCGACTGTTTTCATAATAGGAAAAATATTATTTTAAGTAAAAAAGGTTAATTTGATCTTTTATGAACAACTAGTCAAAATTTTGTTGCTCTATGATAATTTGCTCACAGTGTTAATGCGTTGTTCATAATTACCCCAACAGAATTACAAAGTTTTAAAAAGTTTGAGGTAAATATAACCATCATTGGAGTAATTGTGACGACTTGATTTCTCTGATACTTTAGTGTACAACTTTTGTTGGAGGAGCTAAAACTACTATTCTTGTTTTTGTTAGTGATTATAGCTACCCCAGACTTTAAAAGGTCTAGACAAATTGAATAATAGGGTTATGATTTTCATTTATTAACTCAAAATCGCCTCTGGCTGTTAGGATGTGCTGAAAATTTCTCTTTTTACAAAAGAAAGAGTACTGTATTAGGTAATGCTGTCGTTTTAAGAACAAAATAAAAAAAAATAAACAACTATCTGACCGGCCGCTATTTTATGGTCAGAGTAGCGGATGCCCTCTCGACCAGCATGCCCATAACGAGTAGGGTCCCTAAAGAATCTACCTGGGGGCCCACTCTCACCTCCTCGGCTGATGTTTGGCTCAGTCATCGACTTACAGAGCATAGCAACGTATATTTCGGAATGACGTCGACAAAACTGTGTCTGGGCGTACTCATATCAACAAAGCAAGGATTAAATTTGCTGTTGCATTCCAGAACCTTGCCCCCTAATGAACTCGCGGAAACTTAGCCACACACTAAAAGGCTACGTTCATCCAACACCTCCTAGATAAAGAAAGCCTAACAACTCCTACGTCACTAAGCTTTGACGTCATCATTAGGCCTACATTTAAAAGGTTTATTTTCACAAAATAAAACTTTAAAAAGTTTCTGGTGAATTTACTCACGAATAACAATATTTCAATAATTTGAAATAAAAAATAATTTTTTTGACAAATTGCAGTTTTTAACCATGATTTATTAGATAACATGATAAGAAAATAGATCGGAATGAATAATTTTTTCTAATATTTGTAGCATTCACCAGAAATTTTAAATAGTTTCACTTTGTGAAAGTGAAACTGTGATGCCGTCATTTTTTTGAAGGCCTAGTGATGATGTCGATGTTCCCGTTGTTCAGCTTTCTATATGTAGGAGGTGTTGGTTCATCCCACTGGTACCTATGCCGATCTGGACTTGCGCAGCAAAAACGCTCATCAACAAATTCGAAGCGAGGCAAAGTCACTTCCTTAGAAAGATCCGACGGGCTCATCGCTTCATTTTAAATTGAACAATCAGACGCGACCTAAAGGTGTAAGCCTTCCAGGAGCATCGTCTCTCCAGGAGCATCGTCTATACATCGTCTCTAAAAAAAATTATTAAAATCTACAGCGTCTACTAAACGAAACTGCTTATGATTAACTGGATTATGATTTCTTTGATATAAACAATAGGAAACGAGCAACGCGGGGCTTTTTGTTTTCGATCCTGATTAACACTAATCTACCTATTTCTACCATAAGTCATCTGCTATGAAACGAACTCCCCGTCATTCTTGGAAACTTTTCTACTACATGGTTTATAAATACAAACGTTCAACTGCTACTCACATGTCGGCTGGTCTGCGCTTGCCGAGCGCCCCGGGGTTCAGGGGTTCCCGGAGAGCTCCCCCCCAAAATCAAAATGGATATACTGCTTCATAATTAGAGTAATTTGATATGTAAATCAGAGTAACTGGATTATTTATTTCCCCGTAATCTTTACGCAGTGAAGGACACCAGGAACCCCGCGGATCGTGGGTGGGGGCGTCGAACAGTCATGGCCCCCAAAATCTCTAAAATAGTTAAATATCCTTTTTTGGCACGTAAGACTAAATTCCAAATATTACATATTCTAATTTTACATTCCTTCTAAATTGACCAATAAGGATCCCCTTTTCATTCTCTATCCGAGGGTGCTACTCCGGTCCTGAGCACTGGAAATAAAGCTTCTAGCCTAGAAATTCCAACAACCCTCTGCCCCTTCAGTTCAGTTCAGTATCGTGTATTCCTTCCAAGGTTAATTATGTATGTTTTCCGAATTCCCTTAAATATGGAATTACGCGCGAACATTCAGTAGCACGATGCGACGAACGCAAGACCCAAAACCTAGTACGAAATGTAATAATACCCACATGTAAATGTCATTATTAATGTAATACAAAGCAATGCTTAATACTTTGAGATGTTTGTTATCAGCATTTATAGATAGATGTATGTGCTCGTGCACTATGATAAAATAACAAATATATGAGTTTCAATTATTTCAACAAAATTTATATTCCAACACCTAAGCACTTATTCTGATATAAATAATTGAAATTGGAAAATACGTCAAAACACATGATAACGAAAGTTTATTCTCCGAAATATTTTAATTTTTTAATCCAATATTTTCTAAATCTTTTTCAACATGATCGATGCGATGTCCGCACTACATATTGATTATATTTCAAAACTATATATCTTCAACTCATTCTTCTTATTTCTTTTATGAAGTAGTGAAAATCTACGTAAACTGTACAAATTTCCAATAAGATATAAACTGAAAATGTTTAACTAGCACTTTTTAAAAAGTGAGTTAGTTACATAGTAAATTTTGAATCATTTCATGTGCACGATCCCGGAGTTAGCCGATTTTCAAATCTTATTGATTCGCCTTTTATTTATTTCCAAAATATCTTCAGTTTATGATTTTAATAATATAACGTCCTATATATATGTGTTATCTACAAGATTTTATTAAACTTTTTTCCCTAAATCATTGTTTTCCTTAGTCTTTAAGTTTCTTTTTCTTCAGCCCCAGTCAAAATTAATCTGTGTAGCTAGAGTTTTCAGAGCCAGGGACAACTGAAATTTTTACGCCCCCTCCTATTTGTCAAAATGTAATGCGGAATTTTTTATGTACAATTTGGCTGCGCCCTAGGACAGATGCCCCCCTTTAGCTACGTCACTGAAAATAATTTGTAATTATATATCTATAAGCCAAATTATACCCCGACGAACACGTTTATGGCTAAGTCTCACCTATCACATGAGTCAGGGGTATTGCTCAGAAGGGTAGACTGACGGGGTTGCAGCCCCCTCCCGAAATGGGACCCTTTACTTAGCTTACAATTTAAATTTAGCTTACTATTGAACTTTAGCTTTAAATTCCGCCCCTCCCCCCCCCCCGCAAAAAATAAAATAAAAATGATATTTCTGTATTTTATTTTTAAAAGCTATACGTTTACACTCCAAACAAAGAAATAAGGTGTTGAGGGTATGGAAGATACGGGAGTGGGAGTTTCTTGCGTGTTCGGAACTGACTTGAATTTTCGTTGTCGAGGTAATAAAAATGGAGAACATTTCCATTCTAGGAAATTACTGTGACGATCTAAAGTCAAATTCAGATCTTCTCTCATCTCGAAGGCCATTTCTTCCGTCAGAAGCGTTTCTGAATCTCTCCCTTCTACCGCTCTTTTAAGAGCCATTAAAATCCAATGAAAAACACGCCTGCACTTTGTTGTACTTTTTTTTTATTACCGATGCAACGAAAATACAAGTTTGTTTCAATCTGCCTATTAACACTTGTACATCTGATTTTAAGCATGATGATTATGGTACTCTTAAAGAAAGGAGGTATTGGATTATTTGTGTCAAAGACATATGGTTTCTGATTTGCTCTGTGTTGGACAAAATGAATAGACGATCGCATCATATTGCCGATCATTATTATTTATACTATTATATTATTACCATATTAGTCACCTTTAATTAGACAACTACCTATGTAACGTGAAAATAGTGAGTTCAGTGGCGTAGCCAAGGGGGGGGGTCACAACTCCCCATGAGAAATTTTTTTTCCATACAAAATCTATATTCTTCACTTCCTTATCACTCACACGTATACATATAAGTGGGTTGCAGTAGTCGTAAATCCCCCATGAAAACTTGACAAACATAATTCCTTCATACGTCACACATTCGAAGTTTTTGTAGGATCAACTCTTTCCTCCCCTTCCCTCCCCCCCCCCACACACAATTTGAACTACAGTAGAACCTCGATTAACCGAAACTCTCCGTTAACCGAAGTCGGTTTCTTCACTTTTTTTTTCCCCACTTTCTACTATCATCCAAAATTTTCTCTTAACAAAGATGCATTTTTAAAGTCCCCCCCCCCCCCATCACATTCCTTTTTTTATGCAAGCCATCCTTTTCAAACTACGAGTGCAGATATCTATTTTGAATTCCCTTTTATAGAATTCCTTCTCGCAAGCTCAATTCCCGGTATGAGTGTTTGTATCTCTTCCCCACTTCCAAACATCCCTGTACTGAACTGGCGCAGATGAAAATGCTACAGACTTTGTGAAAGATAGTGTTATTGAGTTTTCAAGCCTTTTTAGCACAATGAAAGGTTTCGGAAATTGCGGGGATACAGAAATCACAGAATGGTTGAGTTGAATTGTGACGTGGAAGATGCAGGCTTGCAGTTGCTCAATGATGAGGAATTCATAGCACAAGTCCGAAAATTTCCAAAAGAAGAAGAAGAAGATGATGATTATGAGAATGATTCTGGAGTAAATAAGTTCAGTAACAATGATGCTTTTAAGAGTTTCTCAAAAGGCTTTCTTTGGTTGGAACAATAGAAACAATGTTATTCCTCTGAACTCATGCTTTTAAGAAAACTTCGGGATACAGCTCCACGGCAAAGGATGGCCAATGTACACCAGATGAAGCTTCCATTTAAACCACTGTAGGTTTTTGTTTCAGAAATAAATTTATTTTCATTTATAATTTTTATTTATTTAACAGTCAATAGTCATGATAATAGTTCAATGACGATACTATATATTAAACTAGATGATTATCGATGAATTCTCGATTATCCGAAGTAGGTGCGGTTCCAATTACTTCGGATAATCGAGGTTCTACTGCACTTCATTCCCTTTGCTACCTCACACATTCGAAGGTTTATACGGCTGCCTCATTTGAACCTCTTCATTTTATCGCGTCTTATCACCAGTCACCACTTAAACCTCTTCATTTCCCTCGCAGCTCACTCATTTAAAGTTTTTGCACGGTTGCCTCACTTGATCCTCTACACTTGAAGTCTCTCTTCGAAACTGATTGAGGTGCCGTGCCTCCCTCACTCTTCCTTTTTTCTGGTTCGAGTTGATACTATTAGCAGTACACGTTACTAGCAACACAACTACTAGTGTTGAGATTTTTAAAATAAAATAAAGTCGTTTGGAAATTGTGGTAGATAATCTGAAAAACAAAAACAGTAACAGTTGGGAGCTATGGTATCTTCCCCCCCCCCCCAGTTTGCATGAAGTAAAATTTAGGGTTTAAAAAATATCTGCATAACAGCAAGCCAATTTATATGATGCAATTTGAAGACCCCCCAGCTTTATTTTGAGACATTAAATTAAATGACTTGATTGATCAAAGTGTTATATAAATGATTAAGGTCAAAATTATTGATAAAGAGGGCAGTTAGCATTTTTTGTTTATGTATTCAATAAATGTGCAGTAAGAGAGAGTTATCCATTTGGTGTGAAGTCTTGTAAAGTTTGAAATTTAGGAGGCACAGTGATAACATCAAAATTTCTGCCTGTAAAATGGTTAATATGTTACCGAATTTAGTTATGTCTATTTCTGATCTCTGTCTGATGAATTCTGTGTTTTTTTATGATTAAAATACGCTTATAAATGTGTTCGAAATATCTCTGGAAGATAACTTCATTAAACTACAAATAAACGTTTTGCTAGAACTAGTCTATTCAGCAGCAATAATTGTTATTTTGGATTGATATTTAACCCTACGGATTTCTTTCAAATTCCAGCATTTTAAACTGTCTGTTATTTGATTATTTTCTCATCGAAATATCTGAAAGTGGGTTTTACATGCATGTAGTTATCATGTAGCATATTTTATATCACGTAATAAACACTGTTGTACTTAACGGAGAGGAAAATGAAAGTTCGATAAAAATATCGTCTGCCCTTCGATTTATTTTGCAGTAAAGGTCAAATTCGTTGTAAAATGAACTTTTAAAAACGCCCTCTGTTCACTAATAAACAGCTCTTTTATTTTAAAATAAAATTACAATTTCTTGTAAGTTGCACGTTACCTTCTAAAGAACTAAAGTATTCGAGTTTTACGAATTTCTTTCACCAAAATCAATAATTACATGTTTCTTTTCTCTTCTTCTTCATTTAATTATTTCAGAACTTATAAGTTTTCTGAATTCTTCTTAATTGTAAGTTTGGTACAAAATAATTAAATTTTCACGAAATCAACACACTATGGCCCGCAAATTTATTCCAAAGGGTAACCAAAATTGCGGTTACATCTTCGCCTATCTCGCAAGTGGCTACATCTTGTGCTCCTAAAATTTTGGAATTGGAAAAATTTCCTGCATTTCCCGTTGTAATTTCAATAAATTGCTTTCATTTTACTTAATTCGGAATGTTTATTGTTACATTTATAGAACAAATTATTTTACTAAGGGCATTATTCCAATTGTGACGGAGGAACTTTTCCCTCCCAGCGTTGTATAATTAGTTCAAGAAAAATGAAAGCATGCATGACGCGGCATAGTGAGAGGTAATTCACATACATTTACCATTAGACCAGATGTAATATTTCTTAGGTTTTCTTAAACATATAATGCATAGCAGCCTCCTCATCCAATTCTATATCATAATTTACCATTTCTAAATTTTACTTAGCAGCACTCAGACTGACTGAAGTAAACTTTTTTCGGAGTACCGGCGCGGAGGGGAGTGTCCAAATTTTTAATTTAAAATACAACTGTTGGAATATTGTGGTGGGGATTTTCCTGTAAAATCGGTAGACTCGGCAGATATGATAATGGATAATTTTTACCCTTGGTTTATATTTTGGGTACTGACTGTTGCTTGTAAGTAGCAAAACCTTATTATGCATTGTTATGCGTTTGACAATCAACAAAAGATGGAAGCATGCTTAAACTTTCAGTAATTTCTAAGAATTTTCCATAATCACAGAATATTTCGATAGATCAAAAGTAGAAGCATCCTTTATGGAAATTTTTTTTCTGTGTATATATTTTTAAGCGAGAAATCTCGTTTTGCTCTCAATAATAAATAAAATAAAATAAAAAGAGCCTTTTTTACATTAGTTTACATAATGCATTAAGAAATAAATGCTCAGGCTATTGAGAAATTTATGCTGCTAAAGCATTAACAGTTATTTTAATAAAAGTAAGAGAAAAATGATATTGATCCTGTAGAAATGCATTTCGTGGAAAAACTCGCCTGGTTTTTATTTTATCAGAATTGTACAAATCGTACTGTACTTTAATTTTAAATATTTACTTATCTGTATTCAAGATTTTTCCAAATACTTGGGGACATCTTGAATATCGAGTTACTTATTTTCTCTGTCGTTTTCAGAGAAAGAATATACACAGCAGAGTAAACTCATGCAGTGTATTTTTTGTGAAAATAGAAAGTGAACTCAATCAAATTCTGAATTTTAAGCTGCATATTTTCATGTTAAAAATATTAAATAAATAAAAACTGTTAGAAATTTTAATTATTTAAGAGATAAAAAAAAGTAGCTTAATTAAATTCCATCATTTCGGATTTTTAATTATCTCACTCAAACAAATTAATGAAATAAAATGAAATTTTAATGTCAGCTGTAAAGGTAATTAGCTGTTTGAAAAGTTGTTTATCTCAAGAATTTTAGAGTAAACTTTATCTTATTATTTTTCTTTAGAAGTTGATTGATGATTCCTTTTTAACGATGATGAATTAAACCAAAACTTTAAGGCTTAATGCAAAGCACTTCAACTTTACCTGAAAGCTTTCTATTTCTGACATTCATAATTCCATAAATATTTTTCCAAAACCGCTTTGACATTTACACTTTAACGAAAATAAAATTAATTCATTTTAGGCAAAAATTCAACCATAAATTATGGAAATAGTGGATGGTTTTGAAAAATTTAAATCTTTCAGCAGTTTTATTCAAATTTTACATAACTTTACAGTTTAAAAAATTCTCTCTCATTTTCTTTTGATTTGGTATGAGAACACTTAAATAACGAAAAGTTTTCTAAAGGGAAATACAGGGTGATTCAGAAAACTTAAGAAATACTTTAAAAGGGGATTGAAGAGTTCACGAGGATCACGTATAAATCAACGTCAAATTTCTTGTCTGTCTTTAACCCTTTTCACTCGATCACAACTGAATAAAACTGTGTAAATTCCTCATTTCTGGTTTTCTAAACACATTAGACATAAAGAAACCACACATTTAGAAAGAGCAGCAAAAGTTCTGTAAAATGACATCAATTTAATTAGATAATCTAGGTTGGATGGAGAGTAACAACCAATGAAACTTCAAAAATGAAAAAAGAAAAAAAAAGGCAAAATAAAATTTTTTCCTACATTTTAAAAGGTTAATTCTGAAAATACTTTTCAAAAATAACAATTAGCGAAATATACTAAAAATTGGTCGTTTTAATAGCTTTCGAAAAAGCTGAGTGAACCATATTAGTTGCCTAGTTCAGAAGGAATTTAACTTTTTATTTGCTACACATGATTAATTTTTTGGACAAAGTATCTTCGCCTGTGCTAATCATCTGCACATCTTAAAGCACTGCAAGTCAGTTAAAGTTCTCGAGCGAAATTTACGTACAATTAGTATCAATGAAATAAACAAGATGTAAATATGATCTACATTACAAGCTGAGGCGGTAGTTGGTGGGAGGGTTTCTTTTTCCAGAAAAGGGAAATTTAACGATTTGTTGCAAACAAAAATTTAATTTTCTCCTGAACGAGACAAACGAGAAGTTTCACTGTAAGCTTCTTTTGAAGCCGTTCGGATGGACCAATTTTTATTAAATTTTACAAATGAAATCTTGAACGGTATTTGAGAAATCGCAGTTTTGAAATGTTCTCAAACATTTCAGTTTTCAGTTTTTCGCTGTTTCATTGCTTGCAACTAGCAATAAAATCTAGATAATCACATGATAGATAGTGACATTTTTTCTGAGAAAAATGAAGACAACAACGACTCAACTGATGAATTTATTAACATGCAATGCATTTATCAGATAAAAAACACCAAAATATAAAAATTCCTAGCTTTCAGTTGGCAATTTTGGCCAGATTTCACAGAGCGTTATTATATTTTATGTTATGTATTTTCTTTTTTAAGTTATTTGCACCTGTTTTTTTATGAGTGAAATAAAACTTAGAACTCTTTTTTTAAAAATAATCATGTTTACTTTATTAATATAAAGTTAAATTTATATATGTCATGAGTTAAAAAAATGGATAAATTTCTGATTTTACAATTTTATCCAGGAGTGTACAATTTATTTCAATTATATATTACGATAAAATAGTAGAAAATATATAAAAATAGTTAAAATTAGCATATTTTGAACCATAAATAAAAAGCACCACAAGAATAATAAAGTTAATGTTTAAATAAAAATTTCAACCAACAGACTGAATTAGTACAGAGAACGACTTTGACGTCTTTAATAAGCCGCGCTGCGTTAATTCAGTGGCAGCGGTAAGTATTTTATAATATTAAAAAACGATATATGGTTTTTGCTTTTGGTCAAGTTCAGAGATTTTGAACTTGAGCTTTCTAAATTTAATGTAGATCGAGGACCTTCTCTTGAAAAAGATACTTTTGGCAGACCCAATTCTAAACCTAGGCGTTTAACGTAGCTTTTGAAACACAATTTTTAGCTCAATGATCTCCTAACAGCAATGTTTTAATCACAGACTACTGTAAAGGACGTGAATTTGCTGCGCGGTCGGGGAGAAAGATTGCCTCTTCCTAATTCCTAGGGATCGACCGATACCACATTTTCGCTGATGACCGATACCGATACTTTACCTATAAATTCATTTTCAGAAATAGCCGATACCGATACTTTAAAGTTATGGTATCGGCCGATACCGATACTTAACCGATACCGATACTTTACATAATTTAATTTAATTTAAACCTACATCTGTATTCTGAATAGTTTTTGTAACGAGAGTATAGTTCGCGTTAAAATGAATAACAGCATGATGAAATTTGAGCCCAGTAGAAAGCATTAAAAAGAAAAAGCAGTGGATACATTGAAGTGTGAATTTACAGTACTTCTAGTCTTTCTTTTCTGTTCAATCATGCCGACGAATGGCCGAATTTATAAAAAGCTGAGCACTGGGAAGCGTGCGGGTTCGGAATTCTTTCTCCTCGCGTGGCTGTCGATCTAATGGTCTAGGGTTTTGGGCAATTTTCTCCAGATGTTATGTGAATGTGTTAGACTCCCTTAAAAAGTCCTCTGCCCAAGCCCCCCCTATAGGTAGATGCCCCTCATTTAGGCTTGACAGAACAGAAACACGGGGGAGGGGGAGTTAAAGGGATATATTAATAAGAGAATCCATTTCCGGTGCCGACTGGTGCAAATATGTAAATCAGTTTTTCTAAACCTCTATTTTGTCGCCTGTTTGTTGCTATGAGCCAGATAAAAGGATTTCATATTAGACCCAAAACAGTTTCCTGTTTGCTCTTACTATATGTGTCTTTGTTTTTGGTTCATGCCTCGATTTTGTGCTTACAAAAGTAAACACATGAAATTTATTCAACTTCAAAGCTTGCAAGTTTTATTTACATTTTCTTTAATTATAATTCTTTCACATATGAAAATATTTTTTAGATTACTTAAACTGCATTAAATTGTGATAATGTATAAACTGTCTGTACAGTACTATGTAAGTACATATGTATTTACATATTGTTCATTAAATACGTATGTAAATTCTTCCCTTAAAATGCATAATAAGTTCACATTAATTAATGTTTTATTTATCTGCTCCAATTATTTAACCACTAAGTGAATTATTAAATGTTTTAGCAAGATTTCTTTTTAATATGAACTCATATGATCATTTTTAAGTTCTTTTTGAAAATTCGTATATTTTGATTCTCCGAACAGGGTTAAGTCACAATTAATCCGGATGATCATGAATTTGATCTTTTCCGTAGGAAGAACAGGTACACGCCGATTATTCCTGTGTTTTCCTTATATTAAATACTATTCACAAGAAATATGTTTTTTACCCCAAAATTTGAAATAAACTAAATAATAATTAGTATTACTAATTATACTAATACAGCTTCAACTTTTTTAATTAACAATATAAATAACTATTAGATATAGATAATTATTACATTTCTCAAAACAGAATGATACACAAATACTAAGTTCTCTCATTAATCTGATAGATAATAAAATCATTAAATGTTTGATAATTCGTACTTTTGATAGTGTTTAATTATGACCAACAGGGGCATCGGGCATTGATAGATTTGGGGGCCCCAAAATCTATGAAATTTGTTATATTTTTCATAAAATTTTGATATAAAAAATATTTCAGAAAAAACATTTAAAATTGGGGGCCCTTTCAAGTCGGGGGCCCTAGGCAAAGTTCCGATTTGCCCATATAATAATAAGGCCCTGCGCTTCACGACCAAAACCACATCATACTTTAAAACTTCAACCTTTCAAAACCATCAATAAGAGGTTTCCAAATGGAAGAAAATGTGCCTCACTATTTTCAGCAGACTTTTAAAATGCGAATATTATTATCAAAATTTAAAATCACAGAATGCAAAACAATGTAAAATAACGGAATTTTGAAGTGCATTTACATATTTTATTCTCTAAATTCGTGGATTGTCTTTACTTTTGAAAATTTCATTTATACAATGAAATGTAAGGAATAGTAAGTTTAACAAATTTATAATAAATACCAATTTATTTTTAATTGAAAGTCATAATTTAATACTTTTAAACATCGAATTAAGTAAAAAGTTTGTAATATTTTCTGAAATAACTGCAAAAATCTCTTATCTTTGTACAACGAAATTTTCTCTATAGCGAATTTTTTAACTGGAACCGAGCGAGTTCGTTACAGGGAGATTCAATTGTGTGTGCATATATATATATATATATATATATATATGAATGAACTCTTTTTCGAGTCCACACAGTGAGAAAATAAACGCTTATAAAACTGAAGTAAAATTCTAGCCTACCTCTCGAAATTTGTTTTTTGTAATCCTTGTAGATAGCGTATTTAGTGTTGGGCACCAATTAAAAATAATTTAGAAGAATGGATTATTGTCCTGTTAAACTGTCATCTAACGATAACGATTCTTTGTCCATAATTTCGACCACACTTGGTGATACGACATCCATAGCGATGGTTAGAATTAAAAAAAAAAAAAAAAAAAAGAAAACAGTTCGAAAACACTCGCGCAAACAAATGTGCCAATGAAACGACGCCTCTCATCTCATTACCAAAATAAAGATTCCAGAATGGTTGCGCCTGCGTACTTTTCTTCTGAAAAGCGAAGTATCGGTTGAAAAGTATCGGTGAAAATGGATGAAAGCAACAGAAACCGATACTTTCCCGATACTTTTAGAATCGGAAGAACCGATACCGATACCTAAAAAAATAGGAGGTATCGGCGCCGATACTATCGGTCGATCCCTACTAATTCCACAAATACTCGGAGGTTGTTGGGAGTACTATCGTGGTGCTATCTAATGGTGGTAATAGGAATTAATTTCTGAAAAAAAAAATATTGATGCTGGAATAGGAATAATTGTTTTTAATAATTGAATTACTACTAGTTATATAACAATGCATTATATTGGTATTGATCTGCCACTACGATCTCGTGAAAAATAAATTTTATCAACCCGTTTTCAAAGAGTTTGGAAAATTAAATAAAGTTTGAATTTACAGTAATTTTAACTGATACTTGAATAATGTTTTAAGCGTTGAATACTACTTTAACCCCCCCCCACACACACACACACTCTCTAAGGTGGCGATAACTATTCATATGCAGTTACCATGACAATTTCTTTGTATTTATGTGGCAACAACCGTAACAAAATCTTCATTCCCTTACCCTACATGACGTGTAATAGTTTCTGTACTCATTTGCCGAATTACCCCATGTACAAGCTTGTAAATATTTTATTTCTTCACACTCTCTCAACTGAAAATGAGTCGCTTCTAATAGCAACGACTGAAAACGAAGTGGCTCTAATAGTGAGATCTCGTGTTTCCATCACACTGTGATTTCTATCACACGGTCGCGACCGAGCAACCGTTCGTGGAAGCTGGACCCTGTCCGGGGGAGGACGGTCGGTCATCCAAACCCCACACTCTTTTTCCTCTTTCTAGACACTCTTCTCTCTTTACACTAGTTGCGTCACACGGTTTGTTCACGAACCGAACCCGATGCTCTCGCCCCACCCAAGTCCCTGGGACCTCATTATTACAAGATTCCCAATGACACGCTTCAAACGACATCTCTGGAGGTCAACACTTTATTGTGTTAAGGAACTCCCGTAAACCCTCTCTTCGGTCTCGGTTGGCAGAACATGCCAAGTCTCCGGCTTTCTCCGGGAGATTTTCCACCACAATTTTTAAACAGTGTTTATTTAAGATTAAATATTTGGACTCATTTTAATCCTAGATTTGTAAGTAAAAATTAGTGATAAAAAAATCTGTCGAATAAAAAAGCCGTTCGGTTCGAGCATGTAAGCACAGCACTACCTTTCTTTCTTTCTTTTTTTTTTTTTTTTCAATTTTATCGTCAGTTGTCGATTAGTGCAATTTTAATAAGTAATTGTCTTCAAATTCCTTAACTGGTGCATTTATCGCTAATTTGTTCACTTTCGGTTTGATCTTGTTCTTTTGGGAGCGTTGAAACTTGTGCATAACTCCTAGAGACCCATGACTGCGAAGCTCGTCATAATGCTGCGACTTTTTAGGTTGGCGAGAGTAGGTGCGTTAAACTAAGAATCGACCCATTTTAAACCCTTCCTGAACACAGATCCTGGTAGTCTTAAAATATTTATTTTACTCACAACCAGAACAACTTTTGCAGGGTAAACGGGCGAAACACAAATGTAAATAAACCAAAATAAACACAACCGCTCTAGATTCCTTTGTCACCACCAGGTAGTGCAGCTGTTGCACTTCCACATTATTTGTAGAACGCATTTCGGGCGTTTCCTTAACGCATCATTCCAGTCCGTATTAATCCGTGGTTGTAATAAATATTGATAAAAGTATTAAGTGCACAGTGTTACCAGATGGTCAGTGGATTATAGAAGTATAAAATAAAAAATTATCTTATAACCATAAAAAATAATGTAAATATTAAGTAGTTTGAAAGTAATATTATAGAAAAAAGCATTAAATCATATAAACTATGTAAGAATCACAGAGCAAAATAATAGCTTCGTGTTTTACTTATTGCTTTAAAAATATTTTTCTACTGTTCTGCGCCTCTTGGCTTTTCATCGTCTTTTGGAATTGCTTGTAACTATCTTACATAATTTGGCTGCCCCCCCCCGTTCAAAGGCTATGAAGAACGCGAGGGATCCGCGGACCTCAGTTTAAGAACCCATGGTCTAGGGATTTTCTAGGTTTTTGGAATCTATTTAATCCATCTGTGATAGCGCATACTTGTTTTTCTAAAGTTTCAAAAGATTTAAACCCATAACACTGAAATTGATTTAATTTTCATTGATTTTGATCATGGGCTTTTTTTTTTTTTGAATACTTAGAAAAAGTAGATAGAGCTTACTCCTCGTTATGCATCTGCAATAATCATTCCAACTCATTACACGAAGTGACAAATTGCCCACTTACTTTAAAATTCCATATAAAAAGGGTCCAAATCAATCAATTTCCTCATGGGCAACGTATCTGTTAAATTACACTTTTCTACAAACTAAAATAATACAGCTTGTCTACTATATATAAAAAAAAATTCTTTTTTTCAGAATCCAAATACAGATTTTTCAATAAAAACAAGACAGTACTCAGTTTGTACTCTTAGGTTTGGTTTCTAAAAGTTATTGGAGTTCCAGATTTCTTTGCTTTTAAATCAGTAAATTACTTTGGACATTTTAGGCATTATACATAATTATTTAAGCAAATTATTTTTGTTATTAATATTAAATTCAACCAAGGAAAGAAGAGACCAAAAAAAAAAAAAAACATTGAAAATTTGGCTGTGCTTTCAGCCGAGCCCTCAGTCAAATGAATATAATATGTTAAAAAAAAAAAAAGAAGTTTTGAATTTTTTACCAAATTGCACAAAAGTGAAATGCTGGACTTGTAACCAAATGAAAGAAAAAAAAGTAAAAAAAAAAGTTGAGTCTTCTCTCTTAACAGCACAAACTAGGTCTGTAGCTGTGGACATGGTCAAGTGCAAAGGTAGTAGTACGGGTTCAGACCTCGAAGAGTTGAAAATCCAGTCTGCCTGTTTCTCGTGAAGCTAAACCTATCAATAGTATTGTCAAAATGGTTGGAGATAGACTAGGGGCTCTATGCCGATATGTGCTTTGCACAATCTCTTGTCTTTCACCTACCCTAAAGTATTTCATAAGGCTTCTGAATGCACCCTGTATTGTACAAATAGTAAAACGATTTTTTCTTTTTATGTTATGATGTATTTACTGTTTAAGAGAACATTCATTAGCAAAACCACCTCTATTTTTGTATGCGTATATCTATCTATACGCATAGTAAATTATGTACTAGACTTTTGTCTGTACATAAATTTGAATAATTATTTTTTTTTTTTTTTTTTTTTTTTTTTTTTTTTTGGCGATTTCTCTCTTTTTCAAGCACATGGGAACCCAATACAACCGTAGAGAAGAAGTTTGTGTGTCTGCCGTTCTGCTCGAACACTTTCTTTGTTCATAAACACCCGTAAGAAATGACTGAAATAAATGAAATAACATTTGGTGACAAATAGGTAGTCTCTCAACATAAACTATTGGTATATATTTTTTTTTTTTGAAAATTTTGATTAGAGTTTGAGATTTTGTGAAAATTGTTTCAAAATATGTTAATATTTGTTTGTTCATCACGTATAAAACCACTCAAGGGAATGAAATAAAATCTGGCATCATCATGGATGGTTGCTCAAGTTATTAGGGGTTAAAAAAAAAAATCAAAATGCTATCAGATTTGAGATTTTGTGAAAATTGAGTAAATGTTTGTTCCATTCCTGGAAAAATCCTAATGGGATAGAATGAAATTCGGAATCATCTTAAGTAGCAAGTTAATTTAAACTATAGATGCCAAAATTGTTTTAAATACATCATAAATTTTGAGATTGTGTGAAAATTGTGCAAATGTTTTCTCTCAAATCTCAAAAAAACGTTGTTGAAAAAGAATAAAATTGTATTCAGCTACATGATCAGCAACGACTAAAATAATAATGTACGATATTTTTGTAAAATTTGAATAAATTTTAAAAACTTTGCAAAAATTGCCTTTTTTTTAGGGGGGTATCACTTTAAGATGTCGAAATTTTCATTTTTAAGAAATGATGCGAATTTATGCGAAATTTTTCTGATCATTACGAAAAGATGCGAAGCATTAGCAATTTCTGAATAGACGCGAATTTATTGGAAAAATTCTTAATTTGTAAATAGGTGCAAAATACAATTTTTCAAACGAAATTCAAGAATCAAATAATCTTCATTTCCGAGCCGTGCCCGAAATTAATTAACCGATTCGAAGATTAAAGTTTGGCTCACCATTTGTGAAACAAATTACGAGGTTTGAAAGCAATTCTTGAACAACGGAATCAGGGGGATTTGAATTTAAAACGCAATGTTAAAAAACACATCTGAAAAGACGTTCAATAAACCTCCTTTGCACGTGAAATAAATTCAAACAAATAAAGCACATTTGTTTCAATTATTTCTCGCCCATCTGTGGCCGCGAGTATGAACACTTTAAAGTGCATTGCTCGAAAGCTTTTCCAAAAATTCCATTCTTCGAAACGCTGTCCTCAAAATGATCTCATTGGTGGGTGCACTCATTTTCATCGTCTAATGTTATCAAAGTACCAGGTTACCGAGCCATGCTCACAGAATCTAAAGGCTCCTTAAGTGTAAAATAATGAATACGTAAATGCCTTGGCACGTATCAAGGAATCTTCATGGTTGCCAAATATTTCATCGCTGTCGATCACTCATACATTATCAGGTAAACTTTGGTCGGCATTCAATGTTACAATGGCATATACTTTGTTTTGAAGAGGGATGCTAAATATTCGATGGTCGGTGCCATCAGAGTTCAGGAAAAAGTAGTTTAACGCAAGGTGCCTCCTTTCCTTCTGTAGCAGATCAACGAGGGTATCAGGGAAGATCTTGGGCGATGCATTCACTAACAGCGCCTTCTTAGAATATATTGTCATATGGGACGAAATTCAGCCAAGAATTTGAGTTGCTTGAACTGTCAGATGAATGAGTTTATAAAAAAAAATTCATCAAGTCTGTTATACACTGTTCGCAACATAGCAGTACACACCAAAATCGTTAATAGTTTCACTCGTCATATACTGTGAACAAAGCCATTGTAAAGTATGCTTTCAAATTTCGAATTCTTTGAAAGTGTGGTGACATCGAAGAAACAACCACACCAATTCATTAGGAAATTCGGAATGTCCTACATCAATCTTACAGTCCCCAAAATTGTTTCGGTTAACTTTTGTTTTTACTCTTCAGAAAAATGCAAAGCTCCAGGGTGAAT